>VWZL01000533.1:33010-78974 GCA_013396915.1 Stercorarius parasiticus | reverse complement strand
AAGATGATGAGGGGACTGGAGCACCTCTCTTATGAAGAAAGGCTGAGAGATTTGGGTCTCTTCAGTCTGGAAAAAAGATGGCTGAGGGGGAACCTTATCAACGCTTATAAATACTTCAAGGGTGTGTGTCAGCAGGATGGGGACAGGGTCTTTTCAGTGGTGACCAGCGACAGGACAAGAGGTAACGGGCACAAACTCGAACACAGGAAGTTCCGTCTAAACACAAGGAGGAACTTCTTTCCTTTGAGGGTGGCAGAGCACTGGCACAGGCTGCCCAGAGAGGTAGTGGAGTCTGCATCTCTTGAGACATTCAAAATGCGCCTGGACGCGTTCCTATGCAACCTGCTGTAGGTGACCCTACTCTGGAAGGGGGATTGGACTAGATGATCTCCAGAGGTCCCTTCCAACCCTGTGATTCTATGATTCTATGATTCTATGATTCATTCACAAAATTCTCTAATTAATTTGAGCATCCAGTAATGCTCAATTATTGGTTAGAACAGTACAGACTGAGAACAAGCAGAATGGTAATACTAGCTCTTCAGCATCATTGACCATGGCAGGGCAGTTGGAATTAGATGATCTTTAAGGTCGCTTCCAACCCAACCATTCAATGATTCTATGATTCTATGAAATAAATCAAAGAGACCCTGCAAAGACCAAGGAATGAAACACTCCATGGTTAACTACAAGATTTGTAATGCCAAGGACCTATTCTCCTAACAGATGGCCCACTGTAATTGGTATCCAAGAGAAGAGAGAGATATGTTTTGTGGAAAATGACTAGCAATGGGATATGAGGTGTTTCAGAGGCTCATAGTAGAACTTAGATGGCCTTCAGAGGCCTGTTTGGAGGTAAAAGCTTGCATTTGTCTGCAGTTCATGACCGCATACAGGGAAAGATTTGGCCCTGAATGCTACACAGTGCCTCTAAATTGTGTGTGAATCCTTTATTACTCCTAATATTTACCAGTTGCATACAAACTTAGGGCAAACTCTGCCCAGGTTAACGCTGCATCCAGCAGAAATTTCAGGGTTTCAACTTAGTCTGATCTTTTCCATCCTACTGGATATGAACAGCTTAAAAGATTTCCTTTCTTTTTAACACATTTGGGAACAGCTTATCCACATCACTTCCCAACACAGTGGGGTTTGGAGCGGAAATCTTCCTCCCGTTCCCACCATGGTCCAATCAAGGACCCCAAATCCCTGAAAAAAGAAGAGTAAAGAGGAAGATGGTGCATCTCACTGCCTACTTTGTAGTCCTGATTTCTCCCTTGGGAGCACTGGATCTGGCAGGGGAGAGTTAAAGGCACACAGATTCATTCCTCATCTTCATGTCCTGTCCTGGTACAGTAACCCCGTCACTCACTCAGGACACCCCAAGTGCAGACATAGCCCTACATTATTTCCTTCTATTGTCAAGGCTGAGACTGGATTCTTCCATGGTCAGACTGGTCCTTGGCATTAATCCATAATGTCATTGCTGCTCCCAGTGGGAGTGGTCAACCCAATCAGGGATCTCAGATGCTCACCAGTACAATGCAATTTCTGCTCCCAAGCAATCCAAGCAACCCAATCTCCCAAGGGCAGTCTTAACTGTCTTTGGACACTGCTGGGTATTTTTTCTCAGCAAAGTGACCTCCTGAGCTTCCTGGGCACACAGTCCTTATTGACACCCTACTTTGGCTTGCAGATGAGTTCCTCTCTGCTCTACGTCCTAATCCCGTAGACACACATCAGCATTTAAGTCCCCCAGTTTTTTTTCATAGAATCATAGAATCATTGAATGGTTTGGGTTGGAAGGGATCTTAAATATCATCTAGTTCCAATCGTCCTGCCATGGGCAGGGACACCTGCCGTTAGACCAGGTTGTTCAAAGTCCCATCCAACCTGGCCTTGAACACTTCCAGGGATGGGTCATCCATAGCTTCCCTGGGCAATCTGTGTCAGTGTCTCACCATCCTCATTTTTTCACTCATGTTGCCCAAGTGGTACATGACCCGACCATTCTGTCTGTCCCCCTTTTCATGAGGGGACTTAATAAAAGGAAGAGACAGAAACTACACACAGAAACAAGCCTAAGGCCTGCTCCCTTCTGCAATGAAAACCACTAACGACGTGTCAAAGGATGAGTTGGTAAAGGCAGCCTTTGCCCAGCAAGGCAGCCAGGATTAGCATCTTCCCACTGCAGGATGAGTGTAACCGACAGCTCCGCAAAGGAGAGGACACAGAAGGGAGAAATGCCTGCTGACAACTTGCTTGTTCACCAGCCTTCCTCAGAGGTGCACACACACCGAGCGCTTTCATGTGGTTTTCAACTGCCTCCATTCCCCTTCCAGGCAAAATCCTTATTAGTGACATCTCTGTGTCAAGACGGTTTGGCTGTGCATATCAAAACGTCATTAAATATTTGGTTTAATAACTGCCAAGGAGGCTGTCTCAGCATTGCGCTGGAGTTCGTGTTTCTGGCTCCATCTTGGGAGCAGTTAGTGGAGCCAGGAGTGCTCTGAGCCACAAATAGTGTCTGCAGAGCAGCATCTCCTTGGCAAAACTGCTGTGAGTGGGGGACACCTGACTCCTGGGTGATTTACTCTATGTCCTCCTGTAAGGTGCTTACCTCAAGAAAACTTAACTTCTGTCTGTGCTGTACAGCAGGTGCCCTGTGATACTGTGTGTGAGTCTTTTAGCCTTTCAGTCCCTCCCTGGCTCATCTTGCAGAGGCAATAATAGCAAAGAGAAATACATCGTAGCTCATGGAGGTTTGAGAAACTGCGGTCTTGGGGGCCATAGAAATCCTTCAGCTGGAAGTACTATTCAGGAATCAAACTGAAATTACATGAGGTTTGCAAAGCTCTGGGTGTTACAAGAAGTCACTGCATTTACGGGTTTATGCAGTATTCTGCATAAACCTTTATACTTTTTCAAAGGTGAAAACACGTTTGGGAAACCGAGACCCTTCAAGCCAGGGCAGATGGAACATGAAAGGAAATTTCACAAATGCCTGTCTTTGATTTCCTTTTTGAGCAAGCTTTTATGAAAATAGAGAATGACACTCGTATCAGGAAAGGTTTCAATCAATTTGGGCTACACAGTTAGACTTTAATGTGTTCATATATTTATCAGTGTACAGAGGCACATGTGTGTCTATGCTAATATGTCCCCTCTGTGCTTTGCTCCGAGGTCTGCAGTAACTTGAAGAAGCAAATAGCGTGTGAACTCAGCTCTGATGTGATTTATTCAGTATCAGAGAGATTCAGGGCGGGAAAGCATTTCATTCCTCCCCGGTGGTGCATGCTGGATTTTTCTTCACAAGTCTGTTCTCTGATATTTTGCCTGCTCTGCTTTGAAATAAGTTAAGTGATTAGGCCTCTACGGCTTTCTTAGGGGAAGACTTTTCCTCAGCCTTATTTGATCTGCTGCTCCAGACTAAACATTCCCTTTCTTATTTCCCTGCCCACCACCCCCACTATTTCCACATAAATAATCCCTCTTTATCTCTAGTGTTTCATTTGCAGGGATTCATGTAATAAGCACAGCTTTATGCTGGGTTTCCTTGAAAGCTGAGCACTGTGGCCTCATTTCTATCCTCCTTAAGCAATTTTCAGAGCAGTGGGAAATGAAAGCTGGTCCTAAATGTTTGTCCAAATTGGGCCTCGTTTACCTTCATTTGCAGGGACTTGTGAATGTTACGGAAATTAATGACAGCTTTGGCCACCCAGCAGCCTGCAAAAATCACATCATTTATTTGGGTAGCCAGAAGTGAGTGGTTTGAGCAGCTTTCTGAATGGTGGTGGGGAATACTGGCTTGACCTTGAGCTGTCTGTGCTCTGAGCACATCTCCGTGAAAGAGTGTCGTAGTAATAGAGCTAAGGTAGGAACAGGCGAAGTGACTGGGAAAGCGCCAGAAACCATCTTGTTGGCCAGATCAGGGGTCTTTCAGCCCAATATCCTCTCATTAGAAGTGGCTACCAAGGGAAAATAGCAGAACAAGACAAGCATACAGCATCCTACCAGCATTCAGCAACTTGCAGCCCCCAGATCTTCTGAGCAAGAGCTGCTGCCTTTGCATCTAATAGTATTTGGTTGGTTTCCCTTTCATGAGTTTCCCTAGGTACTTTTTGTTCTAGTAGGAACTTTAGTACCTCTTGCATGCTGTGACAAGCACTGCACAGCTTGACAGTGCTCTGTGGCTGTAAATTATGTCCTTCATTGCTTTTGCACCTGCCTCCTGCTAGTTTCATTTGACACCCCTCGATTCCAATATTGGAAAAGACAATGAACACATTCCCGGGTTACCTTGTCCTGGTCACTTTTGAACTTTTGTTCCAACTTCATCATTTTCCCATCCTCACCCATGTTCTTTCCATGGAGGAGAGTCCTAATGTATGATAATGACTGTTGTTAATACAGAGTTTATTAGACTTAAATACATGCAGCACAGAAGAGATGATGCTGGCTGTACAGATCAATGCCCTCATCTTGGATATCCCCTATTTTACTCATTGGCTAGTTTAGTTTGAAGTTTGCTAGTGGCTTGTACATGGATCAGCCTTGATTCCCTCCCACCCACTCCTGAGCACTCCAAATAAAGTTTTGTACAACCCGGAAACCCTCTCAAAGAGAGAAATTCTCTTTCTCTATAGGACAATAAGTCCTATAGCCCTTTAGGCAAGGACCCCCTTGGTTTGCATGGCGTTCCTAAGAACATCTTTCACAATTACACCAGGGAAAGATCCATCTCCATATAGGATACGCCTTTTGCATTTTCGCTCAGTAGTTACCAAGGTGCTTCCTCCTGTCATATTTCTTTGATCATCTCTGGGGCTTTGTGTTTAATTAAATTTGTCATTAGCCAGATAACCTAACACAGCTCATGACACACAGTATGGATGTTGGGCAGAAGAGGGTACTTACAACCTTTTCATTTTGTTTCTCTCAAGGTCAGTAAGGGAGGTGTATGTTCATACATCATTCATCAAAATCTCTGGCATCTAAAAGAGGAAGGTTGTACAGAAGAGCTGGAATGATTGATTTTGCTTCTTAGGGAACTTGAGGGGTTAGTTTTGATATTAGCATACACAATATGCAAAACAGCAAAGCGTTACATGGGATTTATTTTTGAAAGGGCAGAGAACGAACCACCAGGGCAACTCTCTTGTGCTGCCGGAGGCATTCATTGCATGGGGCATGAGGAGGGGACATCTTCCTGAAAGATTATTTTTCCTTTCTTTTACAGAAGTAGCAAACGGAATGCATGGCTCTCCAGGGAAAGATCAGTGTTTTCTGTAATGGGAGGCTGTCTTCAAAATAGCCCCTTCTGGACTTGATTTTTCCCAGCATAGTAAGAAAGGAGAGTGATAAAACCCTGTGGAGCAGCTCTCTCGCTTTCCCCATTGTATAATAAATTTAACTTTCAGATGGTATAAGACAATCTCACTCTTAATCTCTTTTCAGCATCCTTCCCCCTATTTGCATAAGAAATAACAGTTTTTTTCACTCATTTGCGAGCTGCTGATGATTCTCAGGCCCTCAGATACTGTGATAGAAGGTCCACTAAAAATATTTCCAGTGGTAGCACACAGAACTATGGTGGCTTTATGTAGTCTCAGCATGTTTTTCAGACACAAGAAGTCCCGGCCTGCCGAGTTTCAGAGAACTGCCAACAAGAAGTGTCTGCAGCTGGGGTCAGTGGGAGGCTAAATCCAAAAAAACAAAATCAGAAATGGATGTAGTGTGTCAGCAAAGACCCTCTCGCTGTGCTCTATTGATTGTTATGTGTTGATTCCTTAGTTTTTGCTGTTGTCGCTGCCATCTAATTTAAGGCATTGCTGTTAAATTAAAAGGCATGATTGACTGGCATCTGAGACACATTGCAGCTGTCAGCTGCAAAGATAAACTCCGGATCAGGATGCAAATCTTCCCAAAGATCAAGGGTGTTTGGACGAGGCGTCTAAGTGGAGCTCTCTCAGTTAATTTGTAGTAGGAAAGACCTATCCTTTTGGTCTCTCTGCTTAAGATTCAGAACAAGAAATACCAAATATGAGCTTGCCAGTTGATTCTGACCACCTTGAAATTTTCTCCATTTAAGTGTGGAGAATTAGAATGCATTGGGTCAGCCTAGTGTGAAAAGTAATTTGTTTTAGTACGTGATCATGATAAGAACTGACTGAGGATCAAAAAATCCTTTAGAAACTGGATTAAAGGCCCCCCTGAATGACAGTCTCCATGCAACTCAAAACAGTCCCATGAGCAGCAACCTCACATGCAACGGCCATCTCTGCAAAAATTATGGAATCATAGAATTGCCTCCGTTGGAAGGGACCTTTTAGATCATCTAGTCCAACCATCAACCTAACTCTGACAAAAAACACCACTATAGCACATTGCTAAACACTACGTCTACCTGTCTTTTAAATACCTCCAGGGATGGCGACTCAACTACTTCCCTGGGCAGCCTGTTCCAATGCTTAATAACCCTTTCAGTGTAAAAATTTTTCCTAACTTCCAGTCTAAACCTCCCCTGGTGTCACTTGAGGCTGTTTCCTCTTGTCCTATTGCCTGTTATTTGGGAGACCAACCCCCACGTCTCTACAACCTCCTTTCAGGAGGGTTTTCGTCATGCTAGGTCCTAGGACCACTCTCAAAAAATAAAAGATAGAAACCCAACCTTGCCATGTGATTGAAGTGATAGCTGCTGCTTGTGATGGGAACCTCTGGAGCTGGAGGTGTGAGCCACAGCTACTCCAGGTAAAGGGAATAAAGAGCAAAGTGAGACAGGTTTGCAGTTCTGCAAGGCTATAGCTGAGCAAGACTTTCTTAAGTGGGAACGGGCTGGGTATGTGACCTTCCCAGGAGTCAGTGCCTTTGAAAAGCAAAATCCTTCATAAAGCATTTACAGCAGTCTCATTATTTATGGATTAAGGACAGATGGCAACTCAACCCGCATTGATCAACAGGGTGCAGCAGTTTGCTGAGCTGGTGAAATGGGACTGCAGGGGCAAAAGAGACTGTCTGCAAAGGGTCCCGTTAACTTCAGTGGGATTCTGCATTATATTTTACATGGGTTACTCGCTTTCCAGCATCAGCAAGGTTTCCTCCAATCCCATGCTTGAAATGTAAAAATGGTCAGAGCAGGGAATTGTGCAGCAGACAGGTGGGAATGAACATTTCCTGGAAGATGGGGAGTCTATGAGGGTTGTTGCAGCTCAACAAGTCACTCCTGATGAACCAAGTGCCACTGCAGTGACAAAATCCCACTTGCACCTCTTCTGCAGACAGAAGGTTCTGAAGACACTGGAACAGGTTGCCCAGGGAGGTTGTGGATGCCCCATCCCTTGAAGTGTTCAAGGCCAGGTTGAATGGGGCTTTGAGCAACCTGGTCTAATGGGAGGTGTCCCTACCCATGGCAGGGGGGTTGGAACCAGCTGTTATTTAAGGTCTCTTCCAACCAAAACCATTCTGTGATTCTATGATTCTATGTTCTGCACTGGGCTAAAAGCATCTATGTGTTGTCACAGCTCAGCTGTTCCACAGCCATGGCAGCTCATTTGCTTGTTGTTGCCCAGGCACCCCTTTCCACCAGACAGATGCTTTCAAATATTGGGCAGAAGAGACAAGTCTTTTACTCATGGCACAGCATTTTTTTTCACCCTCAAAGATGGGATGGGTATAACTTCATATAATAGGCCCTTAACCGCTTGTTTACAGCACCACTAAAAAAGACAAATCACTTGAAACAGTGAATGACTAGACCCAGGAAAAGAAGGGAGATTTCAAAAGGTTTATCTGACAGCCAATAAACAGCATAAATAACATGCAGTATTTCATTTGTCATGACCATGGGACAACCTGATGATAAGGACTACTCCATAAAGTGGTGAATACCTTTGTCTTGGCTATAAATGCCTGTGTTGATTTAATAAGTGTTCTGGTACTTCTCTAGCTTCTCTTCAGTACTCACAAATGGGATGGAAACTGAGGAATAAGGAGAGGAAGGAAGATATCTGTGCTCAACCTCATAAAGAGATCTCATTCCAGTTAAGGGTTTGAGATCATAATGGTTTTTATCTTATGTTCACTGTTCCTCCTGTTGCTGAGGACAAGCAGAGTAAGAAGAAGTCAAAGACTGGAACCCACACTATCCCACACTCTTTCCTGTAGTGAGACCAGGCAGAAATATGTATATTTCTATATATTTTTAGGGGTTTAATATCATCACAATAGGTTACATACTGAAATGCTGACTTGTTTGAATAACCCGTCATCAAACTGGGAACACCATGACAGGCAATCAGCTTGTGTAACCGGTCTGTATTTTGCTTACAAACACAGTATAAAATGACCTTTCAAAGCACTGGAGCAGTTACATATTTTGACTCAAAAAGCAGCTGAAGCATATAAATGACAAGCCTAGCCAAGGCTTGTGTGGAGCCGCTTTCTGCCTTCCCCAGCCCCACTCCTAATCTGCAAGGGAGTGAGAGTAAAGAAGGACATCCTTAAAAGGGCAAGCAAAGAGTTGATTACCTCCTAAATGTGTCTGGCTACAGATATGCTATTGATCAGGTCAAGCAAGGCATCAGGATACCTGCTATTATGCCAATGGCCTCTCTTGCAACTGAAATACAACCTGTCTCCCGTCAGGAAATGGAAGAGACAAGCCTGTTTCCCTGGGCTGTTTAGAAAAGGAACCAGCAGAGAAAGTGACTTTCAACGGAAAGACAGTCTTCTTCAAGGTTAAATATTTATTGTGTGCAAATAGCAACTCCATCTTCCACATTGCTGCCAGGATCTCTGGGCACCTTGCTGGCAGGTTCACTAGCCTGCATTTCCATCCTGCTCTATTTTCAAGTATTATTATTAAGTATCTAAGCAGCTTTCACTGCATTCAGCGGTGTGAGTGCTGCCGAGTGTGTGTTTATTTTCACTCTGTCTTGGGAGCACCAGTTAGAGCACAGCTGGGCTGGTGGTAGTAGAATATGAACTTACAGCTTTATTCTGTGGAGGTGGATGAGTATCTGCCCATCCCTTTGTAAGGGGGTGCTGGTAATGGTCATATATTCTCACCTGGTACCTAACTGGGCTGTTGAGGACCTTTGTTTTTCCAGACATGGCTGGTGTCTTGCCTAGGATGTGCAGGGAGCAGTGGAACCCACAGCTCAGAGAACAGCTGTGATCTCCATTGCCAGATAAAAAGCAATACAGGGAGGCTGGGTCAGCTGAAATGGATCATTTGCATCTCTGAAATCACTGACTCTTGGTGAGGAAAAGAAAATAAGGGTTGTTTTATTTTTATTTTACAAAGCGGCATTTGTCTTTCTCCCAGTGATTCCTCTCTTTAAAAAACTGTATCTTTAGCTCATTATCTTTATCTGAGCCTAAGCATGGCACATTGCTGAATTTCTTAGACCTGAAGCATCTCCAAGGGTAACTTTGGGTAATGAGAGAATGCACAGCAGGAAAAGCAGCCATCTGAAAGTGGTCATCTCTGGGATGAAGGGCCACCTTTTCTCCTTCCAATGAGGTGGGCAAATGACAGATCTGAAGTGGTCACCAACTGTTAGAAGCAGGGACCTATTACAGAGCGGATTTTAGCTTTCTGCATATGGCCAATGAGGAATGAACTGACCACTGAGAGATGTGACAGCTTATCCATCACTTGAAGAGCCTGGATGATACTTTGCTGTCTTTTTACAACACAAAACCAAGCCTTGCTGGGCTCCCTGCAGGCGCCCTGCTGCAAGGCTTTGGCCAGTGTGTGGCAAGCCAGCTTGAGATGGCCTTCACGGTCCATCCTGACATCATTTATGCACATCCCACCAGGGCGAGTTGTTCTTGGCAGCAAGCTGGAAAGACGCGGGGTAGAGAAGGCTGCAGAGGCTCAACATTTCCCTTCTGCAAGTGGCAGGATCATCCCTGCAGCAAGGGGTTTACTGGATCCATCAGCTTGCGTGGCTGTAGCTGGTGGTACAAGGGGGAAAGTTGTGTGTTGCCGACACCAACACTGAGCATGGCTGGGAAGGAAAGCCAAAAAACACCTTCATCTTATGATGCTCACAGATTGCTCTCTATGGGTGCTGCAAGGGTGCTGGAGGGGAATATCATTCCCCCACCAAAGCTGTCCTCGAAAGTGATGCCTCTCTTTTGCTGGTGGAATCTGCAGTGTGGGGAAAAGAAGTGTCCTTTTGGGGTGCGTGGGTGCTAGGATCCCTACTCCTTTCCAGCTTCCTAATGTTGTCCGCACAAAGGCACAGGTATTTATGTGGGGGAAGAGGGAGGAGAGACAACTTCACTGATGCTGGATGTATATCTCAAAGTGTTTTTTGCAAGTGCTTTCTGGGGTTAGGAACCAACAGGCTGCAAAATGGGCACAGGGTCTTCTCAGAGGAGAGGGCTTCTTTGCCGCAGCAAGCACAGGAAGAGCTGGACTAGTTAGAAATGAGTCAGGGTTTCCAGGAAGGTAAAGTCCCTGTTTAGAGATAGGAAACAGGTGAAGAAAAGTCAATGAAAAGACAATGCTTCTCCCTCTCCTATCTCTTGACTCTCTGGGCTACTCTGTGGTGTTTAGTCCTACCAAATTCAAAGACATCCCAGTTTTGGGTCTTGGTAGTGGGTACATTTTAGGGTCTGCCGGGTGAGCATTGCCTTGCTTTCCTGGGTGCTGGGCTCTCACTGAAGCTGATGGGGCTTTTCTGGATTTTGTCCAGGTGGTTGGAACCCATGGTCGGCTTGGGGTGACTGCACCAAGGACTGCGGGGGAGGCCTGCAGACCCGCATGCGCACCTGCAAACCCCTTCCCAATGAAGGTCTTGTCTGCGAGGGAGTCCTGGAGGAAGGACGGCTGTGCAATAGGAAGGCGTGCAATAGTAAGTGGAGGCATGTTCCCTTGCACATGTGCGAGCGGGTTGCTCTTCTCAGCAGGAGCCTGACCTCATCACCATAAATAATGGAGGATGTTCTAGAGACACGGTGAAACTGTCCATGTCAGAGCAGCAAGTCCAGGGGAGCATGCGACTTCAGCTGTGCATGGCCCTGCCCTTCCTTGCCTGTCTCGCGGTCACGCATGCACACGCTAACACACGTCTTCCAACACACACACCGGCAGATCTAGCCCTTTGCCCCAGGGAATAGGGGTTAATCTATAGGAATCTATAAGCAGTACTCATATGCTGGTGATAAATCTGCCACCGATTGCAAAATATACACCCTTAAAGGCATTTCTTTGATAGTTGGAACCTCTGTCCCTAATAAATAAAGCATGCAGCTAAGAGAGATGTTAACCTTTTTGATTTAGTTCACCTTCCCAGTCAAGAGAAGTGTTGCTGTCCCTTTCTTTCACAAAATGAAGCCTACAGCGCTAAGCTGTGGAGAAATATCTGGCTGATAGTCAGAAAAAACACAGGGCTTGAGCAAGGCAAAGTCTTTGGCAGATGCTCCACTCTCCTCCTGTAATGCCGGCTCGCTCCTGGTCTTCTTCTCTGGAGGGCAGAGGACAAATTGCCAACGCCAATCAGCAGGGAGATATCGATGGGTGGAACTGGTGACCTGCAGCGCTTTCATCCTGAGCGCTTCTTTTGCATTAGCTGAGCAGAGAGGGGGATGAAGAGGAAAAAAAAAACAACAACAGAAGCAGCTCAGCCCAGCAAAAGCAAGCAAAAGGCTGATTATAATTATTCCCTTCTTTTTATTTCAAATTCATAGTAGAGAATGTTTGAATAACTCCTCCAACTAGTCAAATAACTAGGGAAAGTTCAGCTGTCTTCAAAGGCAGGGAAGTATCTCCTGATAAAGGGGAAGTTCAAATAAAGGGACATAAATATATTCGTCTAATAAGAGCTAAAATGATTTCATACATTTTTTACCACTTCCATAAATTTAAATCATGTTGCAATTAGGCTTTTTTTTTTTTTTTTAAATGAAACCTTCTAATATATTGAATTTCATCTCCTTGACTCACAGTTGCTAATTCCCCTCTGAGGTTTGCCCACACTAGGGAAATTTAATCTGTGTCCCCCACACTTACTGGTGACTTTGGAGTCACAACGCATCTGTGGCTTGGGGCAGTGAGGGTAAGAGTGCATCCGTCTGTTGGGCAGGGATCTGGAACCTGGACCTGAAAGGAGGTCCAGTTGTGGGACTTGAGTGTGCCTGAATGGAGCTGCAGGAAGAGCCACAATGGTCTTGGTGGATAATGCTGTGAAGGAGAAGAAGGTGGAGATGGCATTGTGGGTGGATAGAGGGGGCTTTGCGGGTGTGGCCATTCTTTGAACATGGGTCCACATGAGACAACAGGCAAAGAAACTCTTTAGAGTGCCCTTCCTGTGCTGGACTTGTTGCGCAGAGCACAGCAGTAAAGGATGAATCGCTACATATTCACTATTTACTCACTCATCTTTTCCAGAACATAAAGCCTATCCTGAGTGCAGAAAAGCCTGATTGTGCCTGGGGGGGCTATGATTCAGTAAATTATTTCACTTATCTTCCTGTCCTCTTTCCCGTATATACCCAGTCAACTCCTGCTCCTAATTGCACTGTGGTTAGTTCAGCTGAGCTTATTTGGGAAGAAAGGATCTTGAACGAAGTGGAAGGCCCTAGTTTGGAAAGAGAGTACACCCACGGAGTGGGGCAGCACAAATTGATTTATGCCTTTGAAATAAATAAGTTAATTCTGATTAATTTTCCCAAGGGCCTCTTAGCAGACAAACTGCTGAGCCCCATTGTGATGCATTCACACTGGCAAGCTGAAAAGCATTAGTGGGAAGATATGCACAATTAATCCTTTAAGACTTGCTCATAAACATCTTGGAGTCTGTGTCCTACCTCAAGATAAACCTATATTTCTTCATATCTACCAAAGCTGTGCATCTGGCTCTGAACGGGCTCCTCAGTGAATCTGTCCCTTATTGCCTTTGCAGCCATGCAAAGGTTCATGCAAGAGAGGTGCACTTTTGACTCAGGAAGGGCTTTTAATTTTTTTGCACATGTCATTTCCTTCTGTTTACTGTGATCTGTACCAAAATTTGATAGGATTGAAAGGTAGAATATACATCCTTTTTAAAATGTGTCACTGTTATTCTTATATTGACTTTTGCTCATAGATTTGTTAGAGGTGAATAGGATGTTCATTCTTCCACTTGAACTGTCATTTTCCTAAGTGTTCATTATACATTGCAGTTAAATAGATTCTAATTTTTTTTTTTAAATTAAAAGAAAAAGAAGAAAAGAAGAACTGGTCAGCAGAACACCTTTGTCTTGAATTGTGCAGCATTTCAGTAGCTTGTAATAATACCTGACTAGCTCTCCAAGTATAGTGGAGTAGCTGAGACCTTAAATTTCTTGTAGAAAACAAACAGGAAAAAATACTCTTTTCCTTGACCAAAGGGCCTTCTATAATCCTGATAAAAGAGCAAAACAAAACAGGGATGAGCACTCTGATGTTTTCCTCTTTGCTGTGGGAGTAAATTGAAACGTGTCCAAGGAAACTAATACCACCACTGAAAAATAAAATCAGTTGCTGGCCAAGCAAGTTAGGTTAGAATAACACAGAAATCATGACCACCTTCAAAACAAGGGTTAGCCCATCTCTTTTCTTCATCTTCTTCTTCCTTGCTTCTGCCAAAGTGGCTCGTAAGCTGATTAGCAGGACTGTTTCAGCT
The DNA here is from genome assembly GCA_013396915.1 of Stercorarius parasiticus. Taxonomy (NCBI): domain Eukaryota; kingdom Metazoa; phylum Chordata; class Aves; order Charadriiformes; family Stercorariidae; genus Stercorarius; species Stercorarius parasiticus. The sequence continues at coordinate 65,319 of VWZL01000533.1, read as the reverse complement.
GTTTATTTGGATGTCCAGCACCAGGGAGAGTTCTTAGTCTGATACCACATCTGGGACAGGTTCTCCTTGGCTCCCTGGAGCTGCTGAGATGAACTTTTGTGGAGGATCTGTGAGGGCTTCATTTGTTGTTTTATTTTGCCTGGCCATGGCAAATGCGTTAGAAGGATCTAACCTTTCTTGTCACATGGCTCCTCCCCTAGGTGGACCTTCTCCAGGTCCTGCCATCCTTCCTCTTACAGAACTGCCCCAAGTGGACCTTCAGCAGGTCTCAGTATGCAGCAGTGGGGATGATGGCTCTCAGCCTTTGCAAGAGGTGTGACTTCTGGCAACTTGGTCACTGAAATATAGGTATAGCCACGTGGTTCCCAGAGCTGATCCTGAACAGGTCTGGAGGCCACAGTGTTGTTGAAATCACTGCACAGGGATGGCTGAAGGACTCCACAGGTGCCACTTGTATGTGGGCTTTATGTTTTTCTACTTGCTTGGACCACCATCTCTGCTGTTTCATGTAATGGAATCTCTCACTTGATGATCTTCATCTGGCTAAATTTCCCCAGAAATACCTACCCAAGCCCAACAGCAAGTGAGCCAGGTAAGTTATATCCATGGACAAAACCCAAAGCTGTAAAACACTGAAGAAAAACTGAAAGCTCATCCCAAACTGGAAAGGAAACTTTGTCTGGTAACAGCAGCTTGGCTTATACAGAGCCTTTTTTTCATGGCAACCGTTCAGCTCAAAAGACATAATCTGAAGGAGGACCCATTGATATCCTCCTCTCCGGCACAGACAGGGGAGATTTCCTCCATCTGTTGGATTTGGCCAAGAGCTGCTATTTTGCAGAGGAAGAAAAAAAAGCCAACCCGAGTGTGGTGGCAAGTGCTTGCAGAGAAGCTCTCCCGGTCCACCCTCTTTGGATGGACAGGGACACCCGTTGTGCTCTGGTAGCCCCTCTTGGCTGCTTGGTGCTAAAAGATGTGGTTGCTTAAAACCTGGCATGGCAAGAGTCGTGGTGGGGAGGCTGGATGAGCAACATGGCGGGACAACATCCAAAGCAGAGGAGGGATGTCACAGGCCTGACCCTGGCACTAGAATTCAGCAGTGACAGAGACATGCAAGAACAATCAGAGGCATAGGCGGCCTGCATTTATTCCTGGGGAATGAAAATCGGCAGAGAAGCCAACTGAAATCCTGCCATTCCATCTGGCAGAGGCAATGCAAAACCATCTCTGACATTTATGAATATGCAGACTGGGCAGATAGATCTCTCCCATGGCTGGGAAAGGGATGGCTGCATCCTGCCCTCAGGCGTAGAAGTGCGACACCAGTCCATGCTGGGTTTCCAGCATCAAGCAGGTCCAGGATCTAGCCCTTCAGCTGTGTAACTGTTAGAGGTGTGAAGAAACGCGTGTTTCACATGATATTCAAAAGACTGAACCTCAGTCTCATTCTCTGCTGCCCCTGGTTTTCATCAAAAAAAGCCGTTTTACTGCAACCACTGAGCAGAAATATCCTGTGCATGTGTGAGAGCATCTTCATTCCCCAGGCTAGAATTCACTGCAAGCTGAAAGATCACCTTGTCCTGTAGGTACCTGCTGCTGCCTCTAGAAACTTCACCCAGTCCCCCCTTTTAATGGTTCTTCAGACCTTTCATATCTGAGAGTCACGTATCTCACCCAGTAACGTTTTCACAAATCTCAGATGTTCAAACCAAAATGGTTTGGGCCATTTCCTTAAGTGGTGAAATTGCCACACATCCAAGTGGCCTCCAAAATGACCCCCTTCTATATCCACTGAGATCCTGGTTGTTAGGGGTTGTTAGATATTCTGCCCTCCACACTTTTACTCCTTTAGCAGTTGCTAGATGCCCCTCGAAGTCCATCGCCAACACCTTCTCCTTTGGTTTTGTTACACTGAGATATATTTACCCTATTTCAACGGGGTTTTTTAATCATCCCTTTCCACTCTTTCCTGTGGTCCACCTTTTCATTCCCACCACCCCAATTTGCCTGAACAATTTTAATGATCCTGCTATTTTCTTTGCCTCTCCTGTTTGGGGGATGAGTATAGATGAAAGAGTGTGCAGCTCTGGTAAGACATGCTTGGACATTAAAACCTTGTCCCATACCACTGTAAAGTCTCTGCCTTCAATTTTTTCCCCTTGGTTGTGTTGCAAGGTGCTGTCTGACACATTATGTGTTCTCATTGGAAGTGTTGGTCACCTGCTTCCTCTTTCCACTACTGCCAGCATTGCAAGATCATCCTCCCCATCCACATCTGAGCTACGTTATTCCAAGATCTCGCATGCTTGCCTTTGCTTGCAATTGAAATGTCTCCGTGTTTCAACCATAAGGGACATTATTTCTCTAGCCCTCCTGATAGCTTCTCTGAGGTGCTGGGTATTTCAACAATGTGCCATCAGCACACCATTTATACAGCAGAGATGTAAATCAAGTCTAGGTCTTCCTTTGATCCTGGCACTATTCCTCTCCACTGATCCTGCTGTGGGAAGTGTGCTGCTGAAATCCGACCAGTTCCCTATTGTTTTTATTTTGTGGCCTCCATCCCATAAAGTTCAGGTGCATAAAACCCACAGCAAAGCATCATTTGTACCAACTTTGCCTTGTGCATAAGGGACCTGGCTTCTCCCTGCTTTGTCCAGAATCACAGTAGATTTTTGCATATATTCAAGGCAACTCTCCATGTCTATGGACAGTTGCAAATCTAAGCCATGCCCTGTGTTAAATGGAGATAGATCTGCTTCTCTGCAACACCTTTTCCAAAGGAGAGGCAGCCTTTTGCTGCAAAGGAGCGACCCCAGCATGAGTCTGGAGGCAGTCTTTGATGGGGGAGGTTTGGAGCAAGCTGGACAGGTCACACACTCAACCATTAGACCTGATTGCCTTTAATTGGGATGACCAACCACAGCACAAGCTTGTCATATCTGTAATATGGGGCCCAAATAACTGGTGAGCAGAGGTCCAGGATGCCAAGGCTGCATTTAAAACTTTTGTTTTGCTCTTTTATCTTTCCTTCCCTACATCCTGCTTCCTGTCTCTCTGTCCAGTCATCCATGCTCGCTGGCTGCTTCTGACATTGTCACCTTCCTTGCCCTGGGCAGCTGACAAAGCCATCCAAGCTCCACATTTAGCCCTTGCTGTCCAGCCCCTATTTTTCCTCCTAGCCTGAAGAAATCTCTGGGAAGCCTTTGGGATTTACTGCAGATGGAGATTTTTTGTGTTCTTGTGGCTTGTATGCTTTCATGAAGAGGACTTAAATCAGAGCAGATGAAAGTGCATGGGTATAGCCAGCAATGGGTGATGGGAATGGAGCAGGGTTTGTGATGTGTCACGCATATCGGACTAAATTAACCTATCCCCTAGGGAAACTCAAGACATTGGATATTGGAAAGCTAGTTAGAGGCTAACATTTTTTAAAAATTGAATCTCACACAGGAAAATCCCCTGACTTTGTAGCTGTTAAGAACGTAAGATTTGGGCCCTTTCTATTCCAGTAAAGACCCAGATGAAAACAAGGTGTATGCAAATATCAGGATATTTGTAGTCCTGATGTCTGGCTATTGGTGCCTTTCCCTTGATGATGGAAGATGAGTGACTGCCCCATCCTGTCCCCTCCAGCCAGCAGTGTGCAACCAGTTGGTGCTGGGAAAGTTTGGAGGAGTTGGCGTGACCATTTCCTAGATTCCTTAAGTCCTGCTCTTGGGCAACAGTAATGGGGGATAATATAATTTCAAAAACTAAATGGGCCTCTTCCACAAACCAAGCTGCTGAATATGAAGTCTGGCTCCTGGCAGGCACTCTCTGAATCATTCTTCCCTCCTCTGCTTTCCCTTTTTGGATGGCAATAAAGACTCATGCCACCATACTGAAGCTTCATTAACCTTTATTAATTTTCTCAGGGTTCCAGGATCAAATTTGTCACCATTTAATCTCTTGGCAGTTTGTACTTGTTGAAAAGATGTCTAACTGTTTTACCTCCTTGGGGGAAAAGATCCTCTGTCTGGTACTTCGTGTTTGGAAACAAATTGGTTGACACATCACAGATTACTTGGGCTCAGCCCTGTTCTCTGCTATTCTGCATGACTCAGGTGGAGTCAGCTGAGCTCTCCTGATTTACAGCAGGCAGTACTGGTGGGCAGGATTTGGTTGCTATTGCTTGGTTGTTTCTCTGTTTACTAGGAAGTGCACATGCCCGGGTTGCAACATGCCCAATAACAAGTAGAATGGAAATTTTAGTTTTCCTCATAGCAAATTCAGGGCTGATCCACATGAGATGGAAATGCAAAGCTGGCAGAAGTGTGGGTTTGGAAAGAACAGGGGTGTTTGTTGTCCATCAGGAGTTAAATGCCTTTACTTTACAGTGGATGCGTTATTTACCTTCTGATCTCAACATCATGGTCTTCAGTGGGAGATTTTCAGTTAAGACACTACGATTAGGAGCTTTGCTCTTTCACATGAGTTGGAAAGGTGTCCAGCCATAGCTCTGTTGGTACATAAGTCACTTTGTTGATACCAGGCCTTCATCTCTCCTTGTTGCTGGTGGTAGGGTAGAGCATATGAAGGACACATCCTTTTGAACTATCCCTTTTCATGTGCCCTCACCTGCCTGCTCCACTCAACATTTTCTAGTTACTCTACAGAGCATTGCTAAGTAGATGTTGGTTGCAAGGCAGAGTTTTCCACCAAAAAATACTACCCATCATCCCCATAGATCTCAAAACACTGCCAGGGATGGTGTGGTTCATTTTCAGCACATCTGAAAAGGCTAAATCCTCCACAAGTACAGCAAAGAGTACAGACACTCTAGAAATTCATTGCAGTTTATTGAAGACCAGGCATAAGCGATCATATTTTTGCACGGTCCCAACTCTTACTGAGAACAAGGGGTTGAACTGCCAGCCGGACCGAGCCTCACAGGCTGCCTCAGTGCTAAAGCCCTGGGGACTTCTGGTGGCCAGGGGTGCTGGGGTTGGAAAGCAGGTGATCGTGTCAACCGAACGTTGCAGATCGCTGTTGTTTATACGTGTAACCTTTGTAGTGAAAGATCTTGCAGAGTGAACCAAGGTGTATTCACATGACCCATTACCTTGCCATAGCCAATGGACGCTATAATTCCAGAAGCCAATCGCTGAGGTCCACAGATAACAGAAAGCGAGAGGACACTGACGAACTGCAGCACTACGGGTACCCTGCACCTCAAATAGGTAAGCTCTGACCTACCACAACAGCCTCTGGAGCTGACACACTGCTTGGTCACTGCACCTCCCGACTGGGCTGGGCTGATTACATTGACTCGCTTTGCTGTTTCAATCACCCAGCTAACCAACTCTTTTCCTCCCAGGTTAGTGTGGGCTTATCCAACAAGTCACACGCTGAGCAAACAGTCATCACTCAGTTTGCTCTCACCCCATTCCTACAGGGTTTTGTGTTGTTGCCATTAGCCAGAGAAGGCAAAAAGAGTTAGATGCAAAGCCCTAACCAGACCATGCTTCTCACAGACCGCTTCTCATCACCCTGCCTACTTCTAAGTCACTGCTTTGTCTGAACTATCTAAACAGCCATGGTTCATTAAGCCAAAGCTGACCTTAGTGAGATACAACCTCTTCGCTGACATCCATGTCATGCCTTCCTATTGACTGTAGGAGGAGGTGTGCAGGGTGTGATGGGGAGAGAGCCGGACTGCTTTCCTCTGTCACTGGGTCTTTAGTGCTGTGCAAGGACTTGGATCTCGTAGGTTCTGCAGCAGGACCTTCACCCTGCTGCAAGAGGAGGGGAATAATATGTAGTAATATCAGAGAGTGTGATCTGGGAAAATGGGAAGGAATTGAACCTAGATATATGCCAGCTCCAATCTGGAGAGGTTTTGTGCTCTCCCCTCACAGCTGCCTTTCATCACAGGAGCTGAACATGTCACAGGTCTTGGGCAAAGCAAGGTGTGCTGACCCTGGCTACAGGTTAAAATCATTGCCTAGTGACCTTACAAACAGTTTGTGTTCTAAAAGGCTTCAGACAGGTGATTCAAAGAGCCAGAGCTGTGAAATAGATTATAAGGGAGAGTGGGTTTTATTCTGGTGTAAATTAGCTGTATTCCACCCAACCCAGCAGTGCGCAGCAGCAAACAGCGTCAGGAAGCAGCACCATGCCTTGAAGGCTCTAGGATTGATTGGGCAATGGCTGGGGTTGTGGTTTTCAATACAAGGCAAAAGACAGTCTGACTTTCCTTGCTACCCTCTACTGAATCTGCTCCCTCTGGTGGGAGGAGGTCCGCTGCTTGAAGGATCACTGACAGCTGGCAAAAGATTGCAGGAGAGGAAGGGCATTTGCCCTGCTGTAACCTGGTGAAACTGAGCTCAATCTCTCACTCACACATGTCCAAATAGAGGGGAAGAGAAGGCACTCCAAAGCAGGTCCTGTGATGTCCTCTATCGGTCCTGCTCTGCCTTGCCCCAGGTGCTTCCCTGGTACTTTGTTCCAGCCTGTAGCTCAGCCATCAGGTTTATAGCTTGGCATTTCTTCCTGACGTGCAGCTGGATACTGCATCTGGGCTCAGTGACATCTCTATTAACTCCCTGTCATCATAGCCACTGCTGTAGCATGCCTGACTTGGGCTGTGGAATCCCTGAGTGCAGCATGGGATGGGAGACACATCTGGGAAGATGTGTGTTGCCCTGTGGTGAGTTTGCCACACTCCTGCGGCTACCCCAAGAGCAGCAACTGCAACCAGGTTGTTCAAGGAGATGAGGATGGAGGAGGTGTAAAGATCAGGCAGAGGATACATTCCAGGAAGGGATTTAGAGGGAGCCTTTAGCTGGGGATACCAAGGCAAAGCCCAAGTCTTCCCTAGACAGTTAGTAGGGGATAAGTCATTTCAAATCCACTCAAGACCCGGAAAAATATGAAATACAAAAACCAGGTATAAGAACAAGGGATGAGGGGATGGCCCTGTGTTGCTGAAGGCTAGTATTTGCTCCTGCCAATCCTCAACAGCCCTGGTGTCTATGTCCTGTTGGCCCATAGGCTCTGGCACAGCTGTGCTATCAGCTGCAGTGCCACTGGCTGCCCAAGTGTCTCTCCCAGCAATAGCACAAGAGGGAGATCCAGCCCAGCAAGTCGCTGGCATGGGCCCTCCCAGCTTAGACAACAGACTGCTTCCAGGAGGTCTTTGCCAGCATCAGAATGTGAGCGAAGAAGTGGTTGCACATGGTGAGATGTCAGATTGACAGATGATGCAAAAAAAAAGGGATCCTGGCAAAGGGATGACAGCGATGTGCCGCTCCATTAGTGCCGAGGGAAGAAGTGTCACAGAGAAGCTGCAGGCACTGATGGGTACCCCACAGCCAGCTGAGCTCTCTGTGAGGCCAGCTCAGTTACTCTCAGGGTGCTGGAAAGGATCCTGGATTGCAGTGCTGTGTCCCCGTGGAGCGTTGCCCAGCGTGTCTCCTGCAGCACCTGCTGGATCCTCTCCAGCTGCAGAGCAGCTGGCTCTGCAGCAAGCTCTGAAGCAAGTCCTGAAAAAGGCCATCCTCCCACTTGAAGTGGGGTTCTTGCCCCTGGGAACTCTTTTGGGACACACCTCTTAATCCCCAAGCTAGCCTGGAGCACCACAGGACTAATCAAAGGTCAACCCTGCAGAGACATCTCTCTACAGGCACCAGTCATGAGGAAGGGCAGTGAATGGCCCCTTGTCCTCTGGGGAGTGAAGACCAATTTGGTGGAGTGCATCTCTGGTGTGTCTAATTATATGACAGTACTGAGCTGTTTTAAGGGGCTTCCAAACCTGATGAGCATGGTAGACTCTTGTCCTTATATCAAAAATCAGAGCCAGGATCCAATTCTGGGGTAAATAGTTGGAAGATACTGCATCCAGTAATTTATATTTGTTCCAGACTGACCCACAGAAGTGCAGAAATTCTTCTCATCCACAGTTTTAGTGATGGACAATATTCTGCTTCTCTTGGGTGGTGAATGAGAGACCTTGTCCTGATGCCTCAGAGCATCTCAGAACTGGATCTGGCATGGTTTGAAAATCAGTTGAATTTCTGCAAAGTTTGAGACTAGACTGGACATAGTGCCCTAGGCAGAGATATATTGCTTAGTTCAAAATGAGACGAAACACAAAGGAGTAACCAGCACTTGGAAATGAATCTATATTATAGATTTCAAAAAAACAGGTATTAGTGCAATGTGAGAGATGGTAATTGAGATTTACCTCTAATCATAGATATTTCTACTGTGAAAGGGCAAAGGCCAAAAATAATAAAGAAGGGGAAAGAGGCAGAAGAGGTGGAATTTGGTTCAAAAATGCCATTCATTCATCTAGTGACACACTTGATTCAACTCTTGTCTGAATATAGAGATTGTAAAACCACAGAACCAGATCTGAGTGGAGAGGTGGTGGGATGGCAGGCTCAACAAGCCATGAATTGCTGATGGAGGAGGCCACTGTGTCTCTGCAGGTTTCCCCTGTCCCACTTCTGGCCTCAGAAAGACTTTTGGGCACAAGCCTGCACTGTTTGACTACTGAAAAATCCCAGCTCCATTCCACTGAGAGAACTGATGCTGCTGGGTGCAGTATTGGGGAGGTTGCCCAAGGTTGATGGAGGGGTTCTCTGAGTAATGCAAAGGCATCGTCTGTCGGTGCAGCGTCCAAGCAGGAAAGTAGCAGGAATGGTTGGAATCTGTGGGCCAAAGAGTCATCTCCTGAAACCTGGGCCACTCTGAATGGCAAATACTGAAATGACAGTACCAAAAAGTTAATTTGCTGGTGGTGAACTCGGAGTTTCACAGGACTGTCTGTCTGACAGAGCCAGTTGAGTTCCTTATTGGAAAGGCAGAAAAATTACCATGGAAATGCAGATCTTTGTATACCATTATATCTACTACTTGAGAAACAGGATATGGGAGCAATGTTTTCTTGAAGCCCAAAGGCCTCAAAACACACATGGTCTCCTACACATCCCAGAGAAAGACCAAAGGTCCGTAACGTTTATCTAACTGGAACCAACTGGGTAGATTAATGAAACAAAATGCAAAAGCAAGGGGAAACAGTACTGAACAACTTTGGCTTAATGAACAAAAGCAGTTATGTCTCATGATAATCGTTGTGATGGCATAGATGAGGTGGAGAAAGACTCATCCTTGCCTCCACCTCTTTCTGACCCCAGCAAGTAAATGAAGGAATGAAAACCTGTCTACTTTGTATCAATCACAGGTCTTCCTCTACACTTTTCTCCTTCAACAAGCTTGCACATATTGATTACCCAACCTCCAATTAATGGGCATACTTTTAACTACCAACTGCCTGGATGACTGGAGACATTCAAAGTAGATGTGCTGAAAAGCGTGACACAACAAATAACACAGATAACTACCAAAAATCCCAATGAGCAGACTGATGAGAGCCATAAATACTTGAAATCCTGCATAAAATGTCACTGCACACAGAAAACTCCCTTAAGACACTAGTAAACACATATACCACCTTGAGGAAGAAGTCAGACATGCACAGCTTTAGGTCAGCTGAGGTAGTATTGGGCAGTTTGGTAGTCTGCAAACTTTACAGTCCCCATCACAGTTCCTTTACGGACACCAGCATTCACGCAGCTGGTTTATAACCCACGCTGAGGGTGAGATCAAGCTGTAGCAGCCCACTGCTAGAGTCTCTTTCATGCTCCATGTGGCAGCTGGTCAAACCAATATAGCATCTACTGTCCAGTTTTCTTTGGGAATGGGGTGGTGGTGCAGGAAAACACACTCAAGCGCTGGGTGCAGTTCAAGCTGTGCCATGTTTTACTGACCCCTGAAGTCATGCTTACCTGCTGCATCTGGTGATCCTTCTTATATCATCTGTAGTCTGCCAGATGCATCTGGTTATGATGTGACATAGTGCAGTCTGATGCTCTGAAGAACTTGTTACTAGAAGGGTATGTCCCTCTATTATGCATCCTCAAAGATGTGTTGGTGTTTATTTGTGCCATACGCCTGTGTACTATACACACCAAATGTTGTGTTCTAGGTTTATTATGTGTAATCATTAGTAATACACAAAAAATCTCAAACCCCAAACAATGCAGGGCTCAACTAAATGAAACAGAGCAAGTTTTCATCTGGGGAGAAAGGCATTTTCTCAAGGATATGCCTATGAAACTAATGGAAAACCATGCTTTCCCTGCACATGTCATGCTTCTCGTGACTCATCTGGAGCCTGTGGCCTGGCTGAAACACCCCTGGCATGAGCAGCTGTCTGCAGGGATATTAATGACAAAGGGAATATGTCTCATTGCTTTCCACTCCCATCTCTTGTTCAATGGGATGCCTTACTTGCCTTTCCAATACTGCCCCTTCAGGTAAGCAGTTGGTAGGGACTGTATGATGCCTGGGAACAGTCAGACTTGTTCCAGTCACATGCTCAAAGCAGGTCTTCTCCGCAGGTGAAGGAAATGACAAAAAAAAAGCTCTGTGGGATTACTTCAGACAGTGTCCTTCTCAGGCACTGTCATCTTCTATTTTGTCTTCTCCTTCACTGCCAATCTGCTGTGAGAAGGCAGGAAAAGGAGATGAAGCCTTCCAACTGTTCAATTTATGGACACATTCACTACATCTGCCTAATCACTGTTATTTAATTAGTACTTTCTGAGTAGATGATACATATCTCGGTTTACACAGTTCTGTAGTGGCTACACCACCTCATCATCAGTAGTGGAACCTGCCCTGTCCAGTGCCCTGATGCTTCCACAGTGTCCTTCCCCTTTTTTGTGTGCGTGAATTACAAGCTCTAAGCAGTTCCCTCCAAAAAAATTTTAGCCCACTGTCAACCCTCACATTTTCTCACCAATCCCCTTGCATCCTTGCTGTCCCACATTACCCCGTCCCACATTGCCAGCAACTTGTGAAGTGCAACATGGAAAGCACTGGAGGACCCAGGACCAAGGATGCCGTGTTCTCACCTTCTGCTCCAATCCCAACAGGTGACCCGGCAGCGGAGGAATGGTCCCCGTGGAGTGTGTGTTCGACCACCTGCGGGGAGGGCTGGCAGACCAGGACGAGGTTCTGCGTGTCGTCTTCCTACAGTACTCAGTGCAGTGGCCCTCTCCGGGAGCAGAGACAATGCAACAATTCTGCTGTGTGCCCAGGTGGGCTGAGAACTCCATGTATGCATGGGCAGAAGGGGAAGGGAGATGCACAGAGGACTGTGATATCTCCACTGTGATATCTGCTTGGAGGGAGGTGTTTTTTATTTCCTCTTCCTTCTGCTTTTACCCTAAAGCCTCATACAGAGACCTTTGCTAGACCAAGCACCTTTAGATGGGCACTTGATTTGCATGCTATGGACAATTCTGTGCTATCTAAAGGCAATAAACACAGTAGATCTGAAAGGCGTGTAGCCTTTAGGGTGTTTCCAAGCATGGTGCAGGAAAGGGAAGCACCAGATGACACTTTCAGCTGCTCAGATGTCAACACTGGGCACACCATTGCAAAATCAACATGAAAAACTCAGGCTGCTCGTATGTTTATGAATTGAGCCAGCCATTGTCTCTGGTTTCATACTCCATGATTTTGGTGAAAAAGTACAGTCTGGGGAGCCTGGACATTATTTTGAAGAATTATACTATTAAAGCAGGTGTGTTATTCATGACTCCCAACCAGCAACATCATTGTTCAGAACCAATCTTACAATGGTGAAACCACCAAGCTGTTTTCCTGTGCTCTTTCCTGCATTCCCTCCTTTAATTATCTCTTGTCATGCGAGATGCTTAGTGACAATTACAAAATTTAAGTTTGAACACCCTTTCCTCATACTGGGGGATCAGACTCTGTTAGCAAACAATGAAGGACTGGAAACATATGTTTGTTGTTGGTGTTTTTTTCTGAAACATTATTGATTTTGCATTAGCTTCTCTCGTAAAGCTGAAAGGGATGAAGTCCCTTAAGAGAGATCAGTACATTCTTGTAACATTTGGCCTCTAGAGATTACAGTGACTAAACTTCCATAAATAGCCTGGCTAGATTAGATTAGATTAGATTAGATTGGAGAAGATTAGATTAGGATAGATTAGAAGGCTTTAGATAACTAATTCCAGGAGTTACCAGTGCTGGCCTGAGCACTATTGGAGCATGTTGCCCATCCCATTTTGTTCTTCCAAGTCTCCCTAGCTTTGCCCCTATGGTGCCACTGACGTATGATAGTAATTAGTAGCCAGACTACAGCTTTTCTGAGAGCTTGGGAATGCATTAGCCTTTGACAATTCAATGAGAAAATGTGTTGAGGGAGAGAAATAAGGGTAAGAAGTGACCAAATGATGGTGATGCTGCTTCCCAAAGGGTGGTGGGCTTTTTGTTCCTCTCTAGCTAATTGCATCTTTTGCTCAAAACATGCCCTTTTCTCTTGTCTCAAAAATCTAAAAAAATAGGGTCAATTATAAGTGCATTTTGATTTATTTCAAATAAATAGACTGGAAAGCAACAGACACTTGGTGTCGATAGCAAGGCATAAAAAATTACGTGATGTTCCTCTTGCACATTTTGGGTTGGTTTGTTCTTGTCCTTCCCACACTCACTTCTCACATGCTGTTCATTCTGGGTGGGAAGATGCTGTGCTCTGTGGTCTCACTTGTTTCTCCAGATCTCCTTTGTAATGAAAACTTACTTCTTCTTTGATTGCAGTGCACGGCACCTGGGACGAGTGGTCTCCATGGAGCTTGTGCTCTTCCACGTGTGGGAGAGGGTACAGGGATCGGACCCGCACATGCAAGCCCCCACAATTTGGTGGGAACCCCTGCGAAGGCCCAGAGAAGCAAACAAAGTTCTGCAACATTGCACTTTGCCCAGGTAAGGCAGTTAGAGATTCAAAGCCTTCCTTCCAGCAGGTCTTCTCACCTCTGAAGATGTCCACACATGGTTCATCAAGTGGGTCTGTAGCTGTCTCAGCTGAATGAGCACACACTCTGCACCGTCCTGAAGAGGATCCTCCACAAGGAAATGACACTTTGGAGGAGCAACCTAGACTTGCTTTCTGGTGTTATTCGTCTCAGCATTGTCTTAGGTTTGATTTGCCCCATGTAATAACACTGAGGACACGTTATATAGGTTGGATCTGGAATGGCTCAGCTATCAGTACTATTTCCAAGACCATCTTAAAGTACTCACCTCTTATCTCCAGTGAATGGTTTAAAGTTATTTTGCCTGACTGGGCTTGTTATTGTGCTGGAATTAATTAATAGTTCTAATTGCTAGCAATATACGTGCAATAATTCACTATATATGAAAGTTTTCTCTATACTTGATCCTGCTTTGGGTGGTGAGATGGACTAAGAGATTCCTGAGAGCCTTCCAAGCCATATTTTAATACTTTTAAGTACCTCTTCCCTACCCCTAGATTTCACTTCCAAATGTCTTTCCCCAAGTTTTGCTTGGAAACCTCAGGATTAAATGCCTTTTACCCACTGGAAATCCTGTGGCTTCCTTCCCCTGAACCATGCCCTGGGTTTACCACAGAATCCCCATTAATTTAACTTAGGGTGTCCTGGTGAACATGAGCTGGACACGAGGGACCTCCCCAACACTCCTCCCTTCTCCCAGGGTAATGCTAACTGACATTTTTCCAGTTTAATGAGAATCATTATGAGACATTATTATGTCCCCGGAGGAGGAAAGGGATTGTGGGAGTAATGAGAACTTTGTGAAAACATTGGTGAGAAGCCTCCTGGCATTTCCCACCCAGTTTTCACCCCAAGTAACTATCCTTGGATTTCTGGCCGCTGTCCAGGAGCGTCCAGACACCAAATAAGAGCATCCCAGACACCAAATTGACTCTGTCATAAAAAGACAAATTGAAGAAGTCAGACCTGGCATTGCTTGGGCAATAAAGCATACCCTGAGTTAACGTTAATCCATAATTAATTTAAATACAAATAAATATGTGGATATACCGCAGCGAACAAAACAGTGGTGGAAAAGACAAGCAGCCCAACTGCAAGACTTCATCTCTAATTAATGCCACAAAGGCAATCAGTGGCTTTGCAGTGCCAAATGAGTACAGCGTTGCGGGACTCATTGAAGCACAACAATGGGAGCTGCTCAGCGCTTGACACACCAGACGGTCATGTCGCTTATTACCGTCCTACTCTGAGGATTTATTACTACAACTGATAAAAATGTTCTGCTGCAGGGAAAACAGAGCTTTTGTTGCTCTGGAGCAATAGATATCACAGGCTGAGTCCCAAGTCCTTTGAAGAGAGAGAAGGGGGAAGACAATGCCAGTCTCTGCATAGATGACACCAGCCAGCCTCCAACGAACATTTTTGTTAGACTCATGCCACAGTGTGACAATGGCACTGAGCAGTCCTTGCTGTGGCTGTGATAGACAGCCCTCAGCATCTTGCTCAAGAGACATCTTTACGTCAGTGCACGTGGCTGGAGATGCAATATGGCCATCTCTTTTTTTCCATTTCTCACATGTCTTTGAAATTACAGTCCATGAGTAAATAAAATCTCATCTGGAAGAAAATTTTCTGTTCCCTAAGCCCCCACTGAATGAGCAATTTATGGTTGTGGCTTTCTTTTATTTTCCCATCTCCAAATGCTCACAGTTGTGGTAAGCTTCCAATCACCACTTCCATAGCAGCAGGTAGGGCTTTGGTAAATGCAATTCTTTTGGTAAATGCAACTTTTTTGGTAAATGGAACATTTACTTTGGTAAATGCAATCTCACTTTTCTAACATAGAGGAATGCTAATGAGGGGCAGACACCATCAGTTCATGGAAACTTAGCAGCACTACCTTCAGTCAGAAAAGATACGCTAATTTACACCTGGTAGGATCTGCTTTGTGGGGTTTTGGATCATTTCCAGGGAAGAATCACCTGTCAGTCACCATTTCTTGCATTTCCCCTCCTTGGGATTGATAGGCACTGACATGACGCCTTGAATTTATGCACGATGAAAACATCAAGCTTGCATTGCTAAAAACGTGCACCTTTTGGAAGTACCTTTATGCCTGTCTGATTTTTCACACCTTCTGAGTTCACGTGACCCGTTCTGAGTTAACAGTTGCTCATTTGGATATTTTTGACATTTTTTTTCCATGCTTGCAAACAAAAAGCTGCTCAATTGCAATGGGGATTATTCAGGGCTGTTCGAGTCCTTGCAGATTACACAAGGGAGCAGGCATATATATTTGGACTGAAAAACGAAGCCAAAAAAAATGAGCTGCAATCTACAACAATGGGATTTGAGCCAGAATTCAGACTTTTCAGGGATTCAGGTTGTTTTTCTGAGTGAGAGTTAGCAGCTAGTGAGAGCTAAACAGAGCATGATGACCGCTGCTAATGAGAAAAAAGTGCTCCAGGAATAGCAGACTGGGTGATGAATCTGTTGATCAGGGACCAATTAGAGTGTAGCTGCCACACTTGGGAATGCCTCACATTGTACCACCTAATAAGATGCATTCATGTTTCTCTCCAACCCCATCCCTATCATAACTTCTCTTCTCCCTCCCTCCTCTATTTAATTATCAAAGACACTGCTGTGTAGAGTCATATCAAGCCTGTCAATGTTAATTCAGCCGTGAGAGAAGTACATTGACCACACACGCGCACTCTATTCATGGTCTCCTGTTGAAGTACACCTTTGCTCTGAGCATTGCCTGGCTAGCAGCGTGAATTCCTGAGAATAACTCCATGATTCAGGTTTCTGCACGTGCTTTAATGAAAAACAGAGCATTTGAGTGCTTGCAAATCTTCCTTCCCTGCAGACTTGTGCATTGCTTTGGTGAAAAATTGGTTCCCTCAAAAAGTGTTGATTGCCCAAAATGGGAAATGTCATGGTAATGTATTGATTTCTTCAAAATTTTCAATGAAATCATGATCCATGCTCTATATTTTGATGTTATGTTGGGATCGGCAATATTAATAGCTTTGACTTTTATGTTGGAATGTGTAATATCAATAATTTCAACTTTCATGGTGTTATGTATGGACAGAAAAAACAAAATGTTATGGCACTTGCATCCTGCTGGGCCATAACATATCCATCGGAGGTTGCAGAGGGTCTCAACAGATTGCCATTGCCACAGTTGTCTGAACTGTTTTTTTGATGATCTTTTCCCTCTCTAAAACTCTGGGACTCCAGTCTGCCCTCCCCTGCCTTGGTCCCTCGTAGGCAAAGGAACATGCCTCTTTCCAGTGGGAGCGATTTTCACATTCCGTTTTGTTTTCTCTCTTTGGGCCACTCAGTGGATGGCAACTGGAATGAGTGGTCGAGCTGGAGCTCCTGCTCCGCCTCCTGCTCCAATGGCACCCAGCAGCGGACGAGGGAGTGCAATGGACCCTCCTACGGGGGAGCCGAATGCCAGGGACACTGGGTGGAGACCAGGGACTGCTTCCTACGCCAATGTCCAGGTCAGTGACAAATGACTTTTTTCTTTCTCTTGGGTCATCCTTCTCTGCAGTCCCAGGCAGGCTTTTGTAAAATCCCCTCCTATTTTCTCTGGGGATGAGTTGCAGAGTTTTCAGCAGTAATGCAGTAATAAGGAGGTTGTGGATCATACCAACAGACCATGCAAGCCAAAATCTGTAACTGACAAATGCTCCAGGAGACCCCAGAGAGATGAGTGATTACCCACAGGGAAAATGTCTTTCTAACCTTAGATACCAGTTTTCAGCATGTGCTAAAAAAGCCAAACAAAAATACCAATGAAACCCTTTCCATACCTCCACAGTGCTTCAATTTTTCTCCTCTTCTCTTTTTTTTTTTTTTTTCTGTTGTTCCTTTTCTCCTACCACTCCTAGTTATAGTTGAAGCAAACAGGGAAGCAACCACTACTGTATCATAGCTTTGAACCTTATCTATGACTAAATCTGGCACTATGAAGCCTTGATTCATGCCTAAGACTTGTCACTTACTTATCTGTGTCTTAAAATAGTAATAATAACAATAATAATAGCAGTAATAATAATAATAATAGTAATAATCACTAATGACCCAGCTGTTGTAGCCAGTACCTTACATACAGAATAATCACCGTGTCTTCATACCATGGACCATGGGCTCCAGCAGAGCAATTTCATGCAGGAGAAACAAAGAAAATTGAAGCAGATACCAGAGCACACCTAACACCAGAAGTCTTCATTTCTCAGACTGACACCAGCACTATAAAGCTGCAGGTGCAGTTTCCTCCTTTTCGTGCAAAAGTCTTAGGGGAGGCCATTGCAAAGGGGCTAATTGAGCCAGGCAGTGCAGAAAATATTCTGACACGGGAAACAAAGCTTGAATATCTAGAAGCCTTCAAGATTGATCAGCAACGAATTTTTCTTACCGTGCTTCTCTTGGGCCTTTCCCTGGCTCTCCCTGTTAGACCACAGGACCGAGGAGGAGTGGATCCCTAAGATGGAGAGGGTTTTCTCCTGTTTCTGAGAGAACAGGGACAGCCAGAAACAGCTCTTTGAGGTACTTCTCATACTTTGCTTAGGTGAGCAAGTATTGTTCTCTCCACTCCACAAACATAGAAGCCAGTAGCTCTTCAGCCTGGTATGCCTGTTTACTCAGGGAATCCTAATCCTTTCCGGTAGCATCACCATCTGCAGCAGAGCATAAGCAGTATTTAACACAGTCCTACATGGTCTCTAGTAGGTTTTGGTGTTTAGGTATCTCTCTCCTTCTTTGCAACTTACGGAGATCTTCAAAGACAAAAAGGGCCTCGCTTTTTTTTAGACAACATTGTCCCACTCGTTTCAGAGTTTTTTATTAAAGCAATGTTGGTCGGTCATGGCTTCCACTGCATACGGTGTCACCAGAGAAAGCATCAGAAGTTGGTGCTGTCCCTTTTTTATGATAATTTTCTTCTGCTTCTTGGAGAAGAAAAGAGGGATCCCCCACCCTCTCAAAAGGAGATATTCAACCCAAGATGACATGTTATCTCTTAATTAAAACCCAAATAAGAATCAGGAGATTTAGGTCTTTGCTCTAGTTCTGTCACTAAGTTGTTGTTTCTCATCAGTGATGCAGCAGAGGAGAATGTTTCCCTACCTTGCAGGCTTGTTGTGAGGGCTAATTAACATTTTTATAGTGCTTTGATAAATGCTATTGTTAACGTAAAAGAAGAAGCATTTTTATAAATGCCATTGTTAACATAAAGGAAGTAGCATTTCCACTGAATCTGTAAAGATGTTGGGAGAAGATACAATATAGTGAGACAATGTCCCAAACCTCTTTCCAAGGCACATGAAAAAACAGTGCAATGGAAACAGCTGGAGGGAGGTTTATTTGATGTTTCTTCATGGTTTCTCACCCAAGGGTCTCTCTAACTCTGTGGGCCAGGCTCTGGCAAGGTCTGTTTTCATGCATACCTTGTACATCCCAACCCAACTCAAGCTATGTACTTTGACTGGCAGATGTGGCTGCCAGGCAAGTTGAATCCCTGCTCACGTGGGGACCGTTCATGAGCACGGCCCCAAATCTGAGTACAAAGAAAGAGATAGGGCTGTTTTTTGCAGTGGGTGAGGATACTGAGGAGAAACACAAGAGCGCCCTGAGATATAGAAAAGCTGCTGCAAAGGGAAAGAGCATACACCTATTTCATGTCTGTTGAGGATCAAACAAATACCCAAGACTGGAGAACTCCCTTCCCACCAAGCCATGCTCTACTCACCCTGTGTTCCAGTGTTCAGCTTAGGACCTTGCCCCCTTCTGTTGCAGATTATGTTTGGGACATGACAGACTGTTTCTCTCCTCTTTTTTGTCTCCAGTGGATGGGAAGTGGCAGGCCTGGGGAGTGTGGGGCAGCTGCACCACCACATGTGGAGGTGGGACTCAGAGACGTGACCGTGTGTGCTATGGACCTTTCTTCGGTGGAGAGACTTGCCAGGGTCCCAAGGAAGAGTATAAGCAGTGCAACGACAGAAAGTGTCCTGGTATGTACCCCAGACCCCTCACTCTTTCCAACAGGGATTTTGGAAAAAGTGTCATTTTTCAGAGAGCTGAATGCAACAACAAGTTGTGAACTAGCTGGACCCTGCCCATACTCCAGACAAAAAATACATCAAGGGCTGGATTTAATTCTTGCTAAAACTGGTGTAAGAATGCTGATTTCAGTGCATGTCTGACAAGTCCCACCAGTCTAGCCTTGATGGTTTTCACCTTTTATTGCCAGAGTCATAAAAGGAAAAGACACACTCATAGCAAAAACTGATATCGGTGTCTCAAGTGAATGAAGTAGATGAGCACTGAGGATGCTGCAGCAGTTTCCCACCCTTTACCTAGTTTCCAGGAGACCTGCAGAAAACTTAGTTTTAAAAAAAACCAGATGTGTCTACATCTGTCAGAGCTTTACCCAAACTCACCCTCCTCTAGCTACAGCCATGGGAGCAACATCCCTTTGAGAAAAAGGGTGCAAAAGCCTGCATGTGAGCTCTCCAAACAAGTGAGCTGCAGGACAGGGGAAAACCTGGGGTTTAATGTGAAAAATAAGCAGGACTAAACACTTGCAAGTGGGAATGTTTCTGTCTGTCTCTCACGCAGTATACAGAGGCCAGAAAAAAATGCACCGTTTTTATTTTCTTTCTCAGTCTTAGTCGAAGCACCTGGTGAAATTGCTGGTGGGGAATCAATGGCCCAATGTCAATGATGTTGACAGTCAGATTGCATCAATTGTAACAGGTCCTGATTTTTGACCAAAAGGGTGATTAATTGTCAGAGCAGTTCAGTGAGGGGCAGGAGAGATTCTTGTGGCGGTATCCTGGCAGTCTTAGTGAAAAGGGGTGTCTCCCTAAAAGACAGGCTGGAGCTCAGCACAGAGGTAACAGTTGTGGTGCAGATGTTTTTGAAGGCGGATCTGCCACACTGAGGACAGCTGACACTGAGGCTCCCTTGCAAACTGCTGAAGACAAAGATAAAAGCCAAAGTACTCCAGCGTGGAAGTTTCAGCCCGTTTAGCTCGAAGATAAGAGAGAAAGAGGCTGTGTGGCTGCGACAGCATATTCACTCTTTCCAGCTACACTCTAATAAAAGACATCACCTCTCCTTACAAGCTGTGCCTCTCAATTAGCAGTGGCGTGTGAGAGTCTCTTCTAACTCAGCCGCAAAGCTCTGCCTCGCCATAGAAAATCTTAGCACCGGGTTGTCTGGTGGTGTCTACAGAGCGATGCAGATTTAGTTCAGCTTCAGCGTGTGCCAGCTGGGCCCATGGCAGAACAAGCCCAATCTTTTCTTCTCTTTCCGCAGGGGCTTATGCCTGCACAGTGCTCAAAAGTAAAAGGCATGTCTCAGGGACTAAGCCCTGCTAGGGTTCAAAACCCAAAGGGTCTCGTTGCAATTGTTAATTTGCAAGGGAAGGAAAAGGTGGGGAGTCATCAGAGGCTAAAAATAAACCCACTCAATTTGTTCCCAAGAAAGTATCAAACGCCAGCATGATTTGATTTGAGCAGAAGAACTGAGCTTAATTGGGTTAGTTATTAAAATCTCCCAGTGCAAATAGGTTACTCTGGTAAAAAGGATTTTGTTACGAAGCAACATCAAAAAGAAAAAAAAAAAAAAAAAAAAAAAAAAAAAAAGGATGAAATGATTCTCTCCTGGCCTGGGAATTGCTTCTGCACTCACTGGCAAGACAATGTCAGACAATCAGTGTATTTCTAAAGAGCATCTCTGATCCACAGCATCCCTCAGTGGTCCCCAGGGAGACTGCAGGGGTGGTCAGATGGGAAAGGTTTGACAGGTCAGAGGAGGAGAAAGGGGAGGTCAGATGTGAACACATTCCCTCTCTGCTTTTCGATGTGCTCTGCTGTTTTGTAGTCGAGTGCTAGAAGCTTCCCACCCCATGCCTCAAACCCTCCTTTGAACCACAGTTTGAGGTGGAGACTGCCACCATGGCCAAAGCACTGGTCCAGGAGGCAGGAGTGTTACATTCAGCTCCCTGCTCTGCCACAAGCTATCTGGATGACCATGTGCAGGTCACAGCTGGGTGACTTAATCTCACTGTGCTACATGTCAACAGGTTGGAAATAAAAATGCCTCTTTTTCACCCTTGTTCTGCCTTATCTACAGAAGTCATAAGCTGTTGGCACAGGAACTATTTCTGCATATGTGCAGAGCACACCAGAGGTCCTACTTTCCCTCTGGGATTTCATTACAATAGCGATTACTCAAAAGGGAATTTTAAAACTGAGGAAGGAGCATCTGCTTCCAAGCAGAGCGCGTAAGGTGTTCATTATCAGTGTCTACTAAGGAGGAATCTGTCTTTGAACTGCAGTTAGGGCTGGAGCCACACAGTCTTGGAGCTCAATTCCAGGAGCAGTGATGTGTAGGCAGCTTGTTGGGACTTATATGAGTCCTTCGAAGAAGTAGGACTTGCCATAACCATAATCTTTGGTTTGAGCATTCCCCACAGCCAGGTTGGACCCAGAGCAGCACTGGGCTATGTCCCTCACTGGGTGTTTGCTCCATGATGCAAGTCCTGGAATGGCCTATGTAAGCACATCCATTGCACAATCCCTTGTAGAAGAAAGCCTTCAGGGTTATCGCTGTCTTGGGAGAAACATGAAAACTCAAGGCCTCCCTCTTTTTTTATAGCAGATATACGTTTTCCCTACAACTTTCTCTACTGGCACCACTGGACCCTGGTATGGGCAGCTGCCAGGCTCCATGGCTGGTTGGCTTTGGCTTTGCAGCTGCCTTTCCTGACCAGTTGCAGGCATTCAGTCAGCTTCCTTTTTATTGGTAGTTTTACATACACAATAAATAAAAGCTGCAATTGAAAACCATTAAATAAAATTTTTTCTCCTCCTCACCCTCAGGAGTGATAAATAGCTTTAACACCATCTTCACGGCTCCTTCCGTTTTACATGCTGCAAGTAATGAGTTTCTCAGCACAAAGCTCTCCTGCCGTGAATGTTTTTTCCCACGTCCCTCTGACTCTGGGGACAACTCAGCTCCACCCACAGATGGAAGCATCTGAAACCCTCCTTCCAAAGAGCTTTTTCTGTCTCAAAACACATTTCTGCAGTCTCCTGGACTCTGCAGCAATGTTTGGAAATGAGCTGCTGATGCAAATCCAGCCTGTTGGTGCTAAGATCTTTTCCCTGTGTCCTCGCATAAGATGGCTGTAGACAGAGGGCCTGAATGACGTCCACCCAAGGGATATGTCCATCTTGTTTTTTCAGCTACTTTTTGTTCTTCCCTTCATACTTATTCCGACTTATTTATGCTGAGCCTCATTTTAGACACATCCAACACTGAAGAATGAAAGGAGTAGACTCTGGAGACACAGAGTTCACCCACAAAAGGTGGACATCTGCCCATTAAACAAGAAAAGAAAACTCTTTAGAAGGGTCTAGCAACAACAGCTTTCTTGCAAGGAGCTGCCACAAGGCAATACAAGCATGTTAGTGGACTTTCCCAGGTTGTTACATGCATATTAGCAAGCTAATCCTCGGGATGGATGGATGCCCAATTTTCAGCAGGCTGAGCAAATTCTGGAGAGGTTAAGTGGTTTTGTCAGGGGCCACGCGCCAAGCAGCTGTGGAGCTGGGAGTTCACCTCCAGGCCTACTGGCTCACACCACAGTGCTCCAGACCACGCTCCCGTGTTGACTCTTTCCATTCCCTATTCCACGTCCCTCCTGAGGAAGAGGCTTTACCAATGGAGTTTTTCCTTTCTTGCAGAGCCCCATGAAATCTGTGATGAGGAAAGTCTTGCCTCTGTCGTTTGGAAAGAGACACCCGCTGGGGATGCTGCAGCTGTCCGGTGTCCTCGCAATGCCACTGGTAAGGATGACCGCATGCCTTGGACGGGGAGCTGGCCCACCCTCAGGGTATCCTTCATCCCTTACCTCCTAGATGAGAAGAACCTGGTGGTGGGAGGACAGGAAAAACAAATGAACTTCACTCCCTTTGCTCAGAGCTAAATCAACTCTCTCTGGGTTTCTACGCTCCTTCATTTTTTAACAACAACTTCTTGGTTCATACTGGAGAATGTGAGGTGGTCTCCCACCCACCTACTGCCTAGTCCTGGGACAGCTTTGTAATTAAGGGTGACTGTGGTATGTTTTCCACATTATCTACAAATAGCTCTGCAGAAGCAGGTAGGGTTTTACTGGAGTCCTCTAGACTTGGGTGTTATATTTCTCCACAGTGCCCATAAAAGAATCTAGTATCCAAAAGTAGGAAATCTGAATTGTGTTATCTACTCACACTTAGGTACTCTCCTCTCCTTCTTAGAAACCATAGCAGCTCTCTAAATGTATCTGCCCAAGTTGATGGTCAGACCATGGTGGTGTGAAGTGGTAGGATCAGGGCATACAGGTGTTACCTGTTGTGACAGCGGCCACATGTTCCCCAAGCAGTGGAAAGCAGTGTAAAGAAGGCACCAGGAGACATGCTGGTGGTAGAGCTTGTCCTCAGCTGGGTGTTCCTCACTCTCAGGCAGGAGCAGAAGTGGGGACAGCAGCATCAGTAATGAGCGTAAAGGTTTTATTTTGTTTGAGTGAGGTTGTCAGGTACAGACAAACCCTGCAACTCTCTTTGATTCACACAGCCTGGGACAGCCAGTGTCATCCCAAATGCTAGCTTAGAAGAAGGCCTGTATCCATAGCAAAGTCACTGAATCGTTTAGCAGTAGCAAGGGGATTGTGGACCCAGCAAAGTCTGCTCCTCAGAGACTCTCCAAATGGCAGCATAATTGCTTGGGCAAGGTGATCCCTCTCCCTTTCCTCCTCACTAATATGTCTGTTCCTCTGCATCACAAAGGCATGAGATCACCACTGCAAAACTCACTGTAGACTGAAGCTAAGGATATGCCTGGGGGAGGGCTGCAAGCAGCTTTTGGAGCTTTTCAGCTGATGCAAAGATGGTGCTGTCAGATATTTATTCTCCTTGAGACTGTGTAGGCAGCACAAGCCACTGTGACTGGTTTAGTTGCAAGTACCAGACCATGCCACCTGGGGAGGCTCGTGGAGCTTCCTGAGCCAGGAAAAAAGCTGCCCTCCAGGGCACAAAAAACCTTTCACCTTTACTAGACGTGCTGGATTTGTTAGGTTTTGTTTTTATTCCCAGTTCCTTTTGCTGTCCTGCCCCTCTATAAGAAAACACAGGAAAAGAAAATAAAAGTACTCTGTCCTACATGCTTGCACATGCTCTTTCAGGCATCTGCAGATTCCCCTGCTGACTGTTGTGGTGGTAGGTCTGCCTATGTGGATACACTGACCAGCCCTGGGTGGCCTTCATGAAGGTGCTTGGCTTTTCATCCTGCTGTCCCCACTCCCATATTCATTTCTTTCCTCTTCCAGGGCTGATCCTTCGAAGATGCATTTTAGATGAAGAAGGGATAGCTTATTGGGAGCCTCCAACATACATCAAGTGTGTTTCTATTGATTATAGGAACATACAGATGATGGTAAGGGAGATGGACTTCTCAGCTCAGCAGGTTTGGGACCCCCCCAAATGCTTGTTACAATGTTATAGTTACAAGATACAGTATAGTATAGTTATATATATATATAATGTATACATGTTACAAGTTACAGAAGTATAGTTATATATATATATATAACATTTATACAAATGCTATCGTTACACCAAAAAAAACCCCAACCAACCAAACAAAAAAAAAACCCCAAAACCAACAAGGAAAGCAGCATTTCCGTGTGAAAGGGAGATGCCAGCTCTGTCCTGCTCTTCTCTTTTGTCTGCTTAACTTGTGATGCATGGGCACTTTATGGACAAGAGACAGTTCCTCACTGGGTATTTTAACATCTAGCTTGTCAGAATCCAGATCTCACCAGGTCTTTCCTATCACATTATCGCTAAGAATCTCTGTGATTGTATCGTTTTTTAATATATCATTTATTTTTTGTTAGTCTTAAAATCACTGCTGTGATGAATTTCTGCTGATATGCTGTGGCTTGCCTTAAAACAGCATTGCCTTTATAAGAACTGCCCTCTCCTGTTCAGGACAAGCTATGGTCTGTCTTAAAATAGTTTCAAATTAGTTGTAAGAAAACAAGGTTCTGGGGCAAAAATCTTCTGTTAGCTGGCCTTGGGTTATGAACAGAATAACGTCGGTGTAGTAGAATAATCTGTTCTGAACCTACATACAACCTTTCCTTTGTGGGCGTACAGAAAATTTCACTTCTGCTCTCCTACCATTTTAAAAATATCACAGGCTCTCAGGCCAGCAGAATTTGTCAGATTCATCTAGTCTGCACTCTGCATTACACGGAAGGTCAAAAACCTTCCCCCAGCAATTCTTTCACTGAGGTCATGAACTTGACTTTGACTGTCACTAAAGTGTTTGTCATGTTTCTGTTTCTCAGACCAGGGAACATCTTTCCAAAGCTCAGCGTGGGTTGATGGGAGATGGACTGTCAGAAGTGCTCCAAAACCTTGTGGAAATCTCCCAGGATGGGACCAGCTACAGTGGAGACTTGCTGTCCACCATCGATGTACTCAGGAACATGACAGAGATCTTCCGTCGGGCTTATCATAGCCCAACTTCTGGGGATGTGCAGGTGAGCGGAGATGCATACCCTGGAGATCAACGCTAGGTTAGAGGTGTGTGTGCATGCATAGGGGTCAAGGTTGGATTACCTCCTTTGTAGCTGTCACAATGCTGATGAAAAGCTGAAGTATTTTCTGCCCAAGTGAAGGGCCTTTGTGTGTTAACAGACTCTCCTTCAGAGGCGGTTCTCCCTGGCTTATAAAGTGAGAACTTGAAAACCAAAGTCACTCTGAACTATTTCAACCTGATAGCACAGTATTGTGGAGTCTAATTGATATGAGAACATTATTTGGAAGGGATTGCAGTCTAATGACTAGAGGTAAGATGATCCTGTGGTATTGGATACCCAACTGGGAGAATGTCCTCGTGGCTTCTCATCCCAGGGTTTTACTTTCAGCACATGCATGCAGAGTGGCTACAAGATATACCCTTGGGACAGGTCATCACCCCATGGCTTGAAATATTAAACTGATCCTGCAGGATCTGCAATAGGTGGCAAAATAAGAGAAAAAAATCAAGTCTTGAAATATCTCCTTCCTTCTCATAGTGTGCTGCAAAGATATCACCATGCATAGCACCCTTTTGATCAATCACTGCTTCTCTTGCCTGATTCCAGAATACAGAGGATCATAAGGTTTCCCTATGCGGGAAATAAGAGAAATAGTAGAAAAAAGGATAGGAAGGGATTTATACAATGCAAGGTCATCTGGTTTTAACCAGTTTCTGACAGACATCTACCTAATACGCTGTTAAAAACCTTTAGTAGTGGATAGAATACATATTCCCAGTCGAATGCTTTATCAGATACAGTAGTCAAAGTGACGACCTTTGGAAAAAGGCCTTACTAAAACCTGTTTTGCCATTAACATCCTTGAGGACAGAGGCCTGTGAAATGTTGTTGGACCCTTTGGGAATGGGACCATGAGAGCTCTCTTGGAGAAAGGTTGATTCTCACATGTTCCTTGCACAGCACTGTGTCCTTCTTTGCCTATGCTACATTTGGCTAACCACCTCTTTTTTCCTCTTTTGTCTCCCTTCTCCAGAACTTTGTCCAGATCATCAGCAATCTTTTATCAGAGGAAAACCGGGACAAATGGGAGGAAGCTCAGCTGGTATGAACCTTCAGCACCTTCCCTGAAACAAGACAGGCTTTCAGCACAGGTTTAAGCCATGACGAGGGGAAATTCCAAGTGTCTATATGACCTCCTAGCTCTTCTTGCCCGTGAAGCCTTGTGTGCAACATGTGTCTGTTTCAACCACAGATCACAAAATATCTCCATCCATCAATACTATTCTCCTTGGATAGATCCTTATGATGAAAGAGACAGACAATCCAGATGCAGTCAGCTGCGGTCAGCTTCAGAGTTGACTGCCAATCAGTTGATTCATGCAACTGGTCATGCGGGTGAGCTCAGTGCCAGCCTGAGTCATATTTACGGAGTAACTCAGTGAGCCACAGGATCTCAGCTCTAAGCCAGAGTCTCTGCGTGAAAAACAGTGAAAAACTGGTGGCAAATGCCAAATTTTGGGTATCTCTCAGAGGTCAGGCTTGGTTTGGAGTTGAGCTTCTGGTTCTGCTCAGCACGAGCTGAGCGAGGGTTCAGTTATATTTACTTTATTTCTCTCTTCTCAAGCTTGGGGATCCTGCTGAATAATTCTGTGGCTAAACCCTTGTGTATCAGGGGAAAGTGTTGTTTGTTTTCTTATCCATGTCTCATTTGCCCCTTGCCTCTTCTGCCCCAGTTGAACTCTCTGTTTGGGCTTGTGTGAGACCTATTCCTTGACTATTTCCCTTTCTCTTGGTGAGCTCTTGGGCTTCTCAGTGCTGTCATCTCACTACAGCCTTTGGGGATCGCAGGAGAGTTCTGCCTCATATGAGCACCTCTGGTGGATGGGCCCATCCTAATGTCCATTCCTTCCATGCTCATCCCTCATTATTGCATCTTGGAAGAAAAACACCAGCTTGCCTTGGTCTCAAGCTTGAAAAAAAACTGGACAAGGAGTATAACTCACCCTTTGTGAGACATCAACCCTGTGGAAGGTACCCAGAGGTGTGGATCAGAACCTGGGAGCTCCTTTTTAACCACTGATTGCTGTTACAAAATTCCTTGGAGAGGTCTGGAAATACAAAATAATCAAGAAAAAATCACCGAGCACAAAAAAGCAACCCAGAGTCCAGTTGTACTGACACCAATCAGGGAAGTTCTCTGGGAAGAACTCTTAAAACAGGTGCTGGAACAATTGTTGGTAGTCCAGAATTTGAGACAGGGACCTGAATACAGTTTCTTCATGCAATAGAAACTCCACCAGGAGCTGAGCAGCCTTACGAACCTGTCCTTTGCCTCTTTTCTTCCTGAGATCTGGTGGCTTCCCGTTGCATTTGGAAGACGTTGTCTGGCTTCAGGACAGATAATGGACCATCTGGACATGGTCCTGGGCAACTGGCTGTAGATGGCCCTGCTTGAGCAGGCAGGTTGGAGCAAATGACCTCTGACGTCCCTTCCAAATTCAAACATCCTGTGATTCTGTGAGTCTGTGACCAAATACTCAGTTTCAAGCCTACAGGTGTGTGAATGTATTTCAGCACAGAGCAAAGGAGACTATCAGGTTGTCATGACAACAGGGAAACCCTGTTGATCCCCTTAAAAACAGCTGCAGTTTACTCTCTGTGGCAATTTATTCCCACTGTTTTTCCTTGCACAATCTGCTCTTTACACCTGTAGACAGATACAGCCCAGCCTGCTGCCAGCATCACCGTAACCTACACAAGGAGTGGGACCATCACCGGGAGGCAGTTTACCTGGTGCCTATTTTAGTGGGAACTGAGATAACAGCCAACACAATGACTTTAGGATGCAGAAATCTTCAGGCACTGGATGACAGCAGACATTTTGTCAGTCTCTGTCCTTCTCCCTCAAAGCCGCTGGACAAAATTCACACCCCATGTTTTGCAAGATGAACCAGTTCTTTTAAAACAATGTCTTTGGGTCCTCATTAAAATTAAACCCAACTTCATCACAGTCTCACATCCCAATGTTCTGCAGCCCCCAGACTGGGGTTTTCTTCAAGGAAAACAAAAAGCAAAAAACCACAGAAAAATATTCAGAGAAGGGCTACCACTTTTTCTGAGGAGATTGTATTGGCCGTTATATGATAAAAGCCTGAAAGACAATGGTTAGTGTAGCCTAGGGTTAATTTGATCTTGTGATTTCAATCAGTAATAGAATATAAAAGTAGCTTCCTCACTCATTTCTCCTCCTTACGTGCACACCTGCTGTACTGGCAGGGCTTTTTGATCTGATCCTGATACAGTTTTAGTGTTACCAAACTTCCTTCAGCTAGACAGGGAGACACTCATGACCACTCGTGTGCTCTTTGCCCCTACACTCACCAGCTCAGCCTTCCTTCTGCCTTCATCCCATCTTGCTGTCCTACTTGTCCCCAGCTGTCCCTTCAGCTCTGCTGAGACACCTCAGGATGTCTGGATGATGATGAGGAACCAAAAATGCCGTGAAAGTGGTGGAAAAGTAAAATAGGAGATGTAAGGAGCTTAACTGCTTTTCCTCAGCCTCTTGTGGTATTTGCTAAGGCCCCGTAGGCAAATGTACTTTGAGGAAGAGACAGGTAGTCAGAACAGTTCATTTCAGATGGATTATCTTTTATGAAATCTGTCACTGGAAAACTAGTTATTGTTTAACAGCCTTGTGTTAGCCTGGCAAAATACAGGTGAAGAAGAATTATTGCCAATAACTTTATCATTGGGGAAATACCAGGAAAGAAAAAAGAGACAACAAACTCCAATACAGGCCGAGCCCAAGAAGCAGTAACTTGGTTATTTGGAGAGTGAGATCCTGCCAACAAAAAAGGAAAGCACAAAGCTAGACCCTACTCTACTCCACTTTCATGAGACCCTGCCTGGAGTACTGTGTCCAGCTCTGGAGTTCCCAACATAAGAAAGACATGGACCTGTTGGAGCAAGTACAGAGGAGGGCCACAAAGATGCTCAGAGGGCTAGAGCTCCTCTCCTATGAAGACAGGCTGAAAGAGTTGGGATTGTTCAGCCTGGAAAAGAGAAGGCTCCTGTGAGACCTTGTAGCAGCCTTTCAGTACCTGAAGGGGGCCTATAGGAGACATGGGGAGGGACTCTTTATCAGGGAGTGTAGTGATAGGACAAGGTGTAATGGTTTTAAACTGAAACAGGGGAAATTTAGATTAGATATCAGGAAGAAATTCTTTACTGTGAGGTTGCTGAACCGGAACAGGTTGCCCAGAGAAGCTGTGGATGCCGCTTCCCTCTTCAAGACCAGGTTGTATGGGACTTTGAGCAACCTGGTCTAGTGGGAGGTGTCTCTGCCCATGGCAGAGGTGTTGGAATTTGATGATCTCTCAGGTCCCTTCCAACCCAAACCTTTCTATAATTCTATGATTCTATGATTTTCTGGATAGGTTTATCTGATCTGGTGTCTGAGATTTGACATTTCACTATGGAGGTATGGCTGCTTCAGTGGAGTGATAGCAAAATTATCTATCCTGGTCTGGGCAATGTTTTGTATGCTCCCTCTCAGTAGGTAACATATACGTACCATCAGAAGTAGTCCAAATAATTATGTTTCTCAGGCCAAGTATCACAGTACCTGAGTGTCAGGGAAGTCTGAGGCTTGGGAATCATAGAGTCACAGAACGATAGGGGTTGGAAGGGACCCCTGGAGATCATTTAGTCCAACACCCCTGCCAGAGCAGGGTCACCTACAGCAGGTTGCACAGGAACACATCCAGAGGGGTTTGGAATGGCTCCAGAAACGGAGACTCCACCACCTCTCTGGGCAGCCTGTTCCAGTGCTCTGCCACCCTCAAAGTCAAGAAGTTCCTCCTCATGTTGAGATGGAACTTCCTATGTTCAAGTTTGTGCCCGTTACCTCTTGTCCTGTCACTGGGCACCACTGAAAAGAGCCTGTCCCCATCCTCCTGACACCTACCCTTTAAGTATTTATAAGCATTGATAAGATCCCCCCTCAGTCATCTTTTTCCCAGATTAAAAAGACCCAAATCTCTCAGCCTTTCTTCATAACAGAGATGTTCCAGTCCCCTAATCATCTTCATAGCCCTTTGTCATACCCTTTCCATCAGCTCTCTGTCCTTCTTGAACTGGGGAGCCCAGAACTGGAACCCAGAAAGGCTCTCAGAATTTGACAAAGGGCAAAGCTTCAACATGAACACATGTTCACTCTGGCACGATGTCTCTGGATGTGCAATTGCAAATGCCTTTGGCTTGTTGACAGCCAGGTTGGGCCAAATACTCCAGACAATGGGCTTGGAAAGAAAGTGGAGCTGCATTAAATCTTGGCTGCTAAAAGTCTGTCCTAGCATGTTTCTCTTCTTGCATTAACCGTGGGAACAGGACCATAATGAACATCAGCATATCTTATCTGCTCCAGGTGGGGTTGTTGGTAGTAGAGGTAATCCTAGGGAAGGAAAGGAGATGGGCAGATTATCTTCTGCTCCAGAGAGTCACAGATATTTCTCTTTGCTTTAAGATATTGGCCTCCACCCTAAGTTTTACCAATCCGAATGCCATATTATTTGTTGACCCTTTCTTTTCTTTTTTTTCTAGTATTCCTTTTAGAATTTTTATGTCCTCATTCTTTACAGCTCCATAATATTGCGTTATATTCAGTCTATGTTTCCAGTACATGCATGAGGACAGAAACCTTTTCCCTCAGACAAACTCATCTTTAGTATCTACACTAAGTATTCTCCCTCTCTCTGCAGATAGGGCCAAACGCCAAGGAGTTGTTCAGGCTTGTGGAGGATTTCATTGATGTCATGGGCTTTCGCATGAAAGATTTCCGAGATTCCTACCAAGTGACGGACAATCTGGGTGAGTTGATTTGCACTCCCCATGTTGGGTAGAGACCCTGTGAAGCTGTTATTACTGTGCAATATGTACAGCCTGGGCTGTGGGGGGGGAAGGAGGGAAGACAGCAGGTGGTAGAACATTAAAAAGTCTGGGGAAAGGCATGGATGATCATAGGTATGGGGTGGCTTTTCTCCAAATGTTAGGACTTCAGAGTGAAAAAAGAGGTGTCCATGGAGAGATCTGAGAGATACCTATTAAACCATAGAATCTTCATGGTTGGAAAGGACCTTTGAGATCATCGAGTTCATGAATGGAGAACAGATGACAAACTGGGCAGAGTTGGTTGCTCCCTTTAATTTTTTTAACACAAGAGCTGTGCAGCAACCGATGAAGTGATCAGGCAGCAAGGAAACATCAGGCAGTGTTTGATCTATACTGTATGCACAATCACAGCATGGAACTTGTTGGCATACAACGTTGCAGAAGCCAAAAAGTACAGATGGGTTCATGATGGGATTAGGAAAATGCACAAAGGAGAGGTCCATTGGTGGCTGTTAAAGTTGATGGTCTGAATAGAGCCACTGGCTGAGGAAGTCCTGCTGATCTCTGGAAGCTGGGAGAACAGACCAAGAAATGTCTTGCTCTATTCTTTCTCACGCTTCTTCTCTAAGCAGCTGATGTTGGCCACTCCTGGAGACAGGACGCTGGAGTAGACGGACCTCTCTTCTACCAGGTTTAGTGAAGGCAAGTCCTTTTCAACGAACAGAAGCAAGAGTCGTTAACAGTTAGTGTCATCTTCCTTCATGCATAGACATTGCGGGAGAGCTCACCAAGCCTCTCTCCATCATTTATCAACAATCTTGGTCAACAGGGGAGGTACCAGATGACTGGAGGGTAGCTAATGTGACGCCCACCTACAAGAAGGGTCGGAAGGAGGATCCGGGGAACTA
>VWZL01000533.1:0-32152 GCA_013396915.1 Stercorarius parasiticus | reverse complement strand
GAGGTATTTAAGAAACGTCTAGATTTGGCACTTCAGGGCATGCTCTAGTGATAGAGATTGTAGGGGGTTTTATTTGTGTGTGTATGGTTGTACTCGATGATCTCAAAGGTCCTTTCCAACCATGAAGATTCTGTGATTCTGTGATTGCCTGAAGATAACATCACTCCTATAGCTATCAAGATCCAGCCTCACTCATTCCATAATCTGATTTCCCACTATTGCCTCCAATGGGATTTTCAGCACATGGGAATTTATTGAGGCTGGTTTTGCTTACTGGTTTTATTTCTTGCTTCCCTCTAGTCCTCGGTATTCACAAACTACCTGCCAATGCGGCAACTGACATCACCTTTCCCATGAAAGGCTGGAGGGGCATGGTGGACTGGGCTAAGAACTCAGAGGACAAGGTCACTGTCTCCAAGAGCATCCTGTCTTCAGGGCTGACAGGTAGGGCACAGCCAGGACGCTCCAGAAGAACATTTCTTCATTTTCTAAGACAGGTTACTTCCATTTGGCTGATCTTCAAATTCTCCTTCTAGCTCAACTGGATTTGCTTACAAAATCTTGGTCACCAAAAACATTGCTGTGTGCAAATAAGGCTTTCAGATGCGGCCTGACCAAGAGTCAAATCTAAACTCCTGCAAAAGTTTAAGGAGTGCCTTGAAGTGGATGTATATCTTCTCCTAAATAAGCAGCATATTTAGAAAAGAGCAGGAGTTGTCACAAAAACTCAGGGCAATACTGCATTGATGATTGTTTCTTCCAAGGCTTCTGAACCTGAGAAGAAGTGGAAACATCCCTGTGTCAATTGGGTCCCTCTGTCATTGATCCACATGGGTACTGAGCTAAGTCTACAATCCTCTGCAGGCCATATTGGGTGCTGAAATGAGTCTCTTGTGAGCCCCTGAACACGCTGGGTTGCTGTTAATGGTAGAGAATGGTAATTGTCTCTGTGAGTACTATATAAGATTGGTTAACTAGGACAAGAAAGACAGGACCAATAGGGGCGTGGTTCTGCCACCTACCACCATGGCCTTGTAGGCAAAAAATGCTGTAGATGCCCTCCATGTAAGGGTAAGCAGCTGGAGGGCAACACCTCAGGCTGGGTCTGCTGCATGGACAAGCTTTCCTAGATTGTGGTTTTATGGCAGTTGTGTGAAATGTCCTGCCCTCAGAAATGAAATGCACAGGCATTTATCACTGAGGTCATTGGCTCCACAGCAGGGCATGGATATGAGCCAGAGTGTGAAGGAGGGGCCGCTGGGTGCATCAGTCAAACTGGCCTCACTGCCAGGTCTGCGAGGAAACCTGAAGGGTTCTGAGATGCTCTGATGGAGCATCCAGCCTTTACACAGCTGTGAGTCCCAGGAACCAACACCTTCTCACCTTCTGGCAGAGAGCCTCAGCATTTGGCAGGATTAAGCTCCAGGTTTTAAAAATCAGGACCCTAAGCTGTGCCTATTGTGGGGAAACGGTGAGTTTTCCTTCTAGATTCCCTGGTGCTGTGTGTGGCACTAGTGACTTTGAGAGATCAAGCTGCTGGCTGCTGCATCAGGCTGTGGTTTCCTTCCCTGGGACTGAGACATGAGACTGTGAGTTGTTGCTATCAGAAGACCTTTGGCCTCTTCTTGTCATACCAGGACTTCTTGTCACGGGTTTCCCTACTGGGGATGGAAACAACACAGATGACATTTCTATTTTGGCAATCTGAAGCCAAGAAGAGCTAAGTGACAACCCCAATGGTAAACAGTGAGTCACTGGCAGAGCAAGGACCATGTCCAGCACTCCTTGGGTTTTGTTGTGCCTTAAAGACAACATTATTGTCCTGGGAGGGTTATTACATCTTGTTTAAGGAGGTTGCCGAGCCTTCACCTTTGGAAACCTTTAATCACTTGTTGGACAAACTTCTGGCACCAGATCCTGCTCTGGGGCTGAGGGCAGTCTTAGAGACTTCATCTACTTCCCCATGGTGCTGTTTTCCGTATTTCTATTGCAAGCATCCTCACACTGAGCTGCTGCAGGGCCCCCGAGTGGCAGTTACTGTGCAAACAAAAGGCAACATCTACCCCAAAGTGTCAATTTTGCATTGTTCCTCACCTCTCCATGGTGTCCTGTTCCACCCAGGACTGTACTGCCTCTGCCTTGTTCAGCATCCCACGCTGGTGCTCTCTTTTTGAGGGTTTATGCAGTGATTAACAGTGGAGATGCACCTCTATCAATTTTGATCCTTGCTTTTCCTTAGCCACAGGAAATAGGGGCAGCTATCCTGAGCAAAGTGATGAAGACAAGCAGCTCGATGAGACCAAAACCAGATCCCCTCCCTGCTGGGAGCTGACTTTTCACAGTTGATTTCAGTGGGCCAGTACTAATGTATATAGTTGGGTGATGTGTCTCTTGGTCTGCAGGCTTTGCAAATACTGCTGGTGAGTGAACATCGCTGGGGAGATGTCATATACCTGAAATGCAGTGCTGTTTCAGCTGGGTATCATGTCAGAGGATTCCTTTTTTGTGTACCAGGATGGATGGACAATTGCATTATTAAAGATCTGTCCCAGACCAAAAAAGACAAGCCTCCACCACTGTTACAACCAGGATCCTTTGCCTTCCTGGGAGGGTGCTGTGATAACCCAGCCTGTGAGGCTTAGGGTTTTCCTTGCTCACATTCTCACAGGAGCACACATTGCTTCTGTAAATGCCCTACCGCATCCTCTGAGCACAAAGGGAAAACTCTCTTTGAAGGCAGCAGGATCCTTGTTTGCATAGGGATTCACAGGAGAGGACAAAAGACTGTGCCGGCTTTAGGAAAGAAGCAAAACTTATGCAATTGCTCAGTAAGCCTGCCTGTCAGCCTCTCCTAGTTAGGTTTTCACCAGCTGCCTCACTTGAGCCCGGTTTGACAAAAAGGAAGAGAGACATGCAGAGCTGTGTCTGCCCTGCACCGATGGAGTGGGTGCAATCTAAGTTCAACCTCAGTACAAGACATCTGAGAAGCCTCACATTAGGATGCGTCCCCAGGCTTCCTCAACTCTGCTTTTCACCCAGCCACTTGCTTTTTTCTCCCCCTGAAAATTCAACCACAGGGCTACCTCTGTTGCGTGTGCTTTTTCTGGGCAAGTTCTTGCTTTTTGCAGCTGGACACCATGAGACAGAGGAGGAGGAGGAGGAGGAGGAGGAGGGGATCAAGTGACATACCCAGAGGTCACACAGATGATTCAGAGGCTCATCTGGGACCATGGCCCCCATGGTCTCCTGAGGCAGTGCACAAGTTTTGGGATTAGACTGGGTGCAGTGGGACATCTCCCCTTCTCAGCTGCCCCTGTCGGCCTGAGTGCAGCTCTTCTCTCTGATGGCTAGATAGCTATGGATGGGCCAAATGCCTCTGGGTGGCTTCAAGAGACCTTTCCACCCTGCAGATTTGCCCACTGTGGTGCTGTTGGAGAGGTTAGTGGGATTTCTGAATGGAGGAGCACCAGGCTAGTCATTTGGGATAACTGAGCCTTGCACGAGGGCAGACACCTGGGGCACCAAGTCACCCCAAAGGCACTAAGCCCTTCCTTGGGATCAGTGGAGACCCAGCGTGGTGACAGCAGGCACTGCATTCCACTGTAGTGGTGCTGGTATTGGCTGTGTCCCAAAAGAGACCATTCCATGAGAGGTTTAATCCTGTACCTGGGTGTCCCACTGGGACAGGTGACATCTCAATTGTCTCAGTGCTGTTGTCTTCTTCCCTTTACTTTGGTGTGCTGCAGAGACGGATGACTCCTCTGTCTTCGTGGTGGGGACCGTGCTGTACCGGAACGTGGGCAACATCCTCTCCCTCCAGAGGTAAGACGGGACATGAGGAGGGCGAGCAACTGGGAAATTACCAGGCTTTCCTGCTGATCCATTTGGCTGCAGATCCCCAGTCTTCCAGGGAAATAGCAAAGGTCACTGGGTGCGATAAAACAGACTTTGACTTGGCAGTGCAAATATTTTGACCCCCATCAATTGATGTTGCATGTTCAGGTGGAGCCAGGCCCATGCACCACAGATATTGCTGACTGAAAGGGGCAGGAAGTTTTTCTCTGCCTATGTGCAGCGCCGTGCACACCAGATATGAGGGAAGGCACAGTGCTGTTGCCACTGCCACACCCCTGCCTCATATCTTTTCCCCTCCGGAAATGGATTCTCACACTTCCTTCCCCATCACGAGGGATTCTGGGGGGCTTGACAGATGGGGGATGCTCAGCTGCCCTGAGCCTCCCAAGCTACTGCAGAGCTGCCAGCCACGCTGAGCCCTCTGAGAGCATCACAGCAGAAGACAGGCTCAGGGAGAGGAGAGGAGCGTAGCAACACGCCTGGCTGCACATGTCTACCATGTTCCCGGCCACTGCAAACTGCCTCAGGCACCGAAGCTTTTGTGTTCAGCACTCCCTTTCCTTTTCTTCTCTCCTGTCCCTTGCTATCTTGCTCTTTTTTTCTGAAGCTGGTACTGTGGCAGTAAATTAAGCATCCTAAGGCACCTTCTAAATCTGTTCTGCACTGATTAGCGTGAGACCATTTACGACAAACACCAGGGCATCTCTCCTCACCGATAATCATTTAAATACCTACAGATTTAGCACTGGCAAAGGCAAAAGAGCTCCAAGTGCGTGCAGAGAGGAATTAGCAAGCTAGCCAACTGTATTCTGTAATATCTTCCATTACAGCACTGGGAATTAGATCAGAAGGGCAATAAACATCATTGGCTCAAATGATCCAGCAGTATTTCAGCTTTCTCTGGCCAAGCAGTGAATGAGCTCTGATAACCAGCAGCTGCAGCAGCCACAGCCTCTGAACAGTGTTCCCGCGGGAGATCTGATTTAAGACTTTCCTTAATTAAAGGACAGTCCGTCTTTTAAAAAATCCGGAGTCCTGAATCACCTGTGAAGATTAAGAGGAAAGAAAAAAGAAAAAAAAAAGAAGAGTACCTCTTACTTCACCGCTGTGCAAATAGACACAGAGAGAAAAAGGGGAATGTCTTTA
The DNA here is from genome assembly GCA_013396915.1 of Stercorarius parasiticus. Lineage (NCBI taxonomy): Eukaryota > Metazoa > Chordata > Aves > Charadriiformes > Stercorariidae > Stercorarius > Stercorarius parasiticus. Next base: position 27,151 of record VWZL01000533.1, on the reverse strand, counting down.
AATTACCATGCACCTGTATAGAACCTGACTATGGGATAAAAATATTTCTGACCAGAAAGGAGAGCAGCTATTCCTGGATACACACAAACAATGAGGACCAGATTCTGTGTTTGACCACAATGATTCAACACCGAGTGACTTTTTCCTAAAAGGAAAAAAATGTAGATTTAACTCAGCAACCAGCACCAGCTGAGTTGTTCTTAATTATCCCAATTTACCTCCCCCAAGCAGCAATTCCTTATCTGAGCCACACATTGCTCTGTCCCCTCTGATCCAGAGAGCCCTGTGGTTCTTGGCAGTTGTGACAATTGAGATGGGGTACACAGGATGCCTGATTTTTCAAGACAGGGAGGTGAGCTGTGCTTGGTCGTAGGTGAGCACTGCTGTAGAAGATGCGTTCAGCAGTTGGAGACTCAACAGTCTGGCACCTGACAGCCCTGTGTACCAAACAGCATGTTTACAGCTGTTTGCACTCTTTACTGCCATGCAGGAGCCCTCAGAGCTCATCTGACATCCTGTCCAAGTCAGATCTTGATGCATTTTGTTTGCTTCCCAGAAGCTGGGTTGCAACATGCTTTTACAAAAGACGACTCACCTTCTTCCTGAAAGGTTCCCCATGATGCTGAATCCCTTGCCTCCCCTGGCAAACTGCTCAGATGTTTAATTGCCTTCTCTGCTAGGAGACTGTCTCTTATTTTAAGGCTGGATTTGCCTGACTTTCACGTCCAGGCACTGGGCCTTTGGGTGGGCGACTGAAAGATCCCCCACATGCAACAAACTGTCAGATGTGCCTTTCAACAGAAATCTTTTATTTGGTTTTCTAGCACCTGGATCAATTTTGTGTCTCTCCTTTGAACTCTCTCTGCCGTTTCCCCCATCTTGAAGTGGAATTGAACCTAACAGCACAGTGGCATCCTGAGAAGGAGGGGTGCAGAGAGAAAATGACTGCCTCATCTCCTTGTTCCTGCACAGAATCACTTCTGCCCTTTCTGTCACAGCTCTTTGCACTGAAGTCAATCTCCTTGGGTACATTTTGGGTCACGGCTCCCAGAGCAGAGCCTGTAGCTCTGCATGCAGACCTTGTGCTCTCTAAGCTCAGATGCTTTTCCTGACTCTTGGGTGCACTAGGACAACTTCTGGTTGGGCTGTGACTATGCGAATAACTTCTCTGTGCTAACAACTCACTGAAAAATCAAATACTTCTCCTGGTTTTGCTTACTGCACCAATCCTCTTGTGGTCCACAGCCTTCAAAAGGATGTTTCAGTGTCATCTAGGTTGTTCATGCAAATACTTAACGGCACTGAACGAGGAACTGACCCTTACAGACTCAGCTCCTAATGAAGATGTGCACTGGTGTTTACCTTTCAGCAGCTCCCGTTTTTAGCTTACCTACAGCTGCCTACAATTCAAAGCTTAGAGTTGATAATTACTCCCATTGGCTTTCCCCTTTACTCTTCCTTTGTAGACTGATATTTGCGCTTTATTGCTTGTTTCTGTCTGTCTTTCTGTCTTTCTTAAATTGTTCTGATTTTGTCTTTACCCTGCTAAAACAATGTTGTTCCCTCTGGTGTTGGTGGAATAGTGGCTTTCTGACCATCCACTTGCACATCAGCAGATGACTCCAAGGTTTTTTCTGTTTCTTTTGGAGGTTTTTTTAACCCACTTGCTGTTAAGCAAGGTCAAATCTTTTCCGTGTAATTATTTTGTAAAGGGAAGATAAGACCCAGAAAGAAAAGTGAAAGATTTTGCCAGCGTCTGTAGATTTGGTGGAGATTTGGATGGGGAAAGATTTCTCTTGCCCATGGGTGCAGGAAGGGCTGAGAGCAGCCTGATGCTGGGCTACCTCTCTACTACCCATTCCTTCATGGTAAAGTTAGAGAGGCAGTGTTTTCAACTGCTGGTTGAAACTTTTGCTTATTTAAATACCCAAGTCTTTTCCTACTGAAGAAACACCATAAACCCCTATGTATTTAGATGTTCAGGTAAGTGCCTACAAAGGGTTTGGCTTTCCAGGGGGCAGGAACACAGGTATGGGAGATATCTCCTCCCTTATTGCCTCTCCCAACAGCCAAATCTCCTAGGGCTGCCAGATTTATTAGAGTATTTGTCTGGGTACAGACATTTAGACATCCACATGAAAGATTTGGCCTCTTTCCATTTGCTTTTGATCCTCAGAGGATGGAGATATGCACCAGTGCCTCTAGTGGTGAACTGGACAGGATGACATGCTACCCCATGGATATGCTGTTAAAGGCCACCATGCCCCTGCCCAACACTTACTGCAGTACAGATTAAGCCAGCCTTTGAGAGGAGAACCTGTTGTGCATTGTTGTTTGGTTTTTTTTTTCTGAAAGGACATGAAATGAGCTCTGTTTCTTCACATCAGCGACAGAAAATGGGTCCAGGACCATTTATTTACTGGGTTAGATGCAGCCTTTAAGTCCAATGGCTTTAGGGGTCTATGCGATTCATAAAATGGTCTGATTCCTGGAGGAATAAATGTAGAGTGGCTGTGAGGGGAGCTCAAAGGGCAGAGAATGGGGTCCATCAGCAGCAAGTGTCTTTAATTGTATTTTAAATTAATGGGGCCAACTCCTTCTGCACTAAACCTTGTAGCACCAGTGACTAATGCTGTGGGATTCATTGCTCTGCGGAACTCCCTTGGTCCCCTCTAAAGCATCTCTTTCCCCTCTTCTTCCCAGGAACAGCACTGTTCTGAACTCCAGAGTCATCTCCGTGACTGTGAAGCCATTTCCCCGGTCTCTCCTCACCCCTTTGGAAATTGAATTCTCCCACTTGTACAACGTAAGTCTTTCCTGGGAACCTGCACCATCCCTCAGCTCTGCTTGCTTCTGCATAGCTGGAATGTGTTGGTGCAAGGAAGGGGGTGGTTTTTCTGGGTTCCTGAGACCTCTTTGCCATTGCACAACCCTTCAATCTCCCTTAATGTGGGCTGCCAAGGCACTCAACTGCCGCCCTGGGACTGGGTTTGTTTTGGTGTCCTGTTATTGCTTGCTGACAAGGATGCACTGTATGGGTCAGCCTTGCAAATCTTGTCTGCTCTGTGCTCCTTGCTCAGCCATTGCCAATGCAGGAGGAGGGTGACAGCACTACTTGCACTGTGAACATGGGCATACCTGTCCCAAATTCACACCATTTTCATTATGGGCATGACAATAGGAGAAGAACTGTGCACTCATTAAAAAATGGGTATAACAATAATCTTCCTTGATGAGGGGAAGAGGGAAAGGACAGGTTGTTTCTATTAATATTTGCAATGTTCTTTGCAGTCCTTAGATACAACTGCAGACATGAATATTACTGTTGTGATTGGTGCTTTAAAGCACAGTTGAAGATCCCCTCCATGTTCCCCTGCTCAACCCTAAATAGATATATGTGATGGATATTTATATACCCCAAGGCTTGTTCTTGTTGTGGGTTTCAGACATCCTCCTGAGGCTCTGCAACATGAATATTAGATCCGTCATGTCTTTGCTTTGGACTTTCCTGGAAGGATTTTCCAAAGCTGTCTAAGACAGCTGCAGCTGGAGTCAGCGGTAAACCTCTTCCAGGGGGCTTTAAACACACCTGACCACCTCCTGCAGGTCTGTGGCTCTTCTGAGTACTGTGTTCTACAAAAGCACATGCTGTATTTGATCCACTTTCCAGAAGGGAGCAGCAGAAGAATTCTGTTAGAGGAGGAAAAGGGAAGACCATCAGTCGGTTGAGTCAGGAAAGATGCAGAGTTGAATCTTTCTACAGTGGTGTTGATGCAGAAGAAACTGAGGCCCATTTTGCTCTTGCCTTTCAAGCCAAGGGTGAAAGAAGCTTTTCCAAGGACTCAGATCTGTGACCACCCATCTAGAGTATCGCAGACACACACACACCATGCTTAGAGTAGTGGAAACTGTTCTACAGGACTTGCATATTTCATTCTAGTTGCTCCAAATGGTCCATAAACAGCACAGCACTAATTTGCTTCATTTTTTCCTTTCTTCTCTCCTGGCAGGGAACGACCAACCAGACCTGCATCCTGTGGGACGAAAATGATGGGTGAGTTCTGTGGGTTTCTCTTTACTCTTACAGGCTCATTTGCTTTTTTGGGTGAACTCATCACAATTTTAGCAGGGATGTGTAAGTTTGTTGTAGCCATTTGCTCTCTCTACTTAGTTTTTTCTTGCATCCACCTTCATGGCTGGCAAAGTCCTTCACCCTGGTGGCAGGTGTTTCACACTTTCTTCTTTCTGCGTTGTCTTTTAGTGCCAGTTGAATTGGGTCTTATATTTAAAGATCTGCAATTAAGTGTTGATAGTATAGCCCGTGAAGGGCCTGTGTGCCAGGAGCATCGCATATCTGTACCAGGGAAACATCCCTTGGTGTCCCAGCAGGGATGTTGATGTGGCTTTCTGCTCACAGGGAGGAGCGTTTGCATTTTCCTTTTACATTTTGGACCCTCGCTTACATTTTGCAAAAGTGGCCTCTGATTTCAACTCTTCCAATTTTGGATTTTCCCGCATGAGGAAAATATGAACGGTGACCCAAGATTGTAGAGCCATTCACAGATTGCCCTAAATTGAGCTCGACGTAGTGCTTGGCTCTCTTCAGTGCTCACCCCAAACTGGGCACCATAAGGGGAGTAATGCAAAATCAGAGCCCACTGTTGCGAATATGGCCTGCAGGGGTGAAGTATGTGTTGTGCTGGCATGATATAGTAAAAAGATTTCTGTGCAGATTCCTGAAATGACTGGTGGTGTTCAGGAGGTGTTGAGTGCTGTGATTGTGGCCAGCAGGGAAAAAAGAAATCCCAAGTTGCCACAACGTTAGCACCATAAATCCCAGATGGGAACTAGTTGTCGGAAAGTATGTATGTAAAAAAAAATTAAGTACACTCTGAAAGTGTGGTCTTAAATCCTGAGTGAGCTTGGCAAGGATACAAAGTATTTGATTTAACAGTGTTTTTACTTCGCTGACTGTTGTATCTCAGTTTGAGGACCAACCTGACTTCTGCTTACTGTCAGTTTCTCTCCTTGAGATTTCATGCATTTGGCACATACCTCTGCATTTACTATTATTATTTATTATCATTATCTGCAGCATCTGAAAAATGATTCTACTCTTCTCTTTTCGTGCTCCATTAAGTAACATATACAGATAGGCGGGCAACATATTTGAAGCCAGCTTACCATTCTTGTTGGTCTGTGATTAATTTGGCATGTATGAATGGATCCAAAATAAAGCTGAAGAACCCAGAGGGACTCTCTGCTTGTGAAATCACACCCATGTTGTAGCCCAGGGCAGAACTGGTCCCTCTGGGTTGTAGTGAAAATTGCTCCAGCATTAGAAGACAGTTGAGATGCAGGAGCCCCTTGTGTGCTATGCTGACCTCGCATGGCAGCATGCAGGTGAACCTTCACAAAAGTAGTAAAATGGGATTTTATCATATTCTCTATGTGCCAGAGACCAGACTGAGTCTGTAGGTCAGCCCAGAGTAGAAAGTTGTGTATAGGTGGGCAGACTAAGGAGGAGGCTTGGATAGGAGCTGGCCTGCTTTGCTAAAACTGTTGTCTCTCCTTGTTGGAATGGTATTAAAGCATTTGTATACAAATACATTTTTTGGCAAGTAAAGGCAGAAGTTGGAACCAGTTCCCCTCCTGATCTGCACATCATCTCATTGTTCTTGGCTTTCTAGCTTGTGAAGAGAGAATGTCCAGAAGGATGGAGGTGTTTCCTTGCTGTGTTCAGAGCTGGATTTAATTAATTATAGTCTGAGTGAGAAAAGAGTAAAATCCTGTTTGCACATGGCTGGATCTGAGGGATAGTGATGGCATTCAGGCTGGGTACATATCTTCCAGAGCTGGCACTGAAAGGTGCCTGGTACGAGAAAGATGAAGGGTTGCCCAGTGCTGAACATGGCTTGAGAAGCTTGAATGCAATTGCTGACCTGGAGGCAAAACAGTGCCCAGTTGAGCATCATCGCATCTGCTTTGTCCTGGGAGGTCTGGCTGCTCCGTATACTTGATCCCAAGGCTCGTCTGCTTGTCCAGCTGCCTGTTGTCTCTCTAGGACCATGGGGTGTTAGGAATGCTTTCAGTTGTTAATCCTTACAACTCCATGACATCAAAGGATGGGCCGTAGTTAAGAGTTGAGCAGGCAATTTCTTGACACCAATGCTGTGGTTCAGTTGTCAAGGATGGTTTCCAAAACCCCAGCAGATTGGTTGCACAAATGTTGCTGCTAAGACTCTGCTTTCTGTGCGTGTTGGGGTGTGTGTGCACGTCTGCAAGTGGTTTCAACCAACATTTGCAATCTCAAGCAGTTGTAAAGGTTAAAAATGTTGATGTCAGCAGATTTTGCTAGGGGATGTTCCAAAGATACATCCAATCTGAGCTCTGGCAGTGGGAGCTGCCAAGCTGTTTGTGCAACATTTTAAAGCTGATTTGCTACCACTACTGCCTCCTGGGAAAGTCTAATGAAAGACAAACTATGCAAACCCTATTTTCCAGGCCTGAATGCTCACCTGAAAATCGAATGGCATTCTGAAGCTGTCAAGAGGTTTGCATCACAGTTACAGAATCACAGAATAATAGGGGTTGGAAGGGACCCCTGGAGATCATCTAGTCGAACACCCCTGCCAGAGCAGGGTCACCTAGAGCAGGTTGCACAGGAACACGTCCAGAGGGGTTTTGAATGTCTCCAGAGAAGGAGACTCCACCACCTCTCTGGGCAGCCTGTTCCAGTGCTCTGCCACCCTTAAAGTCAAGAAGTTCCTCCTCATGTTGAGATGGAACTTCCTATGTTCGAGTTTGTGCCCGTTACCTCTTGTCCTGTCACTGGGCACCACTGAAAAGAGCCTGTCCCCATCCTCCTGACACCCACCCTTTAAGTGTTTATAAACATTGATAAGATGCCCCCTCAGTATTTATTTTTTTCCCCAGACTGAAAAGAGCCCAGTCCTATCAGGTCTGGATAATTGTTTCCTGTTTGGAGCAAGGATTTTTAGGTTACACCCTGGACCTGTTGCCTGGTATGTGGTAGAGATAATGGTGACCCTGAGCCAGGAAATCCTGAGGTTCAGACACGTTTATGCGGGTTCGTCTTTTTGCTCCCCTCTTCTCCTTCCTGCCACCCCCCTCTTTAAAGTGGAGGTTTTCCCATTGATCAATTTCGCAAGTTATTTGTGCAAGTCACAAGAATCTCCGGAAATCCCATTTCCCAGCTCTGACCAATTTAATGGCTTTACTACTTTATTTCCCTGTTATTCACCCTGCCATATTTCTTGTACTGCCCAAGCCAGTCTTGCGATGGTGTTGCTTGCTCAGAAGATACTGCTGTCTCTTAAGCTTGCTCTTTTGCAGGCTCTCCATGATCCTGCTCCAAGGTTGGCAGGCCAGGGGAACCTTCCCTATGTTCACACTCATCCATCCAAGGCTGTGGATCTTGGGGATCCAAACTCCACCTGATTACAGTGAACCGGCCTCTGGATTTAAGCCCTCGCTGCCAATGTGACTGAATGGGTACAGAGGCAGGAAACTGGAAGCAATCCTCACATGAGAGCTCCTGCCTGTTACTGCAGCCACCTGAGCTAACAGTACCATCCAAAACATGCCACAGCCCTTTAAAGGCCACTTAAAATCCATGGGTCGTGAAGGGTTGAACTGTAAAATTGCAATTAGAACAGACAATTATCATGTGGCCATGTGCTTCCTCCATGATGGAGTTGTTGAACTGAACACTTCAAAAAAAAAAAAAAAAAAAAGACAAAAAAAAAGGAGGAAGAACCCCCGAGTGTTCATTCATTTGCATTTAGATAGATATTTAAGCTTGTAATATTAATAATGGATTTTTGATTTATTAATCCCAGCCCCTTTGAGTGACTGTTAGATTCGTGGGTGGCACCTCTCCATCTCTTTTCTCTTCGTCTTGCCCCAACTCCTTACGTCATGAAATAAGAGAGGAGAAGACCAGGGACTAATTTCTGTTGTGTTGGGTGCTGCAAGTATGATTAATGAGCTCAGCACTAGCTGGGTAAATTGAAAGTTGAAATTGGCGAATGATTTGGGATTCTCTGGCTCTCCTCCAAGGATATTCATCTGGAGTAATTATTAGCTGTTTAGCCATGCTGCAGTTAAAACCCAGGCAGGATCTGGTCTCCTGCTCCCTCTTTCTCCTGTTGGAACAGGACAGAGGGTGTTGATGCATGCAGTCATGTGCTTTCATGTTCTTATGCATCTCCAGATTTGTATTTCTCTCCTGACTTGTTCTGGTGCACAACAAGGATGCCATGTGGCAAGGGGAACTAGGAGACAGTTGCCAAAATTTGTTGTTAAGAGTCGTAGCATTGCTTCATGGCTGCAGTGGAAGGTGCAGGGCTAATTTGTGTTACAGAACGGTCCTGCTACCCCATGGGACAGATGAGTCTGTGCACTCAGACCTCCAAAGCTGGGTTTTGGCATTCTTTGAGTGTGAGATCAGGTCAAATGATGGGGACTGTTGTGAGATGAAAGGGAACAGTCCCAAGCCATCAGGTGTCTGCAGAGAGACCACGGGATCAGACTGACTGTCTGCTGCCATACATAGACCCACAGCGACATGTGAATGCTAATTCTCCTCTCCAGCGTCCCCTGCCTTGGTGACAACAGGAACCAAAACAGCTAGCTGAGTCTTGTACTGGATCATGTTGCATGAGAGCGCGTTGTGTCATGTCCCATAGCTGCAGAGACTGGGATCCAGCAGGTCTGCATTGCCAGGGGACCTCTCATCCCACATGGAATGCTGGCTTTTAGAGGAGCTGCCTGGCTCCAGCCACCAACTTTGCTCTGCTTCTCTGTCTCCCAAATGAGCGTAATGATTACTAGGCACTATAATAATTGATCTTGAGAGGCCTTCCAAATCTTCACAAATATTTGCATAAAAGGCTTTTTGCTCTTAGAAGAGAAAGTGCCTCAGGAGTTTTGATTCAAGGACACTCTTACCTTCCCTTGGGAAAGATCATCTGTTCCAGTAATTAAAGCCTTTAACCTATCTAACTTAGGAAATGCAGACCTCGCTGTTTAAGAAGGTGCCTCCTGTGTAGCAAGGTTAGGCATGGAGAACAAGACGAACAGTGCCTCAGCTAACGGGGCAAGGCTAAATCACATCCTCCTGGCTCTGGGCTGGATCTGATGCCCAGCCAAGGTCAGGCAGAAATCTCCCCCGAGGGTTTGCAACTGCACAGAGCAGTGTTTTATGATGCTGACAAACAAAGTATGCTCTCAATCTGTCCCCAGTTGGAGACTTGCAGGATTCTAAAATATAGCTCACAGATGCTGAGGACAGTCCTGTTCATGGGCTCTTTTCAGACAGGAACCGCTTGAGGTGCAGGGTGTATATTGGTCAACCATCCTTCAAGGAGATGGTTGATAGAGCTGTGTGAACCAAGGGCTGGCAGACCTGAAGGTGATCACAGAATTGCAATCCACAGGGAGAGGTCTGCAGTATCATAATAAGTTTGTGGGGGTGCCTTTGTTTGTTTTCTCTGGAACAACTCAGAGGAGCCCCAAAAACTTCCTATAAGGAGGTATTGCCTGTCAGGCACCATAATTTTTCCATAGGGTAATTGGGCTCTTTGGGGTGTTTATGGTCCAGCCATCCCATGAGTCTTGCAGTGCAGCTACTTTGCCTGAAATTCCTGTTTTCAGGGTTGGTTGTCCAGTGTCTAATCTACAAAGTCCCAAGCTGTCCAAATTCCCGATTGCATGTCCTACATGTTTACAGGGAAGTCTGGCACTGATGCATGGTGCAAGGTGGCATGAGGAGCAGGACACCGTGTAGGCTCCATGGGCTTCACCCTACTTTTTGAAAGCCTCTGATGCACTGGATAAAGAGAAAGGCAGGGAGTTTTCTTTTCTATGCTTTCTGGGACTTTAATGCAATCTCAGTCTTGGTGGTTACTCACTGGTTTCCTTTGGAGGGCACGTACAACAGGTCCGTTCCTTCTACTACTCCCCTCCACCAGAGAAACATCACAGAGGGGTTGTATCTACAGACACCATGGACACTTTTTGCTCATCACATCAGTTGATCCATCTCCCAGTGCCTGTCTTTTGAAGAAAGGTTTTCTAAAGTAGGGAAACAGCTTCACTTTTCTTCTGTCCGTCACCTAGTGCATTAATGTCCCTGCCAGAGCTGTAGATCAAGTGGTGACACAGCTTGTCTATGCTGACAGAGATGGATGAGTCCCCCCACATACAGATAGGGAGGGAATCTGTGGCAGCCCCGAAGTCCCATGAGAAATCAGTGCATTTCTTTCCTCTTTGAACCTATGCGTGACATAAATTATGTATCTTCTACTTCAACACTCCAGCTGGCTCTGAGAGAGCAACATCACCAGTGACATGTCCTTCATGTGATCCCATGCAGGGTGTTTGTGCTGGGGTTTGCCAGTAGCCCTGCTCCAGGTCTATTGCCCTTAACTGGCATCTTCATTTTTAGCTCCACCTGCAAATGCTGCCTTTCCTGAGTGCTCCTGTGGAGGTACTGAGGGGATGTCTGTGAAAGAAGACAGTGTTGTGCTTGTGAAGCCTGTCTATGCAGGGGCATGCAGGGAGGTTAATCTGAATATTCCCATTAGTTCCCCTGTGTTAAACCCAGTAAAAACTCTAATTCTGCCTGACTGCACTTGCAGTGTGCAACTGGGCAAATTGAATTATGGCCCCAGGAGCCCCTTTCTGGCCCTGGATGAGAGTAGACAAAACGGGGCTAATGCAGTGAAACCCAGTCACACCTCTAGAGCCCGAGGATTTAGCTCCCTGGCTCAACGTGGGCTCCGAGGTTGCTGGAAGCACCAAGCAGAACTGCTTCCAGGGAACTATTCTCTTCTGCCTTACCCCGAAGCCAACCTTTTCCTGGAAACACCTTGTCGTCTGGACTTCCAGGTGCTACAGGGAAGAGGTGGTCCGGTTCCTGGTTAGCACAAAATTGTTGGCACAAGGTTCCGGCGGACCACCGGGCTGTGCCCATCCCCATTCAGGAGAAGAGTCACATTTCTTTGGCCTTTGCTGAGCTACTGCCCAGCAGTCAGCATTGTCTGTGGGAGCAGCAAAATAAGAATTGGCTTACTCTCCAGCGTCTTTCACTGCACAGGATGCAGGAGAAGCTGAGCAGCATGATACAAGGCTTCTGCTGCCTGCCAACAGAGCATGGTTTAATGGCTTTCGACAGAAGGGAAAGGGGGGAGAGGAGAGAGGATTCAGAGGCTCTGAATCAAATGCTCCAGCTTTTCCCTTGCTTCCCTAGTAAAGAGGTCAGGACTATGGATGGAATAAATTAATTCCCTTTACAAAACTAGCAGAAGCCAGACACTGAGACCTGGAGGATGCTCCCACTGGGAAGGGGAGTTTGGTGGTGTGATTGGCAACCTCATTTCAATGCTCAGTGTGTACTGTGAGCCAGAGCACCATGGCGTTCAGGATGGCTTATATGTCCACGTGTGTGTGTCATGTATTCATATAAAGGCACATCTGCAAAATACGTGCAAGGATATAAGAGTGTGAATGTGTGGGAACACGTGAATTCTGATGCACAGGTGTGAGTACAGACACGTGTGAGTGTGTTTCTGTGCACAATATCAGGGCTGCAGGGTGTTATAGAATCATAGAATGGTTTGGGTTGGAAGGGATCTTAAAGATCAACTAGTTCCAACCCCCCTGCCATGGGCAGGGACACCTCCTGCTCGACCAGGTTCCTCAAAGCCCCATCCAAACTCGTCTTGAACACCTCCATGGATGGGGCATCCACAGATTCTCTGGGCAACCTGTTCCAGTGTCTCACTGCCCTCATGGTAAAAAATTTCTTCCTGGTACACAATCTAAATCTCCCCTCTTCCAGTTTGAAGCCATTAGCCCTTGTTCGTTCACTACATGCCCTTGTAAAATGTCCCTCTCCAGCTTTCTTGTAGGCTCCCTTGAGATACTGAAAGGCTGCTATAAAGTCTCCCTGGAGCCTTCTCTTCTCCAGATTGTTGTTGGTGTCAATGTGAGCATATGCATGCATGAGAGATGCAGGTATCTGCAAGTACAAGACAGCATGTGTATATATGTTTGTGTGTGAGCAGCACAAAAGTACACGTGCATGTGTAAAAACATACAAAAGTACCCAGAGAAGGCTGTTAACCCAAGCCTTCCTTCATTTGTATAATGAGTCTCCAGCTACACGTGCACAATTGTCCTGGTTTGAGTGACACAGGACTAATTTCTCTTCTAATGCTTGGGAAACCTGCACTTGTAGAAGACTCCAGTGTCTGAATTTGTGAAAAGATTTACTTTATAACCAGCTATGGTATGTGGGTTTCAAGGTCTCAGTGGTTTTGAGCTCAACAGGTGTGAGGACGAGGAGGAGCAAGACCCAGGCATTTGACCCAAACTGGACAACAGGATTACTTCATACCATTTTATATTCAATGTAAATTAGAAAGTTTTCTGTGAAGTTCTCTCTTCCTTGATGGCTGTGATCCAGAGAACTTGCCCTGATGCCGAACCCCTGAACCCTTCCCTTCCTCCCAAAGCCATAGCGTTCCCGGTGTCCAACACTTGCTATCCTCTGCTGGGAGTGCACAGCTCCCTTCTGATAGAGTTGACTGAGTATAATCCTTGTATATTTTATATTGGTATTGATATCAATATTGTCTCTTTAGTGTTACTAATGTTAATTACCTAGTTTTATTCTACTAAATCTGTTTATATTTCAACCCTTGCGTTTCCTTGATTTTTCCCGATTCCCCTTCCCAGGTTGGGAGGTATCATCAGGTGATAGAATAATTGTCTAAACAACAATAAAACGTTGTGGGTTTCTCAAACCATAGCAACAATATGTGTTTAAACACATGCAGGAATATAGAGTGTTTGTGTGTGCATGCGCAGGAGTGTGTGCACACACAAACCTCTGCGCAGCATGCTGACTGTGCCAGATCGGGGTTTCATGTTTTGCCTACATCTCTGCCTGCTCTCTTTATTTACAGCTGTTTGCTCTGAAGCCACGATGCCCTTTACCTGTATTCCCTCTGTGGATGGGAGGGGATAAGTTTAGCAGCCATGTGCCTTTCTGTGGCCATCTGCCATGGAAGTGTCAGGCTGCTGAGGGCTTTCGGTGGCACGTGGTGGAAGTCCAACTTGACTTCCCAGGTTGCAAGAATGGAGTCCAGGCCCACCCCCTGGTGCATTTCTGCTGCATTTAACTTGATTCTCGTCTGTGTGGTACCTTGTATGTGCTGAGAATGTAATAACACAGTATAGGCATCTGTATGTGCTGGAGGAGACCTCTGATTCACAGCTCCAGGCCTTTAAGTGTGGGGAAAAAAAGGAGGGTGGGGAAACTTGAAGCCTACCCTTGGTGTGCTCTAACTCCAATGACTCAATAACCAACAGGGTGCAGCTTTGAAGCAACTTCCAGGCAGGCTCAGGGGCATAGAGGAGAGACAAACACCCGCACAACCAGGATGCTGAGAACCCTCTGCATGTAAAATTCAGAATAGAGTCAGTGTAACGCATGTACTTTGCTAGATTTATTTTATTCTGTCTTTATGAGCACAAGAAAGCCTGTCTGGACCCAGAGCAGGACTTCCCAAATGGTTCAGTCCCTAAACCTGCAGATCCTATCACCACCCTGAAGATATAAGATCTGTATCCTCTTTTTGGCTTTGCTGGAAGCTGGAGGCTGCAGAGCAGCCTGTGCATGATGTGAGGAAGGTGTGATATGACCACAAGTACCTCAGGGCCAGGTTTGTCCAAAGCACAGACCATCAGCACTAGGTAGATGCTCAAGCAGGTTATGTCCTATGTGTCTCTCTTAAGAGCACAAGAAAAAGTTTCCCTGTCAGGCTGCTTTGCTCAGCTTTCTTGCAAGACTCTGGCAAGTTCAGATGAACTTCTTAAAATGCCTCATTTTTGAATGACTCCATGAACTACACAGGCATGCAAGCCAGAAACACAGCAGTACCCACCATCATCACAATAATTTTATACTTCTAAAATTTGGGGGCCCTCAGTATTTCTTAAAATCTCTTGACAACCATGTAAGAGTTTGTTCTTTATCTTTACTGACTGGGCTAAAGAAACCCCTCCTGAGTTAGTATTCTTAGTAGGTCTCATCTCTGCTTTGTGAATCAACCACAAAAAGCCATCAGCACACATTCCATAGCCCAGGCAATGGATTGCCCCTCAGCAGGGATCCTAACTGGTTGGGAGGCAATATTGTCCCTTCCAGTGCCAGATACCTTGCAGAGCTCCCACTTTCATGATGGGAGCCCATGGAAAATAGTCAGGGCACAGAGAGGCTGATGATTCCAAGTCATCGCTCAAGGGTGGGTAGGACTGATGGACATGGGGGAAACGTGCTGAGAACTGGCACATTGTGAATAAGAATGGTGAAAGTTTGGCCCTATTTTTAAAGAGGAGAAAAGGACTTGTTTTCATTTTCACCTGACTGCTTGTGCACTGCACTAACAGATGAAATATTCGGCTAAAATATAGCAGCGAAAAGAGGACACAGTGCCTGGGATACAGCCTTTGTCTAATGATGAACTTTCTGTATGTCTGGACAAATCAGTGTAAGCTTTGTGCCTCAGTTTTCCCCGAGTCTACTGTACTAATAACATCAGACAGCTCTTCTAAAGTCATGAACTCTAGGAGTGAGGAGCTCCATTAAATGATAGTAAGTAGCAAAAATAATATCATTATTTATCACTAAGAACTGATTAGCTAAACGTGAGCTTTATGATTGAACTGGTCATCCATGCAAGATAAGCTTACATGGTGTCTGCTTTGCCCATCATGCCTCAGTCATGTGAGCAGCAGCGAGTACCGCAACGTGAATTTTAGTCTTCATGAAGCAGAATGGGACCAGGGAGGCTCAGGGCAATCACTGTGAGACCGAGCACGCGATGGCACAGGACACCAGCCTGTTCATCCCACCGGCTGCCTGAACTAATGGTGACCTCTGAGCTGCGTGGCAGAGCAGATTAGCAAATGCGTGCAGCATCCTGCCCTCTCTGACAGCCGGCTCGATGCGGAGCACGGCAGCATCTCCCACCACAGGAAGAAGCGATGTCTTGCAGCCAACCTGCTGCCCAAATGGGAAGAGCAGGGGAAGGCAGACCTGTAGGGCAGGCAGCACTGAGCCCTCCTGGAAGACAATGGGCAAAGCTCTCCTCCCAGAGAGGACAGATCCTCTTTGCTCTGACCATTGGAGTTGTTAGGTTCCACTTTCACCCTCAGTCAGGAGCTGCAGAAAGAAAAATAACTGACACAGCAAGGTCAGAAAGCCCCATTACATGGCACATAATGATTTTCAGACTTGTCAAGGCCCTTTCCAGGGCTTTGCAAATACTTTGATTCAATTACAATAATGACCTTTTGGAAGAAGAGTATTAATTTCCTGGAGCTGCCCTCTACTTTAGGCCAGAACTGCCTCTCAAGGTGGTTTAATGTACATAGAATCATAGAATTGTCTAGGTTGGAAGGGACCTTTAAGATCATTGAGTTCAACCATCAACCTAACACTGACAAGTTCACATCTAAACCATGTCCCTCAGCACTACGTCTACCCGTCTTTTAAATACCTCCAGGGATGGTGATTCCACCACTTCCCTGGGCAGCCTGTTCCAATGTTTTGATAACCCTTTTGGTGAAGAAATTTTTCCTAATATCAACCCTAAAACTCCCCTGGTGCAACTTGAGGCTATTTCCTCTTGTCCTATCACTTGTTACTTGGGAGAAGAGACTGACCCCACCCTGCTACAACCTCCTTTCAGGTAGCTGTGCAATGTTGGTGGGATGGTAATTCAGGCAGGGGAGTTGTTGCCTGTCTCTGGTGCCTGGTGCCTGGCAGGGTGGCCCTAAGCATGACCCAGCAACAGCCTAGATCTTCCTGTGGTGAATTCTGCACATTTGAGGACAACCTTTCTTTCTGGTGTGGATGGAAGTGCAGACAGCAAAGTGGGTGGGAAGTACGTCAGTTCCCCTAAGCCTTTGGTGATGTATCTAGTATTCCACCAGCTAGCCAAGGGGACAAAGATGGAAAGGGTCACAATCACATTGAAGAGTTATGGGCTGTCCTCAAACACCTGACTGCTGTCATTTGCAGGTGGGAAAGGAGAAAACGAGGGAGTGATTTATCCACTGTCACCAAGGAGGAGCAGAGCTGAGCCACAGCTCAGCTCTCCTATCCTCTCTTATGGCTGTGCTGGTGACTCTGAATAAAAGTTATCTGTGTCCTGTACTGGGAGAACAGGAGCTCAGAGGAGGTTAGGATCCAGGACAACGTTACTCTTTTTTTAGCTGTGGATATTATTTATTTAATGGTGGTTTTAGCTCATATGTCAAATCTTAAGGAATGATGAGCATCCTGCAAACCTCGGCAAGGCTCCTGACAACTTCAAGGACACTCTGAGGGATTTGGCCCAGGTATTATCAATACACATGTGATTATTTTTTTCTGATTTCAACCTTAATCTCAGGCTGGGGCACAAGTGTTGCAAAGGGCTGGTTTGGGGTCTTTTGGCTGTCAGTTGGCCTATCTTTTTCTTTGATCTTCCATGAGGGACAAAATGAAAGCTGCAATAATATGTCACTGTTATTAGGAAGTTTGTTGTGTTCAGGCAGACCCTTTCCAGTCCGTGTGTCCCATGCATTGATCGAAACTGTGCTGCAGAGTTTACCAACATTTAATACCATGTGCCAAGGGCCTGTTTAGTTACTGGTAGTGATGAGCAAAGCAGAGAGCTGCAATGCAAATATCTAAAACCCAGGCAGCTTTCAGAAAAAAGTGTCTCTCTAGTTGTTGCACACACAAGGAGAGAGGAGGGAGCTCCCTGTGTCTCATATTACTGCAGGATACAGGTCCTGGCTGGGAAAATCATCCTTCAGCTGCAAGGTTACATGGAGGGAAGGGATTTTTGATGCCTATGGTGTAATTTGCACATGCCAGCACATGGGGAGCCAGCGTGAGTGCGGTGGTAGGAAAGGTTGTAACACACACATGTCTGTAGCTGTATTGCAGCCCTAGAATCTTTACCGTCATTAAAGTTGCACTGATTAGTCCTAGCAGAGAATCTGTTGTCCATCCCCAAGAGAAACAACTTAGGGTGAGGGGGTAGATTGAACATGCTTTGACTGAGACTCTTGTAACAGGGCAGGGGAGGAAACAACCTGCAGCTCAGAACTAGCATTGGCTCAGCATGATGGAACAGACACACAGGAGCCCCCTGTGCCCACGCAAGGAATGATATGGAGATGATGAATAGAATAGAATCATGGAATGGTTTTGGTTGGAAGGGACCTTAAAGATCAGCCAGTTCCAACCCCTCTGCCGTAGGCAGGGACATCTCGCACTAGACCAGGTTGCTCAAAGCCCCATCCAGCCTGGCCTTGAAACAGAGTAGAGTAGAACATTTTCAGTGGGAAGGGACCTCCAACGACCATTTAATCCAACTTCCTGACCACTTCAGAGCTGTCCAAATGTTAAAGGCATTGTCCAAATGCCTCTTAAACACTGACAGGCTTGGGGCATTGATCACCTCTCTAGGAAGCCTGTTCCAGGGTTTGACCACCTTGTCTGTAAAGAAATGCTTCCTAATGTCAAGTCTGAAATGATGGGGAGGTGCATTCCATCAAAGTGTTCTCAGGAGTATTATGTTTGTGGGACAAAAATGGTTTTGGTTTTGTTTTGTTTTTTTTTTTCCGTGTAGCTATAAAAAGAAATCCCCACCTCCACCCCCCTGTTTCTTGGAGGCTGCTGCATTTCTCTCCACTCAGGCATCGACATCTTAGAAGTATTGTTAGAAATAGGCAACACGGTGCTGGGTATGTCCCCACTTCCCAGTTCATTTCCACCCCATTCATTCAGTTTACAAGTGCAAAAGATGCTTTTGCTAATTGCTGGCTCTGCTGGCTCCTCCTGGGATCTGGAAAGCAGCTGAGATTGTCCTGCCTGTTACATCTTCAGCAGCAGTAAAGAGCTGTTGCCGCAGTCTGTGAAACAGGACTTACATGAATCCTATTACTGTCGTGCCTGAGTATTTCACAGCCTTCAATGTGCTGTTATTGCAACTAGAGCTGAACAAAAACCTCCTTTTCTAGGTCACTTGCAGTTCTGAAGTTTCTCTAACATTTGCCTTTACCCAGATTAATGTTTTAGGAGAATTTTGGTGAAGGGAAAAGGCAGGAGAAAGCACTGTCAGTCAAATGACAAGTGGCACTTTGCTTTTGAGGCTTTCGTAGTTAAGATGGCTTCAAAATGCAGCAAAACTGACAGTAATTCTCAGAACATTTCTGCTGTTCTGAAGCTGGAGCCACGTGGGGACCCACTCTCAGGTCCCCTGAACATGGGACTTGCAAGGAGCACTTTTGTTCTCCTGGCCTTTCTCCCAGGAAAGCTATCAGAAGAGGTGGCCAGAGAGCCCCGAGCTTGGGAGCAGTACCTCTCCCCTCTGACATTGCTTGTCATCTCAGGAAGGAAAGAAAGATCACTCAGGATGGTGGAGTGGGAGCTGTCACATCCATTGTATGTTTCCTGCTCAATTCTGTTACCCTTGGGGAGGTGAAGGCTGGGACGAGCAGCTTCATCACTTTGGTCCTAACCTGCCTGTCCATTCCTTGTTCAGTGCGTGTGGAAGACCTTGATTCACAAGCCAGCAATGCTGGCAGGGGCATTCGGATGGGTTGGGGAGAATACATCAAATCTGTACCAGCACACACCTTAGCACTGTATTTTCCAACCTTTATTTCCTTCAGGACTCCCAAGTGTCAAATTAAATGTCCGGATCAACTTCATCCCCTCTACACCCACGCATTGGACTCCCTTTGATCTCCAGACCCTCTCTCACCAACTGGTTCTCTTTCTTCAATGGCTCCAGAAACTTCCTTCTCTGCAAAATCTCTGCTGTTTATTCCTTAAAGTAAAACCAAACAACTCCTATTGCTATTGTCGATGCTTGTTTGCTTCTCTCCTCTCGATGTTCTCCCTTTCCCCACCTTCCCAGCTGGGATGGAGAGAGCTGCAGTAGCAGGAATCCCCCTTTTTCACCCTCTGCAAGCTCTGGCTGACCTCCTCCTTTTGAGATTCCTAGCTGCAGGTGCCTAGCTTGGCTTTTGGAGACAACACACTGGCGATGTGCACCTCTCCCGAGCCAGAGGATAAAAGCTTCCTGCTGGAATTCTGCATTTCATCTGTGGTGGTGATACTAGCTGCCTTATCCCCATGTTCCTTCCCTCTCCTGGGCCTTGGGAAAGAGAATACCAGGAGGGTTAAGTGCATTTTGTTGTTATTGGCTTAAAACCTGAGATTTCAGTGGTTCTTCGTGGGAATTCTGAGTTTAACAGCTTGGGAGCTATAGATTCAGTCCTGCTTCCTCCAGGCTCTGTGGAAGGTTGTATCAGAAATCAGTGCCTTTGACTAGCAGGAGCTGATTCGTACTCTGCAAGGACGTTACAGCCTGGAACTGGAGCCCAAGGTATCTGCACAGGTCTGCAGGAGGTGCAGAAGCAGGGCTTTAATGATGAGTCTGCCAAGGGAGAAGGCGGTGATAGATGTGTTTGGCACTGGCGTGTGCATCTATTATGGTTGGGCAGACTGGGGTGGATGGATGGACAGGAAAAAAAGGACACTTCACCCCTAGGACTGTTCCTCCTGCTGTGCAATTTCTGCAATAAAGGCCGTTCCTGATGCTGTAAACCACAGACAGGACAGCACAGACATTTTTCAGTATAAATTGCTTTAGCCAGCAGAGTCATCACTAGTGCTGCCTTATAATTGGCAGGTATTTAATTAGCTGAGGAGTGTTTCCGTGTCTTCCTATTAAGTGGGAAGTCAGAAACTCCCTGTCGGGTGAATATTCTTTGAGTCCCTCCAAAGCCTGTCACTGAAACTCAGCTTAACATCAGGGCACAAAATACATCAGACAGTTCAGGGCAAGTTTGCCCAGATGCTGCAACACCTGTACCATCTGGAGAAGTTGGTTGGCTGAAGGTAGGGGTGTTGCTGGACGTGTGAGATAAAGCCTGAGTTTCTCGGGGAGCACTCCGTTGCCTAGATGGACAGAGAGAAGACAAGGTGGGGAGGAGGGAGAAGAGAGCTTAATGAAGAAATGTTGCTGGGAAGAGAGAGGTTTCCATCAGCCTGCAGCTCTTAAAGCCATTTTCATTAGCAGAAAGTGGGTTTAAAAGGTTTTGATAGCAATCCCTCTTCGCGCAAGTTCCAGGAGCTGGCAGAGTGTTTGGTTACCAGCGTCGCTTTGGTTAAACACATTTGCAGCAGCAAAGCTGGGAAATGACTCCCCCTCCTCCCCCGTGACCTGCTTTCCTGAGAAAAGTGCAAGCGGATCTGTGTGGCTCTGCTCGGCACCTGCTCCTTATTCCTCCTCTTTGCGAAATGCTGGGGTGCTACGTCTGTGGGCCAGGCACATCTTTTTCTCCCAGCCAGATCCATCAGCAGGGGAAAGCAGGAATTAGAGCAGACCCGCCAACAGTCACGCTGTCCACGTAAAAACCTGGCAGGGAAATCTTCCAAGCGGGAAAACCTCTGCCAGCTTTGCAGGTCTGGAGCTTGATTTGTGTTTCAACCCCTTGCCAGCCCAGCCAGGCTTTTAGCAGGCTGGAGAAGGGAAGTTTCCTCATCTGCTCTCTAGTTTCGCAATGATCCTGAGTGCTGTCAGTGGCTTTCTGCATCCCTGCACCCCTCGCTGCTGTTGTGCATGTCAAATTGTGACAAGGTACCGTTCCCAGCGGCATGGCTCAGGGCTGAAAGGCAATCGATGAATCCAGCCACCTCTCTACTCACTGCTCCGTTCCCAGCTGAGCAGCACAGCCCCGCTGCGGGATCTCGCCTCTCTCCCTCTGATTGATCTGGGTCCTGCCCACCAGGGAGGTGTTTACATCGACCCCCGCTGAGAAACCATCTGATCTGCACCCAGGAGGACTGGGAGCAGGTTGTTCAAGGAGAGGGGGGCAGCGCAATCTTAAACATCAGCATTTATTTATTAGCATTTATTTAGCCACTAGTGCACCAGCCCCCTCACTGCATTAGCATCATCTTTATTTCCCAGAGGTTTCCTCCTCTGCTGCTAATGCAAATCCAAAGCAAACCCTCTAGTAGATTCCTTTATATACCCACGTAAGTCAAGACAGAAATCACAGTGGTCCCACCAGGGTGGGCTTTTGTGGTTTGCTTTACATTTTATTTACCCCCTCCCTCCCCAAACCTGTAACAAATTAGCACGTAATGTGACAGGACATCAATAGCAGCTATGGGCACAGAATAATGATGAGAAGGTGGTGAGCAGTGCTGCAGCAACCCCGAACCAGGATCCAGATATCCTTCAGGAACGGGCAGATGCTGCTTTCCAAAATTTGAACTGGGAAGAATGGAGGCACTCCACTTATCCAAGGGGCTGTCGACTTTGCTTCTCTTGGCTGCTCCGCTGCCATAAATGCTCATTTTTGCAGAGTGCAGAGGAAAAGGAGGCCAAAGGGAAGGGAAGGAGCAAAGGAAAGCACTGGCAGAGAAAAAAGTGCAGCTGGCTGAGCTCACACCAACTAAATAGAGCAGCATCCCTGTGTGTATATGTGTGTGTGTCTGCCTCTTGCTACTACCCCCTGGCTCTCTGAACACCTCATCACTTCTCAGGCCTTATTCAGAGCTCACTGATGTCCAGCTGTAGGCTTGATTGGGTCTTGATTTTGATTTTGGTGTTTCTCTGAAGTTCTAATCATAGGATCATTGTGCCAAGATCAGCAAGGCTCAAAGCTCTGTCTTTCTGTCCAAGGAGCAGGGTTGGACCATAGCAGGCTAACACAGCCAGAAATAACCTGCTGTTTTTGTGGTCTGTACAGCCACTAACAACTCTGTATTGTTCAGGAGAACCTTATTAGTATGTTTGAAAGGCATGATAAAACTCCTTCAGGGTTTTAAAACTGTTAATCCCACTACTCCCCTCCAGTTCCTCCACTTCCTCCTTACTCTTACAGAAACGGGT
The DNA here is from genome assembly GCA_013396915.1 of Stercorarius parasiticus. NCBI lineage: Eukaryota > Metazoa > Chordata > Aves > Charadriiformes > Stercorariidae > Stercorarius > Stercorarius parasiticus. The sequence continues at coordinate 5,147 of VWZL01000533.1, read as the reverse complement.
TTGTAGATGCTCCACTGCAAAATGTGCGTTGCTTGTGCTAAAAGGAGGTGGCAAAGCAAAAGTGACCTTTCTCCTGGCGATCCCAACACGGTGATGTGAAATGGTGCAAACGCCTAATGTGCTGTGATGGAACAAGTGTCTTCTGTGCCCAGCGGCAGAGCCGAAGGATGACCAGCTTCACCTGCTCGTGCTTTGATGGGGATGTTTGCTGAGCTCTCGTTTGCTTTCAGGTGCAAAGAAGCAGGCATGAAAGGTGCGCTTCCACTTCGAGCTCACCCACCATTCCTTTGGAGTTATTTGGCAAGAGATTAGGAAATGCTTGGTGAAGAGACAGCCCCAAAGGACTCAGCAGCTCCCCTGGATTCAGAACAATTTCAAAACTTCCCCAGAATTTGTTTGTACAGGGCCAAGCCCCTCTCAGAGGATTTCTTGCACAGTCTTCCCTTTGCCTCGGACAACACAGGACTTTCCTTTTTTTAGGGTGTTTGCCTTTGTTCTGCTTTTAATTCCCCTTCTCAGCTGGAAACACTGGAGTGTGAAGCTATCCAGAGTTCCCAGGTCCAGATATATTTGTTACTGTGATCTCGTTGCATCTGTGAGGACTTTATTCTTAGGAGATTTGTGTGGGTTTTGCTAAGTGCATTGAAGTAATTTGTACCTTTAAAGGACTGCATCTCCCTCTTGGTTACGGTTAATCTTTAATCCAGCATCTTCATCTTTGCCTGCAGCACCTTAATTTGGCTTCTTGATTTAATTTCTTTTACCGTCTGCTACCTCCTCCTATTCCCAGCCCCTCTGTCATCTGCCTGATTTATTTTTCTTTGTCTCTTTATCCACTAGCTCTGCACTCAGCCATTAAAATTTTCTGATTTAAGTTTCTGAGAAGCAGTGTACCCTGGAGCTAGTGTTTTGGTGGCGAGAGAGCCATCCTTCTTCCCAACCTGGCCCTGGGGCCTCCTATACTCTTTGAGACAGGGTTGGGATATCAACAGCTGTGTTTGTTTGCTGTTTTGTGAAGTGCTGCTTGTAGGTAGACAAGAGGCAGCCTGTGTTTCCATCCCTGACTTTGCCGCGAAAAGTTGGGAAGAGCATCAAGATTGCCAGGGCCGTTTCAGAGAGGGGGAGGCCAAAAAAAAAGAGAGCACAAGTGACGGGATCTGGACCAAAGCTGAGATTTGCAGTTTTGTTGTTCAGAGCAATAACACACTTTCATCTTCCTCTGCTTTGTCAGTTGCATGCACCAAAGCGATGTTCAAAATCTCCAGATGGACACTCAGAGGCAACCTGCTGCCCTGTCGTTGCCAGGGTTTGGTGTGAGCAGCCATGGGATGGAGATTATGGGCATTTCCTCGTGCCAGATAACCATCCTTCTGCTCCCTTAAGCTCTGGCCGAGGGCCTGGGTGGAGCTCTGAGTCTTTTTAGGTTCCGTTGGGGTCATCTAGGAAGATGGAAGTGCTGAACTGCAAACAGGTCATAGCTGTTCAAACATTGGAACAGGCTGCTCAGGGAAGTGGTAGAATCATCATCCCTGAATGTATGTAAAAGATGGGTAGACATGATGCTGAGGGACAAGGTTTCGTGATGTTTTTTGGCAGTGTTAGGTTGATGGCTGGACTTGATGATCTGAAAGGACCCTTCCAACTTAGAGAATTCTACGATTCTATGATTCTGTGTCTGAGGTAGCCTGACCATACCCTGAAGAGGATGTGACATATCTCTTATCAGGTGTTTGTATTGCTCTCCGTGCCTTTAAACCAAGCGCATTTATACATCCTTGACTAGCCAAAGGGAGCGTTTCCAGCTTGTTAACTGCTGGCTGCAATGTCTTACACGTATTCTGGCATCTGGTATGCTGAGCAAAAGCATTTACTACCTTGTTTCCCCATTCTTCCCAAGCCTCCTTTCCCACAAGACTCGAGCATGGGACCATGACGTCCAGGCATAGAAAACGGTGTACTCTGCTAATGTGCTTGGTTCCTCTGAGGATTTTCACTGAAATGTATCTTTTTCTGGGTAACCAGGAAACTTCCCCGGTTTCTCAGAAATGATCGTATCGTGACTGGCTGTTGTACAAGGCAGAGAAAGAGGGTTGCCTGGACCACATATGGGTTAATGCCTGCCATGGAGCCGCATCATTTTATAAAGAGACAAGTGGAGTACCCATGTTTTGGACCATGATCCAATTTGAGTCTTCCTAGCATGAGAAGGACTGACAGCATAACCGGCCACGGGTCTTTAATGTATCAGTCACCTCATGGTAATTGAGAAATTACAGCGGGAAAGCTGATAGGAAAGCTGAGAGGGTAAGCTGAACGTTTTCCTGTCCAGCTGGAACATACACTCTTTCTACACGTTTGCTAAAGCAGACGATTTCAGAAGGGTCATGCAGTGTGGCACAACAAGTGAGTGACAGCCTATCCAACACAGTCCTGGCTCACGTTCTTCTTTTGCAAGACGTGCCAAAATATTTCCATGCAAGTGCTCCAGTCAAGGACACCTGAGGAGCTGCCCCTGGAATGAACAGTCCTGCGAAGCCTGGATAAGCAGCTGTGAATGTCACGTAGGGGTGGGATGGAGACGGATATATCACTCACTCATTTCACCTTGTCCTCTGTTGGAAAGGAGCCGTATGTGATAATGAGACCAGGCATCTTACCGTTCATCTTTCCATTCCCCTGTTGTCCCAGTGGTACACTTCCTTCCACTCGGGAAAGTCAACTTCAGAAAGCCCCAACCTCTGATGACGTTGCTTTCACAGTAGCTCCTCTTTTCACCTTTTTCCCAAGATGACCCTGATATTTAATGAACTATTTATTGCTCCAATTTTCCGGTGTAGCAGGAAAGCTCCAATGGGGCAACTTTCCCCAAAAATAAGGTCAGGAGGTATGGTCTGGGCTTCTTGCATCGGAGGGTTTCCAGAAATGCTGTAGTGATGCTTTTAGCTCTGGATAGCAATAGTGAGTTTAAAAGCAGAGGCTAAAGTCTTGGAGGGATAAAACATCGGTCTATTGTGGAAAGTAGTCCAAGGCCATATCCTGCAGTCCCTGACAGCTGAGCTGACTTGATAATACCAGTGCTTGCAGTGTAGGTAAATCTGAGAATGATTTTTCTTTTTTCTTAACGCCATGAAGTCATGGGATTATAGGGAGCTGTAGGCTTTTCTGTTTCTGTTTCTTTTTCACAGGGTTCTGTAGAGGATCTTGAAAATGTCACCCTTTTAAAGGAGAAAATCCATAAAACAAAGAAAGTTCAAATATGCTATACAAAACCCCAAACCCTCACGATACTTCAAGCCAAATTCCTGATGTTTGTGTGTTGCTGTGTGATACTGTGGAGACGATGAAATCTGTTATTTATTAAGCAACCACTAGAACTGGAGTAAGGAAAGAATATTGCCCCAGGTTTGATGAGCAGGAGCTATTGAAATGGTTTCCTCTGCAACAGGAATATTATGAAATTTCATAGGGATTTTTACACTTCTTTCAGGTTTAAAGGCCAAGAACACTAACAGTGTCCTTGGTTTCTCCATTTCTTCTCTACGGTCCGTTGTAGTCCATGGTGTCAGGTCTTTGGTATTAAAGCTTGACATTAGTGGCATGTGTTGAGGATTGTTCAGTGGCTTACTGGGTAGGACACACAGGGCAGAGGGGTCTTTCTGAGGGTCCATCCTGATGAAACATCTGTCCTGTGGAAAGGACATTTGGCAGGGAAGTACAAGAAAATTGCAATCATAGGGTATGGACCCAGTGGCCAAGTTCTTCTGTCCCATCCCACCCTTGTGCACTGAGTCAGGTCTTTGGAGACCAAGGCATAGTGCAAACTTCATCTGCAAGAGATGATATCTGCATTTCAGGCCTTCTTCTGGAGCTGTGGAGCAGGGATGTAAAGGGAGGGAGTGCTCATTAATTATCAACTACATGCTCTGGACTTTAAACAGCGGTCCAAAACCCGGGAAGCTGACTATGTTGGGAAGTGCTGAGCTTCCTCTCCAGCGGGACAGCGTGGCCTTCTGATGAGAGTCATTACAGCTCAGCGTCAGCTGTATTTATGGTGTCTGAAAAGATTATCTCTAGATAATCTTATGGATATTTAGCCAGCCATATGCTTTGTTTCAATGGTAATATGTATTTCTTTGTGCGTTTTAATATTGTTTATATTAATTAAGGCTTCAGACTGGATGCTGCATATGGGCTGTTTCATTTTTTTTCTGTGGCTAATTTGCAGATGGTAAGTAACCTTGTCCCCTGCAAAACGCTCCAATTCAGTTAGCCATGATTATGAATCCACAGCTGGGAAAAGGCCTTGCTTTTAACCTCCTTATAACTTTCTCTTCCTGCCCCTCCCTCCCCCACTCTGAAAAGAAAAAGACCTGGAGAAAATTCCAAATATCCCTCATTTGCCACAGGTCACAAATCTTTTCTTAAATCACCACTTTCTTAATTTTGCTTGTGTCAGTTCTGAAGTAAATCAGCTGAAAATACCTGTAATTAGGGGCCTCTAAAAAAAGAATAAAAAAAATTAGTATTCCTGCTCTAGTTTCATTTTCCTTGCACCAAGCAACTGGATCAATACTAGGCTTTTTTTCCCCTTTTTTTCATTTTCATTGTTTTTTCTAGAGAGCTAATTTAATAATAGTTGCTAATCTGATTATTGATTCTTTCCTACCAGCAGAAAATTGTTTTGTTTGGTACCAGGTCTGTGCTGTCAGGGTAGAGGTGAGAAAAAGGGCATCAGTGCCTAACAAAATGCATAAGAACACAGAGTGATCTCAGCAGTTGAGCATAAAGTTTCAGAGTGGCTTCAGAGACCTGTTTTGGTTTTTTTTTTCTCCTTTCTGTGAAGAAACCAGGAGACACAGCCAAAGGATGTCTGGATGCATTTGTTGACTGGGAGGCAATGTTGCTCAGTAGTTTCAGGAGTAACTTGCTTGGTCCAAAGACTGGAACACTGTTAGTGCCCTCTTACAGGACTGTATCCATTCGCATCTCCTCTGTGTGCCTCAGTTTCTTTATCATTGAATCATAGAATCATAGAATCATAGTATCTTCGTGGTTGGAAAGGACCTTTGAGATCATCAAGTCCAACCATACACACATCGAGAAAAAAAACACTACAATCTCTGGCAGTAGAGCATGCCCTGAAGTGC
>VWZL01000532.1:2956173-2974478 GCA_013396915.1 Stercorarius parasiticus | reverse complement strand
TGTGATTCTATGATTCTATGGCATTGCCAGTGCTCGTCTGGGCTATAGCAACCCTCTGTGAAACAGCTGTAGAGTTTGTTTGGTTTTTTTTTTTCTCCCTCCATTATAGAAATAGGTAAACAAATTTTGCAGAAAATAAAATTAAAAAAAAATGCATCTTGAGGTACATATCTAGTACGGAAAAAAAAGTAAACGGTTAAATGCTTAAAAATAGCAAAGTTGCAACAGAAAAAATGCGGTGTGCTAATCGGAGGCATCAAACAAGGTTAAGCGTAACTGAAATTACCCCATTGGTCCACAGCGGCCGATGGCTACAAGGGAGTGGGATCCCACGGGAGTGGGATGTCCTGCGCTGGGTCTGCAGTGCCCACCCCACGGCGAGGGCTCGGGGATGTGCCAGGCTGGGGGGGACTGGGAGGGAGACGGGGCACGGCATGGGCAGCCGGGCTGGTGGATCCCCCTCTCCTGGTCTGAGGTAAAACAGAACCAGTTTCCTGTCCAGTAATTTTACTTTTCAGCTGAGCCTCTTCTAACGAACTGAACTCTCTGAAATTAACAGCGTATTGTGCAGAAACTGTTTGCTCTCAGAGAGACAAGACCTGAATATTTATAATTAGGCCAAGGGATGGTTTGCAGAGAGGCTCTTGCTTTACACTTATTGCTCTACCAACCCAGGCCAGCAAACTTCGTTATTGGCCCCGTTGGAGGGTGGGAAGCGGAGAAGCGTAGAGGGGTGGCACCTGTGGGGAGGAGGGGACAGGACAGGGGACCCCAAACTGACCAACGGGGTGTTCCATCCCATCTGCATCACGCTCAGGATAAAGCTGAGGGATCAAAGGGTCAGCTCTTTCTTCAGTGGCCGGAGTCCGAGGAGCACCCCGTCTGTTCGCCTGCCTTTGATCCCGATCCCTGCGTTCCTGACTCCAGCTCCGGAATCCGGTTCCCATCCATCGCTGAGTCCACTCTGGGACTTCCCCAGTGCCTGCCGGTGACGTCATCGTCGTCCTGGGAGAAACATACGGGTTTGTACATATTGTCTATATTTCATTATTTCCTTTTTATTATTTTATTAATATTTTCATTAAAGTAGTTTAGTTCCCTCTAAACTCACGAGTCTCTTTGGAGAGAGAGGTGGGGGAGGGCATCATTCGTTCATTTTCATGGCCAGTCCAGCCCAAACCACGACAATGGGCCACCAAAAAATCCAGCACTCAACAAATTCAGGCAGAACTCCGCCGGGGGCATGTTGGCACCTGCTGGTGCAGCAGAAATGGAGGCATCCCGCAAACCTTTTCCCTTCTGTTTGCGCGCCCGCCCGGCAGCATGCCCGAGTTACACTGACACTTGATAAATTCCTATGAGGTTCAGAAGTTTGGACAAGGAGTTCAAATATCCTCAGTCCAACGGAATCATTTGGCAGTTAGGTCCTTACCTTCCACTTGAGTTTTATGGCACGTTTCTAACAGCAACGAAAACCACTGCAAAGCGTCACATCGTCTCGCGGAGGCGTAAGAGCATGCTCTCCTCTGAGCTCTTTTCCTATTCGGAGATCTGCGTGCATTAAAAAAAAAAAAAAGAAAAAATATCTTATTTATAATTTTTGTCAAAATATTTGAATGAGGCGTAGTGGCCCGGTCTGTTCCCTGGCTGCCCAGGGTCCCCACCATGGGGCGATCACGCCGAGGGTCTGTCACAGCCCTTGTAGCCTCCTGTACAGGGCAAAACCAATACCAAAGTACCCAACTGCTCTGACACCAAACATCTGAATACATGTCGGAACAAAAACCCCAAGTTTCACCTTAGAAGAGTCATTAACAAAACAACCCCACCAGCAAAATCCGTCTGCTCTGTACAAACCCGTGAGATCCTGCCCCAGCGTCTGGCCGTGTCCCTGAGGGTACCGGGAGCAGGGGTGGGGGGGGACAATTCGTCGTTGTTCATATAAATGTATATTACTTGTGTGAAAGAATTCTAATCCAAGTGCCCGACAGCGGTTCCCAGCACTGAGCTGTGCGAATGCAAAGGAACAAAAACCTCTTTCTGGTTTTCTCAGAACTGCACAAGAGAAGCCATTTTGCCTTAAACTCAGTTTTTCTGTCCACACACTATCAGCTCCACGCAGACGGCGCTTCCCTTCTCGGATTGAGTATACAGTTAGGTGAGTAATAGAATCAATAAATAAAATGGTTATTATCATCTGGATGTCATTAGGAGGCTTAGAATTACTTTGTGCCACTAGATCTAACTTGTCACAGATCATCTGGGACGGATGTTATTTAAGATATGTATTAACTATAATCACGTGGGTTAAAATTAGGAGAGGTTATAATGAGCTTCTTAAATCACAGGGAATGTCACTATGGGAAATATCTGATTTTTTTTCAAGTAGCCCAGCTGCCTGACTCGGGAGTTCACGATCCTCCACCCAAACGGTTCTTCCTTCCACATCTCATTACTCTCAGCCTTTTGTAAATTTAAAAAAAAAAAAAAAATCTCTTTCATTCTACCATTATCAGGACGTCATTAAAGCGTACAGCTCATTAGACGGCATAGTTTCATGTCTATAACAAAGCTATTAGACGGAAATTGCTATTTCCACAAGTGGTCCGTGCAAGCATTCTAACTTCTGGGGCAAAAAAGCAGGAGGGGGGCTCATTTTGGGGGCGAAGGAAAGGTCTCTCTTCTGTGGGACCTGCTCCCAGCTCTGAGAGGGGAACAGCGAGGCGGCACGAGGATGAGACCCGCAATATCAGCCACCGAATCCCAACTAGAGACCTGCCATTTGAAAACATTAGAGACCCATCGCATTTTAAAAGCCAGGGCAAGAAAACACAATTTTCTGCGAAAAAGTATTTAAGAGAAATGACATTTTACCCACACCAACCCAAGAGGGTTAACGGTGCTAAATATCACTCATGACGGTGTCTTATTATTTTTCCTGCCTCGATGAAATTCAGTTTGCTGGCAGAACAGACGCACGTGTTGTTTTGACCGCTACGACCGAAAAGAACAGCAACTCTCCAGCTGCTGTCAATGGCGGGTTTCCCGAGCGGAAGCACTGGAGTTACGCCGCGGGGGGAAGCTGCGGGGGCCTGAAGCTCTTAACACCGACAGAGAAAAACAGAACCTAAGTTCCTGGAATTATTATATCAATTCCTATGTTGTATTTATTGAAGCTAGACTCAATTTAATCAGTTTTTACGTAAGTGTGACCAAAAGAAAGTCGGTAACGCATGCGAGAGGCTCCCAAAGGCACACAGACAGAGGGAAACAGAGCCAAGGGCTGTTTGTGAGCAGAAAATCCCCCTGCGGTGGCGGCTGGGTTGGCGGCCCCAGAGCATGGCGCACCGGTGCCCACCTCAGCATCGCTCGGAGAGGGCTTCCCGGGGTTGTCCCCAAATCCCACACCCAGCCTCACCTTATTGTCTCACAGTCCTGTGGCCTTGTAAAATTCGGGTTAGAAACGGCACCCCTCCATGCCAGGAAGGGTGAAGCGAAGCCATTTTCACCCCTGTGCAGCCCATCTGCTTCCTCCCCGGTCCATCGCTGCCGCTTCGCCGGGACTTTCTGCCTTTCTTTGCTCGGGTTACAGTCACAGACGTGTCCTCAGGACTCCTGACTTACTCCTCATGGAAGGAAAAGCAAAGGAAATAAATGTTTATTGTGGCTTTAATGGCTATTTATTTTCTTACCGTCAATCACAAACTCACGGAGCGGTGCGGTGAAGAGTGCACATCCCTGGTAATGAGTAGCAATGAGGAAAAACAGGCAGCATCACCTACGAGGACTCTCTTTTTAATAAGAATAGGTGGCACGAGAGCTGGTCCCCGTAGCAATGCCTGGGAGCCTGCTCCCAGGAGTGGGGACGATGCCCCAGCCCGGCTCCAAATGCTCCGAACGTTCTATCTCATTTTAAATTGTTCAGACGGTTAATTGTTAAGATGCGTCTTGTTCACAAAATTGCATGCTGTATGTAGGAATTAACTATACAAGTAAGCTATATACCTGCTCAGAAGTGTTTGTGAACTCATAATTATTACAATAAACGCAAAAAATTATTTGCTGGGGTAAACCAGCATCAGGGATATTGTTAGCAATCGGAGACAGGAAACAAAGGGAAAAAGCACAAATGAAAACCTATCTGATCCAATTACAGGAGCACATTTTCTCAGCTAAGAAGTTAAATTTCTTCATTTCTTGTATTATGTCACTGTGCATGAGGACCTCTGTAAGATGCAGCCGTACACATACAAATTTTCTAAAGATTTCCACAGTAACAACTGCCAACAAACCATTTCAGCAGTGGGCATTTTAAAGAGTCTCTCCATGCAATCTGTTGGCAGAAGCTGTTGGGTATTTATCTGACTTCAGACCCGTTCGTGCACCCCCCCCCGCCCATGACCATCACCAGCCGCTCTAGCAGCAGACCCAGGAAATCCTTCCTCACACGGTGTCAGTGCCTGAGCTCACGGGCTCCTCAGCAGGACCGGAGTCCTGCGCTGGCAAGTTCTGCAACAGCAAACTCTGCTTATTGTGCATTCGTTACTAGACGAACGATATTATAATACAGAATAGACTCATAGAATCTTCTAGGTTGGAACGGACCTTTAAGATCAAAGAGTCCAACCCTTAACCCAGCACTGCCAAGCCCACCACTACCCCACGTCCCTCAGCACCGCGTCTGCCCGGCTTTTAAATCCCTCCAGGGATGGCGACTCCACCACTGCTCTGGGCAGCCTCTTCCCATGCTTGACAACCCTTTTGGGGAAGAAATTTTTCCCAATATCCAACGTGATATGATACCCAATATGATCACGACCTTTTGAGATCAACTATTTATGACTGAAATAGAAGCAGTTCCTGCTGCAACTCCATAACATTCCTGTTTTCCATGGGGGCACGGCCAGCACCTCGCTCTGCTTCATCTGGAGGAATCACCTTTACACCTATCAGGCGCAGCATCCATTCTAGATCTCTCCCTGTTCTGCTGTAGACAAATAATAGAAGATTGGAAGTGTCCTGTCTGACTTACCCAAGTCTTTATTTGTTTATTGCTCCCACCCATTCTTGGAAAAGTCAACCTCGGCCGCGTTGAACAGCCGGTCGGCAGCCCAACCGAGAGCCCCCGATGCCAGTCACAGCACCACGGGCTCGTTCAGCAAGAGCTGACTCCTCTGCATCCAATAGCCCTTTCCTGCTAGTATCTCTTTTTCTATTATTTTATTGTTGCTGGAAATCAGAAGCATTTTTAAATCATGACACACTGAATGCCAAGAAACGTTTTTTGGGGAGCTTCTCAGGCAAGGCCTAGATAAAAGAGGAGAAATCTAACCCAGTCTGTACTTGAGAAAACTATATTCTCAATGAACATGCCAGCAATCATTCCTCCAAATTCACACAGACATATGGGTACCCTAGAAAGAATAAAAACCTGTATTTTCAGGGGTGCTAAGCATCTCTTACTTTCATTTCACTTGTGTCATGGGAAATGAACACCCCTAAAAGGCAGATTCGGGTGGCTAAGCACAGATTTGATGAGCTAAGTGCAGCCACGTATGCCCGCATAGCTGAAGAAGTGACTCATTTTTGGCAGAAGCACCAGAGGTTTGTTATAAAAACCAAAGCTACTGCATTAGTTAATTAGCTCCTGGTACTGGAAGCTCATTCCCAGAAGGACTGCACTCACGGTAAATTCCTTCCTGAGTCGCAGCAATCCATGTAAGAGCAGACAATTCAATCACAGCAGCAGAAACCTGATGTGCACAACTCTCAAACCTCTTCAGACGTCAGCCTTCAGCAGTGAGACAGCCTTGGAAGCTGAGCTAGGAACAAATGGATTACATTACAGGACGTGGAAGATCTGCCACCCACCAATGGAAAATGATCTTTTTAAAACGAAGATGGAAGGACTTAATGAATCCATAACTGAATCTCATCACTGTACTGCTATAATGGGACGTATCAAAGTTTACTGTCAGCTAGGCATTACTGTCTGAGCCCTCTTCCTTCTAGTTTAATGGATAAAGTGAGAATTTTTTTTTTTTTCCCGTTGATGATGTGGTGGAGGAACCTAATACGCCAAATGTGGAGCTCATGGGCAGGACCTGGCCATCCCCTGGGCCATGTGGGGCCAGACACTCTTTCAGCAAAGGCAGGCGGAGGGCAGGACTGGATGGACTGCTGCTGCAGGAGGCTGGCAACGAGGGGCAAAAAAGGAAAAACCTCCGCTGCAAGGAAATTGGAGACAATCTGAAAGGGCTAATACGAGCCTTTCCTTCCCAAGTTTGCATTCATTGGCCATACGTTTCCAAACACGTAAAATAGCTCCTGTTCCTTCTGTCCTAAGAAGGTAAAATATTTTATAAACAAGCAGGACTCTGACAAAGAAATACTTTCTCCTGAGAGAAATAACCTAACAAGGGATTTAATTTTGGCAAAACAACATGCAAAAGTCGCCCAGAGTTGCAGTTTACAACAGGACAAAGGATGAGGATGGGGAAACTACAGGCACAGAGCACCAGTTCTTGCTAAATGAACTCACTACATCTGACTTTGCACTGCTGCTACCTCACACTATTTATATCTAGTTGTTGTTAATAATGTAGTATATTGTAACAGAAGAGAAGATGCTCAGATCTGTGCCGTAAAGGACAATGTCAATCTGCAGCCTCGTGTGCCCGAGACGGGAGCCATCAGCGCTGCTGCCCTGGGTCCAGCCCTTCCCCGTGTGCCCCAGGGGACGCAAAGGACTTCAAAGACACTTTCACCCGCTCCCTGGGACCCACCGGCTGTTCCCCACTCTGGGTGTCCACTCTCTGGCCAACCCTACCCAGCTGGCCAGAGTTTAAATTGGGAGAGTAAATCCTTATTATTTATTTTAGAGACTTTTAAACTGGCATTCTTCATCGTCTTGCCTGATCTCCTGCCTCATAAAGCAGAATAAAATAAAATCTCTAAGGGCCTTCTTGGAGCTCCTGTTTCAATAGTGGAGCTACTGCTGGGAATAATTCTGTCATTGTTTTTTCGGGCTTTTGTTGGTCGATATGACACACTACCAGCTTGGGATTTGAGGCGGGGGATTTTTTTCCCCCCATATGAAGAGGAGGTGAGGCGTCTGTTCTAAAAACAACACTCGCAGCCCTTGTGGTAGGCATCTTCAAAAAGGGAGGGCTCTGCATTTCTTTCCAAGCACAGCCACTCTGATTTCACCTTGAAGTCCCCCAGAAATGTGTCCTGCTCCTGAGTAGGACAAACCAGACAGTGCAGAGCCAAGACCTGGTCCAGGAGGGTGTTTCTGACTCCACAAAGAGAATTTAGCACTGATTCTTTTTAAATAGGAAAGACAGTGGCGACATTCCTGTTTTGTTTTGCTTCCCATTCAATGCTCCGTCCTGCAAGGACTTCAGCGCATGTTTATCTCCCCAAATATCCTTCGAGACTGTAAGTGGTACAAAAAAGCTGTTTGTTTATTGGGGCAGGGGAGGCACGCACAGGGGTTAGGATGCAAATGATCTACATATATATAACCTTTCTGAAACGAATTTGTTTCCTCTGAGATTTACACCGCCATCCTTGGAGGCAGAAGAACATTACAACCTGCAAGTACTCCAAAATAAAGTCATTCACTTCTAATGTCTACTCAGGCACCTCCTTTGCCACTGCAAACTTGCAGAGAAAGAAAACAAGCAAACGAAAGAATAACAAAAATAAAACAAACCGTGCATAAGTCTCAAAATTCAGAGCATTTTGAGCTCATAGCGGAGTCAGAGTGCCCACGTGTGGGAAAGCTTGCGCCGACTTCATCGACAAGCGGGGTCTGAAGGTGCTGTGGGTCTGCCCCTCGCCAGGACATCGACGGCAGCCTTTGGCTGATCGGCAAAGAAAAATCTCTGCTTTTTGTCACAGTGAACGATCTGGGTAATGAGAAAAGTAAATTGCTCGTGGTTTTAGGGAATGAGATGTTACCTGACTGTAACAGCGGTTCAAAGACTGTTTACATTGCTGCCCGACGCTGCTAAAACAGCGCAGGCTTATTACCCGCATGGACTCCTCCTCTTAACTCCGCATCAAGCTTTCACAGCTCCAGTGGTTATTTATGAATCCCAGTATTATTAATCAATATTTCTGCCTCACTGAAAAAGAGGATCAGCAAATTTAGCAACTTGTGAGACTCGTTTAAGACCATTGTCTCACATGTGAACAGCGCCGATTTTGATACATGAACTTTCTGCCTGCCCACTCATCCTCTCTCTGCTTGCTAAACCGCTTCCCTCGCGTGAACAAAAAAACCCCTTTCATCTCACTTACAAGCAAAAAACAGTATTCTTTTCATCGTGGTAGGACAACCTGCCAATTTGGTTAGGCATTGTGCGAAGCCCAAATCCCTAGGGATGAAACCCCAGCCCTGCCACGGCGGCGGCTTCACCAGTTTCTGGATTTCCCCTGCGGTGTCGTACAGAATACGTGGGCACTGAAGGCTGCAGGGTGGCCAGACGGAGTTGCTATGACACACTGGGGGAACACTGCAGCATGGAGCACGGTGACACTTGATTTAGGGCCACCTGATTTAGGTACCACTTGATTTAGGGCCCCACGCCGCTGGGGACATCCCGCGAACTTGGTGTGGGGAGCAAGAAGGGAAAACTGACCGCGATGGTCCAGGTCAAGATCAGTTTATCTTTTCCTTTTGCATCTTCAGTGCTGTTTTTAAAATAAGAGGAAGCGTCTTTTTCCTAAAAAAAAACCCCAAACCTTTCATAACCACTTCTCTCCATCCCTGTGTAACACTACAAAGGCCTCATAAGGTCATAATCTTTGAACATATTACATTATTGGAAGCCTTTGATATTAAAATTAACTGCTGTAAGTAGTTAATCCCTGGGCATTTAGGAATAAAGACCATCCCTGTGCAGTGCCAATTTGAGAACAGAACCGAGCTGACGTTCCGCGACAGCTCGGGCTGTCCTTGGGCTTTCTGCATCCCTAAGGCTCAAAAAGCATCTCAAACGTATTTACTGGGGGGAGGCAGTGGGCAGGGAGAGTTTGTACAAACTTTGAACGATTCGCATTTCCTCAATTCTTTATTTCTTTTTTGGAATTAGAGAAATACTAGCCCCTGGTAACTTGTTACAGGGCACCTGGTGTGGATGGAGCCCTGTGCCATCGACAGGAGCAGGAGGTTTCAGGTCTGGAAACCAGGAACTAGACGTGCACCACTTCAGTTCTACAGACCCAGAGTAAATCAGCGGTTTGGTTGTCTGCAACTTTGTGCTGCTGCTTGGTCAGCATAGGAATCCTAAGCGGTAAAATAATGTTCATCCAATCTGATTTCTTGAACCCTTCTGAAGAGAACAGAGAGTGAACACATCAGACTCTGCAGCTGTGCCGTGACACTTATTACTTTGTGCTGTCCCCACAAATCACTCATAAGACTTAGCACTTAAAAAATAGGTTATGAACACTCACTGATTAATCCTCCCAAAGACCCCAGGAGATCCGTAAATAGATATTAGCTTCCCTATCTACGGAGAGTGAAATTGAGATAGCAAGGATTAGACAATAAGCTGACCCAGTGGCCAAACTGATGCCCTGCTTTATTTACTAATCCTTTATCATCTCTGCTCTGCCTAAGATTTAGGTTGCTGACAATATTTTAAGCCTTATTTTAAAAGGCAGGTACAGAGCTGTGGAACAGCTATTGCTACCACCAGAGCAGGCATTAACTTCTCCCAAGAGCAAAAACTGGCTTGATAAATGCCTGAAAGGCAGGAGGAGGGCAGCGGAGGTCCTGAGCCCGGTTCCTGGGTTGACTCAGGCATCTCCAGCCACCTGCACGCTGCAGGGCTGACAGAAACGCTTCTTAAAGCATTCTTGGGTGATATCTATCAAACGCAATGGCTAAACCTGCTCCGCTTAAAAGCTGAGACGCAGCAATTTTCATGTGCCCTGCGACTGTCTCCTCTCCGACTGCTGCCCGCCCTGGAGCGAAGTAGCACATGACAACGTGTTCTTTCCACTTGCTAAGCACCACCGCACTTACATTTTGGGGGAAAAGGCTGTACCCAGCACACCTCGGGGCACTCAGCAAAGGGCAGGGCTGGATGACCAAGACCCATCTCCTCCCTGAGGGGCAGGAGCTGCTCAGCTGCTGCCTGAAGGCATCTCTCCCCTGGCAGAGCAGCTCCTGGCTCTTTTCTCCTGCCCAAATCCCAGTGTGGGGAATGCTGGAGGCGGGTGCCCCTCAGAAAGGCAGGAGCTGCTGCTTGCAGACCTGTCGCCTGCCTCTGTGGAGCCTTTTCCTTGTGCCCTGACTTTGCACTCTCTACAGTGAAAGATGGCTCTGCTTCCCCAAATCCCACCAAGCCCCAGATCTGGCAAAAAGGTCTAAATGTGGCATAGAATCACAGAATCACTGAACGGTTTGGGTGGGAAGGGACCTCAAAGCCCACCCAGTGCCACCCCCTGCCCTGGGCAGGGACACCTCCCACCAGCCCACGTTGCTCTAAGCCCCGTCCAACCTGGCCTTGAACCCCTCCAGGGATGGGGCAGCCACAGCTCCTCTGGGCAACCTGGGCCAGGGGCTCACCCCCCTCACAGCAAACAATTTCTGCCTCACATCTCATCTCAATCTCCCCTCTTGCAGTGTAAAACCCTTCCCCCTCGTCCTATCACTACGTGATAATAAGTACTCTGACTGCATCCACTATTTCCCTGCGGTGTTTGTTGTTCCCCCCTGGGAGAACACAGATATACTCATTGCTGCTTCTGAAGACCTACTGTACAACCCATTTTGAATCGGCTGCCACTGAAGCAAGATCCCCATCTGCCATTTCCTATATCAAACATCTAAGGCTCCTTGTGGGCCTTTGTAAGCATGCCTTGCGTACATATAGATGTGTTTATACAAGCGCACAACCACACCGGTATCTCCCCCAATTGGTAAAATCTAACTTGTCCCCTGTCATGACGAGCCAATTGCCAAGTCTCAGTCTATGGTGTTTTCTATATGGCCAAGCGTACACCTGTAACAATGGTGGTTTCCAAGAGACACGCCAAGAATTACCTAACCACAGCTTTGGGCAAATGTAAGCGCTGTGATATTACACACAAATAGCTTGTTTTCCTTTCGCAGATGATAATGTTTGGCATAACTGCACATAACATACCACACAAACTCCAGGGCACATTAAGATCATTCATATAGCAGTTTCTTCAGGATAATTCCCAGAAGATGAGATAAATTACATGATTTCCATGTGCGGGATCTAAACCAAATTCTTTTGATTAATCATAAGCCATTAATGGTAATAGTAATGAGTATGCCACTAAGCATACTATAAAATATGTAAAGCCTGGATGACTCTCAATAGATCTTGGCAAATGCCTCATTTAACCTTCACAGCTCATGAAAAACTGTTCAAACTTCTTCGGTTTAGACATGAAAACTATTGATTGTTTACAGCATTGTATGACCTTTTCTGACAAGTGGGAAAAATTATGAGATATTAGGTTGTAATTCAATCATGCAATATGCTCTAAATTATGTTGGGTTTCAAAATGCCGATGTTGTTTCTGCACATTTATTTTAGCTTTGAGTCTCATCTAAGTCTTTGGAGAAGATATGTATGAAACTATTTCAAACTGCGGTGCTCCTTGAATGGCCCCGAGTGCAGATAAACTGTTAATGTCTGTAAGGCATCGGGTCTGAAAAGTTACTCTTAGCTATGGCAAATAATAAGTCATTTTAAAAAACATCAACTAAATGAGGCTTAGCAGTTATGTATAAAACAGATTGTGTACCACATGAACCAAAATCCTATTTCACCAAACCTGTGCAAAGACATACCCAGGCTCAAACCACTCGTGAAGTCTAACCACTATGACATCTAGCGAAAATAAAGTCGTCTTTTATTCTAACAGCATCTGTAGTGGTCCACTTTGACCCGTTATCTTCAATCTGAGCCTGAAATGAAATCTTTCCTTCACTTCAAGAGTTAAAAATATAATGCGACAGCAATTTTTCCTCTCCTGTGGGATCTCATTTATCTTCCTCCTAAATCATATTTTCTACCGTTTATTCTACTTCAAAGTCTTCTACCCTTTCATCATCAGAACTATGCCTCCAACGACAGGGAATTATTGGATCTTATTATAGACCTTTAATTACAAGCGATAAGTGACCACTGAAATGGATGTTTGGGAGCACAAAGTTAAATAAACATTTAGAAACTGGGTTGTGTCAGAAAAATACTTTGTTATACATTCTTTCAGACTGAATGACTCCGTAGATCCTATACATGGCAGAGATGTTGCTGATGGTTACCTATGACTTTTTTCAAAGATGGACTGTTTCCCCTATAGGAGTGGAATACTTTTCCTAGAAGTAGTTGACATCTCTGCCAATGCTAGCGGGTGCAAGAAAGAAAAGCCACATGAAAAGGCCCTACATTCACTAATCGCTTCGTTCTCAAACAGGTCAGTAAATTTGCAGAGCTCCAGCTCACCCCAGGCTCCCCTGGCAGGCATCCCACCAGAGATCACTTCCCATATATAAATTCATGTTTCATGGATTTGGCAGACTGCTCAGCCCATTCCAACTGTTATGACTTAATTGGTTGCGACTAGTAAGATTTAAAAACTTACAACAGGTAAGAAGTTTTTCATATGCCCATTTCAGTGAAGGAAGTTCATCCTCCTTTAAAAGACTGCAGAGAGGAGGCAGGTTTTATTCTTTTGTCAGACCTTTAGCTCTCCATCTGGGATTTTTTCCAAACCCAATGAACCAAACTTTGTCTTTCCACAAGTGACTCTAATGCTCAAACTGAAGTCGAAATCATAGAATCATGGAATGTGTTGGGTCGGAAGAGACCTTTAAAGGCCATCTAGTCCAAACCCCTGCAGTGAGCAGGGACATCTTCAACTAGATCAGGTTGCTCAGAGCCCCATCCAGCCTGGCCTTGAATGTCTCCAGGGATGGGGCCTCCACCACCTCTCTGGGCAACCTGGGCCAGTGTCTCACCACCCTCAGTGGAAAGAACTTCTTCCTAATGGCTAACCTAAACCTGCCCTGCTCTAGTTTAAACCATTGCCCCTCGTCCTATCGCTACATGCCCTTGCAAACAGAATGATGACATACATACATAAATACAGAGGAGCACAAATAATGGTAAAAGCTGGGATTTGAGGCATTCAAGTGACTCATGAGAGCAGTAGTCTCTCACAAGGGATGATGGGCAGAAAGCATAGAATCACAGAATTGCCCAGGTTGGAAGGGGCCTTTCAGATCATCGAGTCCAACCATCAACCCAACTCTGACAAAAACCATCACTACCCCACGTCCCTCAGCACCACGTCTGCCCGGCTTTTAAATCCCTCCAGGGATGGCGACTCCACCACTGCCCCGGGCATCGTCTGGGTTGTTCAGAGTTAGCATGTTCCCATCCACACCTGAGGCTGTTAATGTGACACCTCTATGGTATATACCTAAGAAAAGGACTGGAACAGTTTTTCTGTAATGGACATTAAAGGTTTTGGCCTGCTGTAAAACAATAATGGCTTTGGTTTGTAAAAAAGCTGAATATAGACAGGTTTTTTACAGCTGATAGTTCAACAGTAATTGGTCCCTGTCATTCTCACCCGTTTCAGGCATTGAGATTCCTGAACATCCTGCTGCATAATTCAAGGCTGATTTATAGGAAGAAGGACAAAACATTACCAGTCTCAGTGGAAACATACTTCCACTTGAACTGGAAAGTTCAAATTTGCTGGAAAGAGGTCATTCGGGTTTCTATTACTGTGCTCCTTGCCCTCAAATTCAGCCTGCTTTTTCAGGAGGGCAGGTCTTTGAGGAATTTCACCGTGTGAAGTATTGAGGAGACCTCAAGCCACTGCAAGGAGCACAGACTTAATAGGCAGAACGAGCCTTGCCTCCACATTGCTCAAACGCACTGTACCAGGTCCTCTGAGGAACTAGAATGAGCATGGTTTATAAAAACTTGAGTCAATTTTTCCTAAAAACCAACAACCACCTGCTGTCAGGCACAAGCTTCGAGGCAAGTTCCGAATAGAGACATTTCTCGTTTCTGACAATGACTGTTTGGTAAGTCACCGAGTTGCTGATGATAAACTACTTTAGGGATGTCTTAGCTTCAGCATCTAAACCACGTCCATAATTTTTTTTTTTTTTTTTTCTGAAAAATTAGGCAAAAGACACGGAAATGTGTATCAGCCAAGCAACGCCAAAGAACACGGGAGTGAATGTGTGCTTAAAACAGATTGGTGATGATTTAATCATTTCCTTACAAAGGCTAGGCAATCAGTTGGAGAGGCAACAGCCTTGCATAGCTTTGATCCATGACCTAAGAGGACATTATCAGAATGCTACCCAAAATATCCTACAGTCATGTACTGGGAAAGCATCAGAGCTGGTGCGGGAAGGATTTGACCCGAGACTGCCAATTAAGGCACAGGGTGATCGGCTCTTCAAGCGCGTTCCCTTTGCTTTCTTAATCTGCTCTTAACACAAAGGCACATAAAACGTTCCAGCACGGTTCGAGGCGACGCAGCTTGTTGCATTTCAGACAAGTGTGTTCAGTTTATAATACAATATAATACAAATACAAATTAAATAATACAACTCACTAAGTTGAAATAGATAGGGGAGGGGTAGGCAGAGGGGTCACTTACGGCTGCCTGGGGTAATTACTCCGCAGGTATCCAGTTCTGCTGTTTCTCAGGGCATCTGTCAACATCTCCTGAAGGCAAGAAGATAAAAATGCTGGGGTGCGGACATCTCTAAGGCAATAAAAAATAAGCTTATCGTCAGCAGTTATAATTTCTGCTTTATGTTTTGATTTTCATCATCCCAAGCCTGAGTACACACCCAGGAGCACCAAGAAGGGATCATAGAATCACAGGATGTGTTGGGTTGGAAGGGACCTTTGAAGATCATCTAGTCCAACCCCCTGCAGTAAGCAATGCAACATTGCCTGTGTAAAACTCCCAGATCTCTTCAAAGCTTTTTTTCACTTTTGTTTTTTTTGGAGGGAGGGAAGGGCGTGTACTCAGGTCTGATTGCTTCAAAACAAAGAAATCAAACCCCTGAACTATCGATCCACTGTCACGTTAAAGGTTATCATACTTACCACCGGGGATGCACAACCAGGCAATCCATTTCCTAATTAACAAAAGGTGCAATATATTTCTGCCATCAGACTCAGGTAGTTTAAGAAGCTAATCACAGCTCAATTAAAAGTTACTGCTCTCAACTGGGAGGGATTGGGTGAACACATCTAATCCCTTTAAAAATAAAGCCAAGTCGCACCGTTTGAACAACCACTAAAAAGTCATGATGGGTGTAAACCCGTAAGCAGCACATGGGACCGTCAGAAGGATGCTACCCGTGATTAACACCATCTGTAAAGGCTCTGAGTGAGTTTCCCATGCAACGGGAAGGTCTGAGACATTGAACTGTAAAAGGTGGATAGACAGAGATTGCGGAGGACACCAAGACTGTGAAGAGAACTCAGTGGTCAGCAGTGTGAGACCCAGCCAGACTGGATCTGATTGTCTCTGAACTTCAAGCCAGTCCCATTCCAGCCTGGCCATCTCTGATTCTTACGCTCAAACTGTGGGTGTGAATTAATAAAGAGCAGAAATCAGGGAGACAGAGGTACACAAATGGAAACAGGATCGATCCTGTTCTTACTAAAGGCAAAAAGTACTTCAGTTTTGGTTGGCACTAAATGCAAAGGATTTGAAGGAAAGGAAATGAAATGAGAGAGTCAGAAAAGATGGAAAAGATCTGAGAAAACAAGAAACTATGAAAAAAAAGACAGAAATGGAAAAGAAGAGCAGCAAGTTCTTGCTCACCCTGGCACCTTGTGTATGGCTTTGCCTTTGGAAGACATAAGAGGTACAGAAAAGTCTCATTTTCTAACAAGAACTTACACTGGCAGGACCCGACCCTGCCACGCGGCCCGTACTGGTGTTTCAAACGGAGCAGGAGTCCGACACCCTACATGTTTGTGAAACGCCTTCGGTTGAGGGACACAACATGGTCTACTGCTTTTCATGCTGCCTGTAAACCACCAAAAAACCCACTTCTGTCAGTGCAATTGCTATGTTCACCTCTGTACGGCAGTCTTCTCTGTGCTGCACACTCATCCCGCAGGAAGCACTGAAGAAGACTCTCCAAAGAAATGAGGAGAGGAGACTTCTTTCCAAGTCTGCGTTCCGCAGTAGCTGATGGGACACTGACTCATGGCACCACCGAAAACGGAGCCTCCCCGGGCATGGGGGAACACCAGCTCAGAGTGACACAGCCCCAGGGGCCAGCTCCCAGCTGCTAATTCCCCCGTGACTCTCCTCCCGCTGGTTTTTAGCTGCAGGAAACGGCTTTTTGTGTCGGCGCTGGGCCAAAGACAGTAGTGGGGCAGAGGCAGGGGACCAGAGCACGGCATAGGCAAAACAGCAGGGGTTGGTTCGCCCCTGTTGCCAAAGGCAGGGCTCTGGGCACAGCCAGAACAACAAGGGACAAAGCACAAACTGGAGCCTAAAAATGCACATTACAAGAAATGTTGTTTTTTTTCTTTATAAACATTAACTTCGATGCCTCCCACACTGATGAACAGGGATCTAACACTCCGTTTGCCCTCCTCTGTACCTACAGACTCACTCCACCTAAATATATCTGCCTTATTTACAGCATCACTGCAAACACACAAACCTTACAGAAACGCTCAAAAGCAAAAGGCATTTCAGTGTACTAAATAGATATTTTCTGCTGGCAGTGATACCTTATTTGTATGTGGAGTGAAACACAAAAGTAATAGCCATACCTGAATTTCTTGCAGGCAAAAAGTTTGATGGATACCTTTAACATAAATGGCTTCAATATTTTTAAAACACTACAGAATACGAGGACAAGTATCTGAACCTAGAATGCCTTTCATGGAAAATTCAGAAATAATTGGAAAAAGAGAATTACAATTTTTTTGTCTACCTGGGGGTATTTTTTCTAAGGCCTGAAAACAAAGCAAAAAACGTTATATAAATTTTAAAAGTTATAAAGGTTCTGATAGTATTTAATAATACATAATTTAAAATAAAGTGGAAAAAATGATTTTAAATATTCTGTGCTTTGATTCTTATATGGTAAATGGAAAAATATCCACGTGTCACTTTCTGCTAGGTAGGTAAATAGCAGTGTGACGCGTTGCACAAGTTCCTCCAAAGATTACTACCCTGGGCTTGCAGTAACTCGAATGTTTGCCAAGCCCATGGCAACCTGCGCTGCCTTCTGTCACACGGAGGCATTGATCCGCACGCATACGATGGTGGACCAGGAAGAATGTGATTTCTGTAACCAAAGTTACCTATTTTAGCTCTCTCCAAAATTCAACATCGGTAAATTGCAGCTGTTGCCCTTGGCAACTTGGGCAATGCAGACATTAGCCACCGCTGCCTCCCCCCGGCAGGGCTGTGGGGACTGCGACCTACAGGCAACAGCGCAGCACCACAAAGCAAAAGAGCAGGTGTGCTGCTGCCTCCATTGCTTCTTGTCACCACACCTTCTAAACATCTCCTAAATAAAACAGAAAATGAAGCAGCTTCATTTTAGCCAAAAGACTGAAATGACCAATTCTCCAGAAAAGGAAACATAATCCCGGTGAACTAGAAAAAAAAAAAATCTTATATTTTTCCCCCACCTGCAGAAGTGACTACCTGTGTTCCAAAAATTATTCCTCCACTCCTTAACTGAAACCTCCGTCTTAAAGAGGAAGCAACTCAAAAGCAGGGAATGGTTGCAGAGAGCTTAAGAGGCAAACTGAAGAGAGGCATCCAGTAAATGCCCGAAAAATCTCTGATACGCTTCTGAAAAACACAGTAACACACCTTTCATATAATATATATAATGGTGATAATGACACATATATGCATATACATAAATAAAACTTATAATGTCTTTTCTGTGTGAGTAGCTCACATAATGTTTGATGAATTTTACAGACTGCACAAGCTGCGCATTGAGATTAAGGACCTGGGGGTGCTGGTGGACAACCAGCTTCACAGGAGCCAGCAGTGTGCCCAGGTGGCCAAGAAGGCCAACAGCATTCTGGCTTGTAGCAGGAATAGCGTGGCCAGCAGGAGTAGGGAGTGATGATGCCTCTGTACTCGGCACTGGTGAGGCCTCCCCTCGAGTGCTGTGTTCAGTTCTGGGCCCCTCTGTACAAGAGGGACATTGAAGTGCTGGAGCGGGTCCAGAAGAGACCTACCAAGCTGGTGAGGGGTCTGGAGACCAAGCC
>VWZL01000532.1:2835234-2956166 GCA_013396915.1 Stercorarius parasiticus | reverse complement strand
GTGTGTGTATGGTTGGACTCGATGATCTCAAAGGTCCCTTCCAATCATGAAGATTCTATGAGATCATTCGTCCCACTACACCTTTGACAGTTGTTTCTGCTGTAAAATGGAACATTTCATAGCGCAGAAGAAAACCACTCCTCCTTTCTGGATATAAAATTACTGCGTTACGCATCTCATGGCCATGGAAGAGTGAGGTAAGTGCAACGACAGCAGTGAGAGCTCCTGACAAGGCTCCCTCCCTTTGGAGAAAGAGCCTTTGCACCTGCCGGGGCTGTGAAGGGTTTGCTCCCACAGCTTGCTCTCTGTTACTCAAAGGCACACTTTCAGGAGCTGGGTATCTCTTCAGCTCATTTCTTGAAGACAAAATACTCATGGCTCAATGCCCTGAGCCACGGCTTAGACTTTCCTTCAGGATTGGCTTTGCAGTGCAGCTGAGCCAAACCAACCACAGGCCACCACCACTGGAGCTTGTCTGATCCCACCACCATCTGCTTCAGAAAAAATTGCCCTCCAAAACTAGACATATTTTGGCCAGTTTAGCTCCTTGAATTAGACTCATGGGTCGCCAGACAAATTGTAGCACTGTTGCAGGGCAAGAAATGGATGCTGCAGCTGTCGACAAAGACTCTCCCTCTTGGCCACAATTAACATCTAGAGAGGCTTATCTCCACCAAGAAATTGAACTTTGGGAAGTCTTTCTTCCAAATTCAATCAACTCTCACAAAAGCAGATGCTCTTGTTGCTCTTATTTTCACAACGCTCCTGACATAACTTGCTGCTAAGTGACTAAAGACATCAGCTACTCCGTTGACAGAGCAGAATAAATCCCAAGGTGAGGAATTAAATAGGATCGCACAGCCTTAGTGTCAGAGAAGCTTTGTCATTACAGGGATTTTCAGTTTAGTTCAGTGACAATGGACTCTCTGAACCTTCACTAAGAAATCATAATGCAAATTGTGTAATTGAAGTGAATCTAGAGTTATGAAAAAGTATACTTTTCCAGACATCTATAACTAGTGATATCTTAGGCAAGAGCAAATAAAAATTCTGTAAGTAAATATTGTGGTTTAACCCCAGCCAGCAACTGGGACCACGCATCTGCTCACTCACTCTCCCTCCCGGTAGGGCAGGGAGAAGAGGGAGAAAAAGAGGGCAAAGGAAAAAACTCGTGGGTTGAGATAAAGACAGTTTAACAGAACAGTAACGGAAAAGGAAAAATAACAATAATAATGGTAAAAGAATATACAAGATAAAATGGTATTTTTATCATTTAATTAATCGTTTAATGAACAAGAATCACACTTAGAAGAGATACTACAGCAGAGATTCACCAACTGAACTACTTGGGAAAATCATTCAGCTTATATTATTTTAATATTTCAAGTTGCTCTCACCAGCTGACGATTGGTTGCCCAGCCTGTCCCGAGCAGTGATTGCGGATTCCTGCCCCCCGGCCAACCCCCATTTCTATACTGAGCATGATGTCCGCGGTACGGAATATCCCTTTGGCCAGCTTGGCCCTCTCAGCTTCTACAGGAAGATGAAAAAAGTCCTTGACTAACGTAAACATCACTTAGCAACAGCTAAAACAACCGCTATTATCAACACGCTTTTCATACTAAATCTAAAACGCAGCAGCCACTAGAAAGAAAATTAACTCTATCCCAGCTGAAACCAGGACAGCAAATAAACAAATAACATCCTTTCACAGTTGTAATGCAGACCCACAGTTTAGAATTAGTGCTTCTTTGTTTAGGGTCTATTCCAAAATCTCCTGAAGCCAACAGGACTGTCACATTAACTTCAAAAGGCTCTAGCCACTTCTCCTGAACGGAGCAAGAAAACGTAAATCAAAGAAATAGTTAGAATTTAAATGTACTTAAGTGAAATGCGGGAAGGGAATTCAGAGCCCAGGTCTTGCAGGGGCCCCTGCACAGCATTTATTTTAACTTCTGATGTTGTGTCATTACGTTTAATGAACAAGAATCACACTTAGAAGAGATACTACAGCAGAGATTCACCAACTGAACTACTTGGGAAAATCATTCAGCTTATATTATTTTAATATTTCTTTAGCATTCTTAACAGAATCTGCCTCACGCGGAAAATAAAAATAGCCTCAATTCAACACAAATTATGTGAAAAAAATTTGTCCCAAGGCAGCTTCAGCAGAGGTTTGGAATTTCTCTGACTGTAGACCCTTGACATTCACTCCCTTTGCTTTGAAAACATAATCATAACTACTTTTAAAATATACTTTATTACAGACTTTGATGACACAAAATTCTTTGGAGAAACACCTGAACAAGCCAACAAAAATAGATACTTACATAAAATTTTGAATAAGTGCCCTTGAGCCTACTAAGGAAACCAAAGCAATATCGCAGGGGACACGCTTCACCCTCATTAGGAAAATGAACTCACGGGGCCATTTTTTGGTCATTATTGCAAAGCAGAGCTGGGGAGGAAAGGAAAGGAGAGCGTCTTTCAGCGGGATCCCTTGCACGGAGAAGCCAAGGCACCAACCTTATTTCGAAGGTGGCCCAACAGAGCATCCTTTCACGCATGGTGACGCTTCTGCTCTACGAGGAGCCCAGCTCAGCACCCTTACATGTAGCAGCTCTGCCAGAGCCCACAAAAATAAAACTGTTCAAGAAGCAGAAAAGAAAAGTGAATGCTAATTATTAATTAGTAGAGCTTCAGGCAATTATGTAACTATCAATGGAAAGCTCAGACAGTTACATGACAAAATCAGGCAGAGAAGGAAACAGAATGACAGGATGCGGGGCCAAACTTGACAAAGGTATCGTTTCTGTCTCCAGGGAAATTGTACCTTTCATGTCCATTTACATTTGATGTAACAGGGAAGTACAATAAAGAAGAATAATGATTCAGCCCCACTAAAGGAACTCAATGTGACGTGCCTCCTGCTTCCAGGCATCCGTTCCACAATTATTTTAAATCTCTGGCGTCTGCGTGGCACAGATGAAGTATATGAACATTGAAAATTAATGTGTTGAAAACCACGAACCTATTTGCTTTCTTTCAATTCACTTGTGCAATTAAAACCCCGGCCGGAGCACAGGCTTTGCAGCCCATCTGTCTAAGCGCCAGCCCCTGCGCCCCCCGGTAACGCTCAGTTGGGCTCACCCATAGCAGCCCTTCAGAATGGCCTACAGCTGGCCCAAGTCTATTGCCAGCACTTTTCTCTGCAAATCCTGGACTAATTTGGCTTGTTCTTTCCAGCAAATCCTATGTCAACCTACAGCATAAATGAAGCCAAGCAGGAACATCTCAGGGAGAGAAGAGCTCTCCTCCACGGCCATTGCACGCTCCTGGCAGCACGGCCATGGCCTGCGGAGAGGTTACCCACGGGCAGATTCCTGCTCCGGCTGCTCACGGGTAGAGCATCTGCTTCAAACATCAAGAAAATTACCCACCTTCTTAATGTGCAAAAGATGTTTCATGCTTTATCCTACGTATTTTAAGTGTGTTCACAATGAAGAGTTTATGTCACCACCAATAAATTACTGCAAAGCTGGATTTTCTACCACACTGAAAAGTTGGTAAATCTTGCTCTCAGTGTGAATCGGATTTTCAAGGACGCTGAAGGACAAACTTTGTCCACACCAATGCATGTCTCAATGGCTGCTTCCCACAGTGGTTTACACAAAGAGATGTTGGAATTGCCCATCCCAAATGGATTAGCACGTACAACTTTTGCACACAAACCAGGCTTCGTACGCACTTGTATTTTCCCATAAATTCCAGGGGGAAAAAAAAAAGAAAAAAAAAAGGTGAAATCAAAGTGTTCCAACTTATCAGCAAATCTGTATTCTGTATAAAGTACAAAACAATCTTTGTGACTGATGTCCAGACCAAACATCTTTGAAACACAACATTTATGTTACAGCACAGCGCTGGAAATGCCAGATTTCTTGATGCTGGAGATTATTTTTTTTCCAGGTAAAACTCTTCTTGAGAGGTTAATTTAAAATCACTTCATGTTTTTTTATCTTGGCATTCAACAGCTAAAAAATATCACCAACCTAACTTTTGAAGT
This sequence comes from Stercorarius parasiticus, assembly GCA_013396915.1. Lineage (NCBI taxonomy): Eukaryota > Metazoa > Chordata > Aves > Charadriiformes > Stercorariidae > Stercorarius > Stercorarius parasiticus. The sequence continues at coordinate 2,952,100 of VWZL01000532.1, read as the reverse complement.
ATTCACAACTGCAGCGTGGAAGTTTGAAGCGTGTTATCAGAGGCACTGCCTTTCAAACACAAGTCCCTGGGCTGTTTAGCGACTTTCCTGGCACAACTGCATTATCACGCTATTAATAACAAGATATTGGGAAACAGCTTTGCTCTGGGGGAAAAAAAAAAATAAAAAAGAGCTTTTTCACTGCCTTTCAGGAGTCAAGCACAGAAAGAGTGCCAGAAGACTCAAAACCTGGTTAACGTTGCTAACAAGGACCCAGCCACTCCGAACAAGGACTGTTATTTTGGTGCCAATAACCATCAGAAGGAGCAATTATCTTCTGTCACGCCGCTGTTGCACAAACAATAAGGGAAATTAGGAAAGCAGGAATTTTGCATCCTCTTTTTTCCCAAGACAGTTAATTTTCCAGTCTGTCCAAGCAGTCTGCATCTTCTCTTAGTGGAACAGAACAGGATACAAGTCTGTGTTGCAGGTATTGCCGATGCATTTCTTACCCTTAAAGGTGTGAAATTACTGAAAATGGCGTTGTACTTTGGGTCTGACACACAGTGCGGTTCCACAGGACAGAAAACTGAGGAAAGTTTGGCAGCCCAGCCAAGACGCCTGCCCCACCACCAAGTTCTGTAGAGCACGATGCTTTGGAAACCTTTCCTCACCCTGACAGACTGAAACAGAAGAACATTGCTCCCATTCCTTACTAAACATCCTGAGCTTTCTAAACCCATCTATATAAACAGATTTCAAGAAAATGAAAGGTCAGATTGCCCTAAAACTCAAAGCAATTAGGACATACTGCAATAACCATTTATTTCAGGTTTTCATTAATATAATCCTGAATCTTGACTTCTACTCTGGAAACTTCTTTGGAATTTTATTTGATGATGCAAAAGGCTGTCATTGAACTTTGGCTGTGGCTTCAGCAGTTCAAACCCTATCGACAGAAGAGTCAAAGAAAAAAGGCGGAGAGAGGGAGACTAACAGTCCTGGGAGGATGAAGCAAGGAGCACAAGGAAGTAACGTGGTTCAAGTCACGGGAAGGAGAGATAATTTAGGAAATTGTGACATAGGCATCCATTATTAATCAATGGATGTGCTATTCATTTAAAAGTGTATCATTTTGCTTAAAGAGTCAGGACTAAATTGGACTAAAAAAAGGACCACAAGATACCTTATCTATTTTTTGTCAATTATACACTAATCACTATACGATGTGATCAAATGCCTTTGCTCTAAAACCAACCTGCAACCCATTTTCCCACCCTGTGCTGCTCTGGAACTCACGGGTAGTGCTGGCTACACAACTGTATTCTCCCACCTTCAAAAAAATCACAATTCTTCAATGGAACATCACACAAAAACAAGCTAGAAATGTTGCCATGGCACAAACCGGTATGGTTTGTTGGTGCAGCAACATGGGAGACTGCAGGAGTGCATCCCACACACCAACAACCACACGTGTCCCACTGCTCCTCGTTGGGCAAACCTGGCCAACCTGCCCAAGAGCCTGTACGTCCAGGAGATGAAGGACAAGCAGGTTCCCAAATTGACCTCACTGGTGTGCGCCTTCTGCATCAGGCCGGTTTGCCAGTCTGGGATGCAGCCGCTCCACCAGCTGTTATTTGGACTGTGCAGGCAAGGACAACATTTCACAGGAGACCTCAAGTGTTATGGGCTCATTGTACGTCTGCATGGGCGTAGGCGGGTATCAAATGGCAACTATCAGGCATTGGTGTTCGATGAGTAGCACCGAGCAAACTGCTTTTAGTTACTAAAGAGAAGGAACAATGCCACAAAAGTGCACGGTGAAGTTTAAAATGCATTGACCTTGCATTAATGCTTTTAAAAGACATAATATCCAATTAAGCAGCCTAAATGTTGGCCGTTAATTATCAATAGAAGTGTTCTAAATCTGGAAAGAACGTAAGGTACTTGCCTTTCTCTTATTAATAAAGATGGCAGAAGAAAAAACTGCTTCTACCACAGTACTAGACAGTAAACTGCAGTCTACAAAATAAACTATTCAATTAAATTGTCGGGTGTGACAACAATAATCAAGATGTTAAGGCTGAAAACTCAGTAATTTCTAGTGAAAGAAGCAGATTATTTTTTACTATACAAATGAAAAACTATTTTACACTATGCAAAAAAAAAAAAAATTAAATGGATACCACTAAACAAAATAAATTCCTAATAATCTGTTTAACATCTTTGTTGATGTCATGGACAGTGGGATTGAGTGCACCCTCAGAAAGTTTGCCGATGACACCAAGCTGTGTGGGGCGGTCAACACCCTGGAGGGAAGGGATGCCACCCAGAGGGAGCCGGGCAGGCCGAGAGGTGGGCACGTGCCAACCTCATGAGGTTCAACCAGGCCAAGTGCAGGGTCCTGCACCTGGGTCAGGGCAATCCCAGGCACAAATCCAGGCTGGGCAGAGAATGGCTGGAGAGCAGCCCTGAGGAGAAGGACTTGGGGGTGTTGGGCGATGAGAAGCTCAACACGACCCAGCAATGTGCGCTGGCAGCCCAGAAACCCCCCGCACCCCGGGCTGCATCCCCAGCAGCGTGGGCAGGGGGGCGAGGGGGGGATTCTGCCCCTCTGCTCCGCTCGGGGGAGACCCCCCTGCAGCGCTGCCTCCAGCTCTGGGGCACCAACAGCAGAAGGACACGGAGCTGTTGGAGCGGGGCCAGAGGAGGCCCCGGAGATGCTGGGAGGGCTGGAGCCCCTCTGCTGGGAGGACAGGCTGAGAGAGCTGGGGGGGTTCAGCCTGGAGAAGAGAAGGCTCCGGGGAGACCTTCCAGCCCCTGCCAGTCCCTCAAGGGGCTCCAGGAAAGCTGGGGAGGGACTCTGGAGCAGGGAGGGGAGCCATGGGACGAGGGGGAAGGGTTTTACACTGCAAGAGGGGGGATTGAGATGAGATGTGAGGCAGAAATTGTTTGCTGTGAGGGGGGTGAGCCCCTGGCCCAGGTTGCCCAGAGAAGCTGTGGCTGCCCCATCCCTGGAGGGGTTCAAGGCCAGGTTGGACGGGGCTTGGAGCAACCTGGGCTGGTGGGAGGTGTCCCTGCCCAGGGCAGGGGGTGGCACTGGGTGGCCTTTAAGGTCCCTTCCCACCCAAACCATTTTACGATTCTATAATTCTGTGATTCTATGAATGGGAAGTAATTAAGTTTGAAGGAAAAGACTTATCGCTTCTCTACACAGCTATTATGAGTACAACATTGGCTCAAGATCAATTATTTTGCTGAAGTCAGATTCAGGCTCTGCAGGTCACGCAGCAATCAATATCAACATTTGTTTTATAAAAGTTTACAGAGAATTTTACTTCAAAACTATTCAAAGATTACTTGTCAACACTTTAGTCCTAATGATATTAATAAAATAGCCTAGAAAGTAGTTTCGTTTTGTAAAATTGTTACAAGAATAATTAGGCTTTTGAGTCTTGCAGTCAAATTAAAAAGCTGCAAGAAAGCACGCGGTGAGGCTAGACTAGAATCATGCATAGATCCAGCAGTTCAGCTGGATCCATCTTTTGCAAACTATGGCTTTTCTAGATATCTCCATAATAACAACCTTCCTGAAAAACCTCCGAGAGCACCGACAGGCAAGCTTGAACACCTTCTCCAAAATATTTGACTTGAAAAATGGTACATCTTAAGCTATCAGTAAAGGGAAAAAGAAAAAGCAACTGGAGTCTCAAAATCTGGAAATCAGATAAGGAACATCAGTGCTCAAGTGTTTAAGCATTAGAAAGCTGAAACCCCAGAAACTGTAATTTAAGCAATATTGGCAGATTAGACAGAGATATGTATATAAAAAACATTGCATACTATCTACAAAGCATCACGTCAGTTATGAAAAAGGATTAATTTCATATTCAAGATTTTTGACCACGGAAGCAATGCTGGACATCATAAGTCTTCTCTTTCAACAATTTCTACGCCATCCATCTGTGCCTGCAATAATCTGCACCCACAGGGCTTCAGTATTTCCTCTTTGTTTTGGCACTAAATGAAGAGAAACCTATTACTGCTTCAATTACACCAATGCCGTGAACATTAGCACAAAATAACGATGCAATTAAGAACTTTATGAATTAAAAAACTATTTGAGAAATACGGTTTTGGGTTGTGGCTTCTGTGACCTCATGAATTCAACAGATCTGTGGGAGAGGTTAAATAAGTATACTGAAATTTTCATGGGACCAACTGTTCGCTAGCACTTTGTTCCCATAACACAGTTTAAAATAAGAATGTGAACCTACAGACTCAACCCACAGGCAAACAGATATATCGTTTAGAATCGCTGGCATGAAAAATTAGTATTTACGTTTTTTTTACTCGAAGAGAGAAAATATTTGTAAGTATTTTATTTAACTCTGTTGATTTTCTTCTGATTCACCAATAGAAACTTAAAAAACCCCCTTTCCTCCAAATTTCAGCTCAGCTATATTGAATTATACGACATGGTGAATATAACAGAATACAGAATTTAACCAACATTTTGTAGCTTTATTCATATTGTCTACCCTTAAAATAGAGATTACTTCAATATGATGTTACAAATGTGGCGAAGTCAAGCCCCGAAAATCAGGAACTGTTTCAGCCTCTGTCGAACCTTCTTACGCATAGGCGATATAAAGGTTTAACACGTGGATGCTTAACTGTTGACCCATGCGTGATATACACGGTCAGAAAATGCTGGTGGCATGAGAACAGGGAGGTTGTGAAGCTGCTCCATCACCGCCGCTGCCTCTCAGTCCTCCCTCCCTCCCACCACACCTGCACTTGAACACAAACACACAGGGCGCAGCGAACATCGCCTCTGTAATCATATTTAATCACCGGAAGGTTATCAGAGCTTTTTTTTTTTTTTTTAACATTAAACCAAGGTAAGTAGTTTGTTTCCTGGATTATAAAAACCCATCCAGATCACCGGCATCTCCAGTTGAATAAAATAACCGCTACAACCCCCTGGCAGCCTCAGGTACTCTTTTCAACTAGACTGGCTTACAAATTAAAGTTCGAGTTAATAGTGACCACATCGAGCGATGACACTGCTAAACCTGCACGGATTTCTAGGAAAACGGGAAGAGAAAAGGAATGCACACAGTTAAAAGGGCCTATTGAAAAGCAAGCAACAAAATTTAAGACCCAGTTCTGTAGGTTATGAATACAGATGCCGCCTTTTTGACGTGTTGAATATATGATTGAAGTTAAAACCAATATTGTTTCCATAGATGCGATGTACTGTTGAACAGACTGCTTTTACAAGGAGACTGCATCGTAAAACTTACAGGATTGGATCACGGCATAAATGCAAAAAAATCTTAAATGCGAAACTCCTTTTCCCTGCCTTTTTTACAATATATGCTTAGATTTTGTTCTTCCAAAGCCAACCTCATTTGCAAATGCAGGAGCTGAGGCATACTAAAAAGTGACTATGGAGTTGAATCAAGTTAATTTTTTAAGTTCTCTGTTTCACAGCACTTCTTGCGGAACCCTTCTGAGGTCTCTGACAGACCCAGCTTGAGATACATCAATGGAGAGCGTCCCTAGAGACAGTCCGTTCAACTGAGGGCCTTCCCCAAAGCCAGCAAAGCCACCGCAAAAGGTCTCCTCCCGTTTCTCAGGATGTGTGACACTGCCGGGGAACGGCACCAATGGACTCACCCCTTCTCCTCTGCCCTCAGCATCTCTCTGTCACAGGGCTCCATTTGTTGCTATCAATTGGAATCAAAATTCCTGACTGCCAGCAAGACCGACGTTTGCTCCTCGATAAAGACCCTGCTTTCGTGCATCACTGAGAGCGCCCCCAGCTCTTTCTACTGGAATTCAGAGTCGGACAAAGACCGTAAGAATTGCAAGAGACCAGATTGCATCAGCGGGGGACATTTTAGCGCTGCTCAGCTGATGCTCCCACTCCTGGCACTGCATCCCGCCAGCCCCGGGGGGTGCGAGAGAGTCAAGGGTGCTCAGTTCCACCAGGCGGTACTTGGGTTAGTCACACTCTCAGGCACGCCCAACTGCAAGATCAGCGCCTTCCTACTTGCAAAGCTTTACCCCTGATGTATCACGTGCCACGCTGAGAGGGAAGGGGCGTACCGCTGCGCAATAACCACAGAAAGCCATAAAAAGAGGGGAAGGTGTAATGTAGCTGGGGAAAGCCACAGTCCCGCTTCCAGCGGCAACAATGACTCTGGCCAAATGCCCAACTGCGCCGTGAGACTGAGTGAAGGATTTAAAACACCTTCCTCCCCTTGTCCTGCAGCAGCAGTCAGCCAGTACAATGAGAAACCCTGAACCATGTGTGATCAGGAGTACAAGGGTGCAAAGCTAACCCACCAAAAATACAGAAAAATCAGGCTGTGTTGGGTGAAGCACAGGAACGAACAGTCCATTGCTAATCTGCCAACGTTATCGATTAATCGTTGTACCTATAATACGTTTGATACAGTGCTGGGCCTCTCCAACACGCCCCTTACGTATAAGGCTCCTCCTCTGTGCCAGGAGAACTGCCATCTAAATATACTGCCTAATTCCTCAGGAGGAAAGCCCCAAGACAAAGCGGTTGGCAGGGTATAACGCACCCGTCTCGGAGAGTCCGGACTCAATAATATGTAAGGCACTTCTAGCTGTGCCCGCTAGGGACTGCAGTAAGCCCTATTTAACTCAAGTAATGCGTTACACAACTTCCATTACTTCATACGGAACAGCTTTAAATAGTCTGGGTTCTGCTACATTTAACGCACTTCCCCATCAGTGCATAATTATTTTTTTAAATAAGTGAGAAATTGGATACTCTACCATTCGTTTCATGCCAGTGTGAATTTTTTCAGTTGAATTTAATTTTACAAAATAACATCCTCTTCACATCTCGGTCCTACTGTTCTCACATCCAGAATAGTTAGAACCGGTGAAAGGCATCCCTTTCATTCTTCTACTTGTTTTACGCATCACATAGCATGGCATGCCTTTAAAGCCAGGGCATTTCAAACATCTATGAAAATGACACAGATCGCCTGCCAAAATTCACATGATTTTTTCTGCTTTCCCAAATCCCCATTTCCAAACAAATCACCACAGAAGAGCCCCCCCAGAGCAAGTACTGCACACTTACTAAACTGACACACCAAAAGAAACGGATTTGCAGCTGTCTGACCACCGCTAAGAAAAGGACCATTTCGGATACTTTTTACACATTGATTTATTCCCCTGAGACTCAAACTCTGCATGTTTAAAGAGGAACTTTTAATACGAGGGGTCAGGCTACATAGCCATGCACACCCATAAGCATGGCAGCAAGAAAGCTGGTTTCTTTTCCCCCAATATTTCTCAATTCAAGTCTAGCAAACTTCAAGTTCGAAAAATTAAGACACCAAACCCGCCACATGCCGATCCTGAGGAAACACCATGTTGCTGAAGAAGACGCCCTGCGTGGCTCAGACAGAGAGATTTGCCCTCCCTCTAGAGTTTTAGCTGCGTGCGCTGTAGCCTCTATCAGTCAGCTACTTGCAGTTATTCTGCTCGTGCTGCTGGGTCCTATTCTTATTCATTCAAAAAAAAATAAATAAATAAAAAAAAAGGTAGTGACCTTGAAAACAGGTGGAATGGAATGGAAAACAGATGGAATCTTTCCACCAAATCCTATCACAACCATTTCATCCAGCCTTGACCACCAGCCTAAACTTCTCTCAGGTACATTATAACGCTTTAATATAATAGCTGCAAGCAAGCTACTTACGGAAGTTCATGTTTATATTGTCTCGGTATTCAATATCTTTAGGTGCATCTTTCCCTTCACTTTTGGCATTGTGATATAATCAAGAAAATTCACCCTGAACGGCCTAATAAACCCCCGCGCTGCTCTGAAAAAGCTAGCCGGGTCAGTCTTGTGAACAACATGAGAATAAAAAGCATTTGCTTCGTGCTCATTCACATATATAATGCGCAAGCAGAAAAAAACCCAAACAAACCAACCTCCAAGAAAAGGCGATCTCCAGTAAGAGCCATCTGCTCTTTGTGCCTAGTGGAAAATTGGGCTCCTCTCGGCTGTCAGGAGACCGGAGCTAACCTTTGAGTTCACCAAGCCAGCAGCCACGCACTGCCCTGATCCTGGCAGGCGCCAAATGTCACGGATAATCTCATTTCCATTTTGATGAATAATGCACGGAGCGACAAGCACTTCTGCGTGCGCGTATACGGGAATTCGGCCCCGAGATCTCAGTGGGTTGTGCGGGAAAGGAGGTGCGAGAAAAAGAGACGACGTGAGTGCCAAGGATCCCCGATGACGTTCAATGCTACAGTTATTTTATCTCCCTTTATGTTAGAAGATAACGGGGGGAAATAACTAATTTGAGGACATATCCATTTGATTTTCTAGTCCTTGCAGCTTTTTTGCCCCTCCAGCGGTGGTGGGGAGACGTGGCGTTGCAGGGCAGCGGCGATGCTGGAGACGCGGTGCTGGAGGCACCGGCCACCAGGAGCCTTCGCTCCGGATCCCCCCAGCCTGAGACTAAGAGCAAGAATAAATCCTCCCCGTCCCAAAAGGGGCATGTACAAATAGCAAAGCATAGCACGTCTTCCGAAGGCCAAACATTCATCTGCATGCAGGAACTCAAGCTGGCAGTCCTCACAAAAGCTACCGGCGAGGGCATGTTTTGGCTTTCGCAGTTATATACAGAGGAAAAAAAAAAAAAACAGAGAAAGAAAAAATCAAGACACGGAGCCAAAATACCTAAGAGAAGGTATCATGCCTATAATTTCTCGGTGTCTAGTGTGCAGGTAAAATGGCATGAGAAGCCCAGAAAAACAGACGAAGCTGTGCTTTCCTGTCCCTGTTTTTCCTTTGTTTGTACCTATTCTGCTCAATCTAAGAGGGAACAGGCAGCAGCAGTCCAGGGATGGTTATTAGTGATGTCGTGGCCCAGGGGCTGAGCTTCCAAAGTTTGTTTGGATTTTTAAAGTTTAAAAAGCCTTACATACAGACCCAAATCTTTTAAAATAGAGGGTAATTTTAGGTGTGTCACAAGGAAACTCAAAAGAAACTCCTCCTCCTCTTCCCTTACAGAGTTCCTTGGTTTCAGTGGAGGTTACAGCTGCCCTGGGCCAAGTGCTGACTCCTCACAGCAGAAGGCACTGAGCTCCGGCAGCAAAGCCACTCCGGCTGCGTCCCTTGGCCGAGCACGACCTCCCGTCCCACCTGTGACCATAACCTAATGCCCACCAGAAACAGTGGCTATCACAGAATCATAGAATCGTCTACGTTGGAAGGGATCTTTAAGATCACAGAGTCCAACCATCAACCCAAAACTGTCAAAACCATCACTACACCACGTCCCTCAGCACCACGTCTGCATCACCACAAAGACCAGACCAATGAAGTTTTGGCATTGCCTTTTCATATATTCTCATTTCTGTGAACTTCTACTACTACAGAGAAGAGCGCGATGGCTGTGATTGCTCGCTCCTCTGAAGCACGCTTCACCGCAGCCTGTTGTATAGCGTCAGCTGTCAAGATCTACTGGATTTTCTTGATTAGATCAATCATCAAATTCTGATCAAATTATCTCTTCAAGTTGTTTATTCTTTGTTGCACTCAACATGCAAGTTTGCTTCAAATATCCCTCTATCAATTGGTGTCGCAATTAGATATGAACTCAAATGCCCAACCCCTGTATGTATATATATGATGCAAAGACAGCACAGGCACATGGTGAGTCTTAATGAGCACACCTTTCTTAATTTGGCAGACTTTATGTACAACAAACCATGTGCAAACTGTTGCAAATGGGCAAGCGCATTTCTGTCTCGTGTCTTAAGACTTTTTACAAAACATCTGTGAAGACGTTAAGAGTTTTTCAGTTTTTCATTTCACTCTTAAGGCTGCTTTTTTGAAATGAGCTGAATTGCATCAGTCGTTACGTGGTCTTTAACGCAACTCCTCGGACAATATAATTCTAAATCCACAGCGATTAGCTCATTGAACTTGTTGGGTTTTGGACAAAACTTTGTAATCAAGTGGAATACTGACTACGGAACCAAGTGGCACCAAATTATCTCCTTTGGCTACTTTACATCAAGGGGAATTTTGCCTACGAATGCAGAGCCTGGAATCTGTTTTTCTAACAATACGCTCCGGGTTTAAAAAGCTTACATTAAGTCCTATTAGTAATGCATTGCTATACAATCAAGGCAAATTTGACTGAACGCTTGTTACATTGGGAACGGAATGTGGGAGTCATTTTGCTTATCTGATTATCTTAGCACGCGTTCAGTCAGAAGGGATTTGGTCTCCCACAGAACACAGTATTATTTTTGTGCTTTGTTTTTTTCGGTCTCATGTCTCTTTCCGAAGTAAGCTGATAGTATAAATCAAAATAAAAGCCTTTTTGCTTCAAGGAAGCAATCTGAGAGCAAGGCAGGACTGCTGTGGTACACATTTACATTCGTTAAAAGTCCCTCAAATTACCTGCAAAAGTTCATAGTCAAAATCTGCTGAGGCGTAAATGTCTGAAGATTTCTAGAAGGTGGGTTAACAGGAACAGCAATGTCCACACGGTCACTTAGTGAGCACGCGGCAGCATCTCAGCACACCTTGCACGCACACAGTAGATATCCGAACGTACCCTGCTGCTCAGTGCCGAGGAGGACAAGCAGCACAACGTCTGACACGGGTAAAGAAACGGACGATTTCAGCTGAGATTGGGCACGCAGCGGCAGTGTTGGCTCTGACCAGCCAACCTGCGTGCACACCCTGACGGACCAGCAGCTTTCCCGTACCACGTTTCACTGTCAGGCAGCTGCTAACAGACAAGAAGAGTTATTTAACTGCCTCTCATCTACCCCCCACTGCATTCTGGTTGCTAGTCAGGGAAGTACGTGTTGCCCTGGCCAGGGGCACAATCCCAGGCTCTACTAAGCTTTCTTTTAAACTCCTTCTGTAAGAGAGGCAGAGATTTCCAAGATGGCAAAGTTGTATGATACAAGTATGTGTTGCACAGATATTGCTCAGAACTTCTGTAAATCAAGTCCACACAGCAGCGGTTCCAGTCCCGGCCTCCAATTTGAGGGAAGGGAAAATTTCATCGATGAAGTTTCCTTATTCAAGTTCAGATTGAATTATTAAAATTTATGACATTGCCCAAANGAGGGACTGGCAGGGGCTGGAAGGTCTCCCCGGAGCCTTCTCTTCTCCAGGCTGAACCCCCCCAACTCTCTCAGCCTGTCCTCCCAGCAGAGGGGCTCCAGCCCTCCCAGCATCTCCGGGGCCTCCTCTGGCCCCGCTCCAACAGCTCCGTGTCCTTCTGCTGTTGGTGCCCCAGAGCTGGAGGCAGCGCTGCAGGGGGGTCTCCCCCGAGCGGAGCAGAGGGGCAGAATCCCCCCCTGGCCCTGCTGCCCACGCTGCTGGGGATGCAGCCCATGGTGTGGGGGGTTTCTGGGCTGCCAGCGCACATTGCTGGGTCGTGTTGAGCTTCTCATTGCCCAACACCCCCAAGTCCTTCTCCTCAGGGCTGCTCTCCAGCCATTCTCCGTCCAACCTGGATTTGTGCTTGGGATTGCCCCAACTTCTCCTCAGATCCTGGGGACAGGCCACTTCAGTCCAGCCCAGGTAGTCTCATGAGATTACTGTGGTGACATCCTCACTCAGCCACGGTCCATCAGTCCCAGCAGCCTTTCCTGAGGGGTGGCCAGTAGCACAGCAGCAGATACTTAGGGAAAGAAGAAAGAAAATCCATGCAGAGGGGCCCTTGGCTGTTAGAGACACCAGAGTTCCCAGCAATCCCGAGTCAAGCCCGTGGCGCTCAGTAACCACAGGGAAACATGTCCTTCATTGATCTAACTCTGACTTCAGGCCTCCAACAGAATTTTTTGGCAATGAGTTTTGCATTGTATTTTATGTGAAAAAGTTCTTGTATTTTATCTGATCTGAAGCCAAACGCGAAAACAACAGAGAGACCGGGTCCAACGGAGGGTGCAACTGCTGCCGTCTGCAGCCACGGCGCCCCGTGTCACTTCTCCCCTCTGGCTCCCGGCCAGCTCCTCATGAGCTGGGCTTTGGAGAAGCACTCTGGTACCTCGCGCTGGAAAGCAGCGTAAAAACTCCAGGATAATTGATAGTTAGAATACATTCTCTCTTTAAACGCACGGATGTAAGAACACGTTAGGAACAAAATCCATTGCAGCCATTTGACGAATGCTGGAAGACACAGTCAGAGTTACCCAAATTACTCAGGCAGCCACCGGTAAAGACAAGAAAAACCCTAAATTCACTGCTGCAGATAATGTCATATCCACGAAGTGAACTTCTACGTCACAGGAAAGGGACGGGAGCTCGTATTATCCTGCTTGAGATACCCAGCGCATCTTTGCAGGAGTGTACCAGGCACAAGCACAGAGCTACATTTTATAAAGAAGGTCTTAAGTAATCCATTTACTTAAGGAGGGTGAAAAGCTCTTCATTTGCAAGACAGGCATACATTTAATGATGAAATGGATATTCATCAGAAGTTTCTAAAGACTTCTAAAAGGCTTTGAGCATGAAAGAGAATGTGAAATAAGCCTGGAATTTTGCCTAGTGTTTTTAGCTGATTTCTCTCCCCTTCCCCTGTCCCAGGCACAAGATGGTAATCAGAGCATATTCCTTTCCCTCCGGAAAATACGTGCCATTATGTGAGAGTCTGCGCATAAGGAGTTCAACACGTCTCTATTTCATGTAAGTTATCTCCTAAAAATGCAGCAAGTGGTAGAGCAATAAAAAAGACAGTGCCTAACCCATAACAAAACTAAGACCTGATTTAGCAGTAACTAACGCGGTACTGCAGTGACCTTTAGAACTAGCCTGCCAAGAACTTTTTATATATAAAGAGAGGAAAAAGTGGAGCCCATAAAGACAGTAAAGAGAAACATTATGTTGGCAAGTCCCTACAGCAGTAACCAAGGCAATATAGATGTTCATTTGAAGGAAGGGCAATTTGGCTTAACGTTATTGAAGACCCACCATTTTCGCACATCCTAAAAGCTTTTCTAACTAAAAAAGGCTCTTAAACTGTCATGTGCTGGATATAAACCATCTCAGTCAGAACCACTAATCTCTCATGAAAGAATTTCTTTGGTAAAAGAGTCTCTCAGGACTGCTGCTAAAATCTTAATGATTCCATTTTTTTGTATCTTTTCTAATGAAGCCATATCAAGAACACCTAAAAATTATACCACCTGTGGAATATCTTCCCGTGTTTTTGATGAATTAAGGCCTCATTCAGATCTGAAAGCATCCAGCATTCCGGTGTTTCCACGGGCTCGTTGTGCAGTTATTTACAATGCAGGCTTAATTACAGCACCCCGCAAACGCGCCTTTCGTCCCCGAGCTTACATAACAAGCTTTTAAATAAAGAGATTTTTTTTTTTTAATACTGGAGTTCGAAACGGTGACAAAAATCAAGGGAATAAAATAGAAATTTATATTTCTGAACGCATTTTCATTACTCGTGAATTTTCCTCAAAGCGGTAGGGAAGCGAAAAAGGGCTGTGCTTAATCTAGTGCATGATATTATTCCAGTTACGGAAGGAAATGAAGAGTGAAGGTCTGTTTGGCCCCTGTAGCGTAGTTTATCTGCCAGACGTGGGGCTGGCGGGAGGGGCTGTGCAGGCTCCGTCCCGGGGACACCCCCCCCCCGGGGCAGGTCCGGCTGTAGAGACCCCTGCTCTGGGCAGCAGGTTGGGCGAGAGGCTCCACGTCCTCTTCCGATGAGGAAACTTCATCTCAGAAAGAAATCAAATGGAAAAGGCAGTCAATAACACAAGATTTCACAAGAAACATCAAGTGAAACGTTAGTTTTACAAAACAATTGGGTTGGTTTAGACTAATAATACTCTTTTTTTTTTTTTCCCCTGAAAAAAATAATGTTTGGAGGAATTCATATCAATTTTTCCAAATTGATACCTCGTCTTCATTTTCAATGTCTTCGTGCATCAATTTTTTTTCCAAGCCCTCTGCTGGAATAAATTTTTTAAAAGTGGGGTAAAAGTTTCGGTGGTTCGAAATGCAGACCTCTATTAGCTATTTTAATTCTCCGCCAGCAGCACAACTGGGCGTTTTCACATCCATTAAACCAACGCAGCATGCGAATTATCACGCGACCCTGATCAGAACGTGGTCAGCAAGTATATTCTTTAACGGCAGATCAGTCCTCAAACAAAACGTGTAGAAAACTTCTCAGTAACGCACGAGGATTGCGTAGCTAAGGAGGAGAATGAAGAGAGGGGTGTAAAGAGAGCGTTTTTGTTGATCGGCACCTACTTGTGAAATTGATACTACACTTGACCTGACAGAACACGCATACTGAAATTGTCTGAAGGTGGCTAAGGAAAAAAAAAAACCAAAATGCCAGAGTTATAAGAAGAAACACTGGATATGCTGCAACAGCTAATAGAAGAATCATTCAAGTGGCTTTAATGCCGAATTGAATCATTACATAGCTTTATTAATGAACTGAGGAATATATGCATTAAATCCGATTCTCACCAATAGACTGAAGAAAAGCTTCCGTGGAGGAAGCCTCGCGGCGTGCCGGGCGCTCTGCTTTTCCACAGACCACGAAAGGAGCCGTGTTGAACCCACCCTGAACTACATTAATTTAATGGGATTTCTCCAGGAAAAGGCGGCGGCAGAGAACACGACAAGTTTAAATTACTGCAGCACAAACCAGACCGCTGAGCAAGACGTGTACAGGACTTTCTGTAATATCCTACTTGGGAAACACAGTTCAAAGCGATTCCAATTTAAATGAAGGAAATGAAAACAATCCTGGAGCTGAGAAACGGCAGGGCGTGCGCGTAACACCTGATAACACGCCGCCAAATTAAAATGAGGATCAAAGGAAATTTCTCTAACAGTGGGATACAGTTATGAAGAATATTCATTCCAGCTCTGATTTTTTAAACGACCGTGCTCTGAATATACAGTTCATTAAAAAGATAATCGTGCAGACTTATCCCACAGACACTATCCAACTTAGACTGTTCCAGCTGCACCTCTCAGAAATATCTGATCCTCGTTGCATTGTCAGATATTTACATAATGATGTTTTTTTTAAAAAAAAGGGCAAATGCAATTTTAATATTCAGCAGCCCACTAATGATAGTATAGAAACAACATACACACGCGCGTGTACAAATGACGGATGTATGGAATGCAGTATACACCTGTCTCTGAAGACAGGGTGTCAACACCAACATTTTGCTATAAATTAGTTTTCACCCCAAATAAAAGTCTGTCAGCGGAGAATAAAGCACAGTGTCTAACCATTCTTATCCTTTTTAAGTCTTTCTCTTTTGAGGCAGGAAGCAATTAGCCCAGTTAAGAGTTGCGTTAGTCCCTGCAACAGACTTGGATATGAGTGAAATAAATACTTCGTCACATATATCATGTACCTGTGTGTGCTAATATACGATATTTCGTATAAGGCAGGGGACACCATCGCTGTTCAGGGACTAACAGATGCAAATGCCTATGGAATGCAGATATCTCGGTGGTGTTAACGTGTTGGGCAGGACACACGTTAATGCCTCGTGAAGGCCTTTGATGCTGAAGCGGCTTCCTTGCCGAGATTAAAGGAGTCAAACTATATTTTTCAAGATCAACGATAACACCGTGCAACTGGTGACGAAATAAGGCTGGAGCGCTGCAAGCTTAGTGTTTCCTGACTGAATAAGGTTTTTAAAAGACACTAAGGTACACAATTTCAGCTGACGAAGACTAAAGACATGTAACCAAACGAAGTGGTTTTCATGGTTTCTGACCGTTCTCCCAGTCCTTGTCAGAGGGATTTGGGCTCCCAGGCTGGAGCAGGGACCCAGAACACGCAGGGGATAACGAGGGGGATCTCAGGTAATGGCATGGAGATAATTCTGCCAAAGCTGCCTGCGCGCAGACCGCCGGGACGCTCAATTAGCTGCACAGGGGAACGGACTCGACAGATAATTAAATTACCCGAGGGGTCAGACCATTAACACATCGCACTGTACTTCACAGGCTACCCAGAACAATGAATCCCCGTTCCTGACTATTTGGGCAGAACTTAAAAGAAAATAAAACGTGCCCCAATATTAATTACATGAGCGCAAACAGCTCTGCAGCACACAGCCTGCGTGAGAGCGGGGGACTTTGGTTTGTACTGCGTTTTCAGCTGGCAGAAGGGACACATCTATTTACAAACTAGTTCTTCATCCATCTCTAAGGAAAATAAAGGAACAGTCAAAAAAAGGTATCTGCTTCGAAATTTTCTGATATTTGTTCCTTTTCCTCGAGGCTGGACGGGGCTTGGAGCAACCTGGGCTGGTGGGAGGTGTCCCTGCCCAGGGCAGGGGGTGGCACTGGGTGGCCTTTAAGGTCCCTTCCCACCCAAACCATTCCAGGATTCTGTGATCTTGTACTACCTGCTGAAAAGCCTGTGAGGCAGGGAGGTTAGATCTCCTGCCATGGCAACTCCAACCGAACAGCAACAAACGTTCAAGCGTGCTAAAAAAACTGAGGCAAGAAATAATACAGGAAGGGTTTACATTCTCCTTATATCTATATTTCTTTATGCCACCTACGAAGCGCTTGTCCTAAAATCCCTCTACGAAGTCCAAGCCTGCTTGCTTCAGTTGTCACCCGCCTTTGAGGTATAAAGGGACCATCACAGAGAAACCGTGATGTTCCTGCCCAGAGGAACCTGCCCAGGGGAGGCAACGGCTACACCAGGTCTCAGCTTTTGGGAGAGGATCTCGGGGACGGTGGGGAGCAACGCCTGGGCTCTGTTTCGGACAGGAGATTAAGAGTACAGCTTAAGTTTACTCGGGAGGACCCAAGGCCATAGCAAAGTACCTACAGGGATGTCACTCATCCCAGCTGGTGACAACAAAACTCTACATCTCTGCAGAAATGTTCCCTGTGTCCAGAAAACTACGTTCAATAATAACTATTTTTCAGGGACACCAACCTAAGCAACCTGATCACAGGCTCTTTTAGCAAGGAAACTTTTCTGTGCTGGCAAATAGTCCTATGACTGTATCTACCCTGTTTCCATGGGCATCCACTCCCTGCCAGTGCCAGCACCAGATTTAAGCGATCCCTTACTGCCCGCTACAAACCCACACCTCAGAGAAAAGAGAACAGAATCACAGAATTGCCCAGGTTGGAAGGGACCTTTCAGATCACCGAGTCCAACCATCAACCCAACTCTGACAAAAACCATCACTAAACCATATCTCTAGGCACCTCATCTACCCGTCTTTTAAATCCCTCCAGGGATGGCGACTCCACCACTGCCCTGGGCAGCCTCTTCCCATGCTTAATAACCCTTTCAGTGTAAAAATTTTTCCTAATATCCATCCTAAACCTCCCCTGGCTCAACTTGAGGCCTCTTGTCCTATCGCCTGTTCCTTGGGAGAAGAGACCGACCCCCCCTGGCTACCCCCTCCTTTCAGGTAGTCCCTCCTCTTGGATCTCAGGGATGTTTTATCCAGCGCATAAAAATACCTTAGAAGAGACAGTCTAGCAAATAGGGTCTAGACACGCTGTGTAAAAACTGAAGCCGTAAAATCTTTGCTTAGGGGAAGCTCTTGGTTCAGATATACAGACAAAATTCACCTGTTTCATGCTGTAGTGACAAATAAGAAAAAACATTGACTTGCTACTTTCAAAACCATACACCTCCGTGTTGATGAGTAGCTTCACTCACTGAAAACAAGGGGTTTTGCTTCATTCCCACTCCAATATTTAAAACCAAAAATATTTCCGTTCGTTTCCATATACTGGGTGGCTTAATGAACTCCATGAGACGTAGAAATCCTAGGCGTTAGGAAGGTGAACAAAAACTCCCAAAAGCAAACAAAAAATATTTCTCAAAATTTAGTTGATCAACAAGGTCGAATTCTGGATATGGCCTTGTTGATAACACTTGGAAATAATTAATTTTGACATCAAAATGTGAAGATTAATTTCCTAACCTAAAAATACATGGCACCCAACATAAATAATTAACTAAAACAAGGTCCATTAAAAATGCAAACAAAAAAACCGTAACCCTGAGAACCAGAAAAATGTGTGTTTAGAATACAAAAAAAATATATTCTGTGTCTAATTATGTGCTTCCCTTTAACTGAAAAATACTTTGATTAAACTTTCATCAAAGCGGAATTCAATGAAGTACCAAAACGCAGCACACGAATCAAGAAGCAACCGCCACCCAGAGCGCGTTCTTGGTCGCTGCAAGCAAAGAGAGGGGCTTCGGCCCCTTGCCCCTCCTGAGCATCACTCATCCAAGGGATCAGTGCACGGTGACACCCCTGGTGACCATCGTTTCTACAGCTGTACTGGGCACTTGCCACGATAAGGCATTTCATTATCGACAAATATTTTTGGATCTACGCAGGGATGTGCCAGGAAAAAGCTATGTTGGCGTCTGCATTCAGGAATAAGGATTTCCCACCTAAAACTTGCCCCAGGTCTCCATGTAAAGTCTCCTTTAGCGCCAGACAAAGCACAAAATCACCTCGGCACAGCCAGACCTCCCTGCTCCGCGGCTGCCAAACCTGCGAGAGCGACTGCGGTGCGATAGCACAGGGAATGTTAACAGAAATGTTAATAGATCAGCTCCGCAGCTGCTGCCATCGCCTCAGGCTGTACCATGGGTCCGACAGGGTCACGGGGGGTGTCGGTGTGACTCCAAGGGACAGCCCTGTACCCCCACCCTGGTAACTGCCAAGGTGAGGGAGGGATGGGAACCGCCAGCCCCAGCCTCCACCCAATTCATTTGTCTGTGCGCTTTTGTTATTCTGTCAGTCTTTCACATCAGCCCAAGACTAAAAGGAGAAAATTTTTTTTATATATATATAAAAAATATATGTATATAAATATCCTGTAACAACTGTCTCTCTCTCTATAGTATATAAATCAGAGAACCATAGAATTGCCCAGGTTGGAAGGGACCTTTCAGATCACTGAGTCCAACCATCAACCCAACTCTGACAAAAACCATCACTAAACCGTATCTCTAAGCACCGCGTCTACCCGTCTTTTAAATCCCTCCAGGGATGGCGACTCCACCACTGCCCTGGGCAGCCTCTTCCAATGCTTGACAACTCGTTCAGTATAAAAATTTTTCCTAATATCTTCTCTAAACCTCCCCTGGACTCACAGCTGAACAAGCAAGGAGGGAGAAGCTCCTGAAGACGCAGGACTCACGCGCTTCGGAAGCCACCAGTAAATTATAAAGTGGCACGATCAAAGCTTTTAGTGCTGAATTTTCAAAGCAATTTGTAACCATTAAGCAAATGTTTCAGCTCACAGGCAAGGCAAACATTACTATGCACCTTCAATGAAGAGTTAAATGCAAGTAAAAAGGAGAAATGAAACTTTTCCATTGTTATGCAAATAATTTATATCATCTGAAACAGAACATACAATCCCTGGTCTTCTGCCTTAAAAAGGAAGCTTACACCCTGCCTGTAATTGGTTTTGCTATAACATTAGCATCATTTTATTTAGCAAGAGGAGAAGAGTCACACTTTGAAATATCAGCGTCAGTCCAGAAACCCATTTATGAGAAGCAATTACTTTGGGTTATTGATTTGAAGCTTCAAGGGAGATGTATCAAGTTTGTTTTCAGATTAAAAAAAAAAAAAAAGGAGATAGTCATGTTAGACACAGCCTTTCATATTAATGCTAATAAAGCTGTTGGAGGGTTTTTGCCATGGCTGTGCCGTGCAGCAGTGTAAATAGCAGAACCGTGCTGACCCCCGAGGTGCGTGTGCTGGGCTCTCCAAACAGCACGTAACGGAGAGCCTGAGGTTCCCAGCGACCTAGAAACAACCTGAATTTGCATACATAGTTAATGAAAAACAAAGAAAAAGAGTTAGGAGCAACATCCACTCTAGATACAAAAATTCATGTTGATCCAACATTAAACTCAAGATGAAAAATAGCAGAAAGCTTTACGGGGGAACTGGGGTGTTATCCTCAGTTGTGTTGCTGTTGAGAAACAAACAAAGTGCCTTAATCCACAAACCCACAGTGTTTTTACAGTCTTGCAGATCGAGCACCTGCAGTTTTCCGAGCACGGGTCCTACCTTGAGCCCAAGTCCAAAAAGCAAGGAGCCGGGATGGGCAAGTCTCTGCTGGAGCTCCACCAACACCAGGCCTTCGCTCCTTGCCTCGCTGGCACCTGCCTTTGGGAGGATAAACGTTTTTTCCACCTGGGGACCTTTGTCCAGGATTATTTCCGGAGATCACTGTTAGCTGAAGAGGGCAGGTGTAGGTGTCCATCCTCCCCTCGCAGAGGAAACCCGCAGTGGCTGTGGACAGCCTTGCTCCCTCCTATCTTCTCGAAAGCTGTGGATAACCACAAGAGGAAAGTTTCAGAGCTGTGAAGAACAACTCTCCGTACCAGAGATACACGTGAGCCTGTTCCCACAAAGCAAAAGGGAGGAAAAGGGGATGCGAACACCTTGTGCAGTTCCCGGGGCTGGTAACCCCACCACATTCTCCGTGGCTGGCAGGGGGCTTTGTCACCTGAAAGCCACTTCCAGCATCTCCATCCGTTCTGTCCAAGGGGATTGTCACCCTTGAGATGGACGGTGCAGCCTGGCTTGCAGCAGGCCACGCACTATATGGCACGAGTCATGGTTTAATCGTGGATTACTACTGAAAATAACCAAGTCACAGCTAAGACTTGATGGGAAGGCTGGTGCGCTCAGGCATCGTTGCAGGCGTGTGGAGGGTGGAGAAATCTGGCTTCTTTAGATTATTCTTCACGTTTGAACACATTCCACTGCTCTGGAATAACAGTGGGAAAATGCAAAAGCGCTCTTTCAAAATGCTTAGATTTCAGGTTAGGTTAGAAATGAATTTCATAGCAGAAATACACGCTTTTTCAACTAGGCATGTGAAATAAAAAAAGGATTAGCTTGCTTAATAGGTGACCTTTTACCATCTGAATTTTGAATGAATTCTAGACCAGCTTCTTTATGTTCTCAGTATAGTTTTATTTGTAGCAATGATTCTTCCAACAATCAAATAGAGGGTCAACACTGAGATAAGTGGATTTGTTTAAAATTTAATTGCCTAGGAAAGCGGAACGAAGTAAATTGCTAAGGTCAATGCTGGCTTTTGATGAATTATCATCAGCTTTGCAGCGTGTACCTCTTGCAGTGATGAGAGGAGCGAATGCTGTTGGGCTGCGTAATGGCACGGAGGGGTGGCCTGACGGATGCCCACCAGGCAGAGGGGGACATCTCAGCGCAGCTCCCCAGGGACTGCCCCAGCCATGGAACCGCACCGCGCCGGGGAGACACCGCTGCCAAAACCAACCTGCTGCCGTAGAGCTGACAAACGAACTTGCGGTAAAGAGGGAAGAAAAACCAACACGGCGGAAAACTCCCACGTGAGGCGCGAGAAGAGAAAGACATCAAACTGCACTTGCAGAGGAGCTCGTTTTTGAAGGCAAATCAGGATCATGATAAAAGAATGTGTAGCTACAAGAATCTTGTATTTGTAAGTACACAGGGGTTTTTTTCTGAAAGATTTTTGTGCACCTATAAATATCTACAGAAACCTGCCTTCCCTAAACCACACCAACACCACAGGTCTTTTAGATTCTTAGATGTTTACTTAAAACATCCTTTCTAGTTTGGTTTGTTTTGGGGTCTTTTTTGGTTTGTTTTTCGATTTTGTGGGGTTTGGGTTGTTGGTTTTTTTTTTTAACAAATGAGCTGGTCCAGCAGGACGCCGCATCCTCCAGCCCTGAGCTCCTGCAGCATCGCCCGGCTCCAGGCAAGACACGTTTCCATTCATCACGCTCCAGAAAAGCCCATCCCGCACCCTCGGCTGCCTCCCAAGGGTGTTGGGGACAGCGCGGACACCCCCTGCTCGCCCCCACGTGCCTCCAGATGAGCTGCCATGGGAGGATGGGAACACCTCTGCTCAGCCCCCGATTATTTTGGGAAGGAAGCAAGTGGAATATCCAATTCCACAGACCTTGAAATATGCCCATTAACAGTATTTGTCTGTATTTATTTAATGTTTCCCCAACCATACCCAATTTCCATGACGCATGACACAACACGGCTGATAAAAACTGCATTAACCAGGTGTGACAAGCAACAACATAGTAATAAATGATGTAACAGCTTTGGGAATTGCAAAAACCAAAAACCAACAAAAGCAATGTGTTCTGGATCACGTGGCTAAAAGGCATGCAGCGCTCTCCCTCACTCATGTACTATTTATATGCTGGATGGCTGAATAAATATTGCAACAAACGAATTTTTTTTCTACGCTGTGAAACTTTGTTCTCTCTGCCATACCTGGAGGTTTTATTTCTTCTTTTTCCAGAAAGCTATAAAAGAGTCCTCTCAAATGAGCAATTAGACTTATCTTGCTTGTCCCATTTAAGATCACACGATGATCATTCTCACTGTGAAACAGTTCGACTACATAAAACTTTACAGCCAGGTAGATTTGTTTGGCTTATAACATAAAAATATATAATATAACGGGGAGGAGGGTGATCACGGTGAGAAGCTGAAATGACGGCAGGATTTCTCACACTTTTCCCTGGAATTATTCCCATTCCGTAAAATGAAGCAAGTCTTGCCATCTGTCTGCAAAACCATCTTCCTTTCAACCTTTGATACTCCAAAGCCATTGACTTTGCTGCTCGTCTTCATCAGCCTCAAATTGCTACGGAAAGCACAAGTACTAAAAAAATTTAATAAAGGCAGGTGGGGTCGTTGTGGACAACAGGCGATCTCCAAGGGGGTATGGACAAGAGGCCATCTCCAAGGGGGTATGGACTGGCCGGTGTCCACCGGCTCCCAAGTGGCCCTTGGCACACAGGCACCAACGGGCAGGGGACACCCTTACATGTGGAGGATCTTGTTCCTCTTATGCAGAACTGTTCTCTATTTTCATTAAGTTTAATGTTTATACAGTTGCATAATAATCGCCTGGAAAACACTTATCGTAGCCACAGCCGGGCCTGCTCTTCGGTATATCGGTATAGAAGCTGTTTTATGCATCGTCTCAGACCTTGTCCTGTATTTTTACTAGTTTTACTTAGATTTACCTTGTCCTGTTTTATTTATTTCCTTTCTCTGCTCTGCCTCCCAAACTGAGAAACACATTAAATCAATAACTACAGCAACCCCTGGTCCCAAAAAGAGCCGTTAGCCCTTTTAAGCTGAACTAAATACAGTCCGGACAGTGCAGTAGCTTCAGGCCAAGAGAATCTTTCAGCCAAGAACTCGCAAGTATCGGCCAGGTTGTCGGAGAAGGTTTTTCACGGCCCTGTGTGACCAAGCAAGCCCATGGTGCACGCTTAGCTATGAAGGCTGGAATTCCTATCCCACAATCCCAAATACTATCGTTTCTTTAAAGCAAACAAACAAACACACACAAAAACGCAAAAAAAATCCCCAAGCAACTTCCAAAACACTCTCCTCTTCCATCCATTCAAACCCAGACTTCCTTACCCCAAACCCCCACATTTCTGATACGCTGCACTAATATCAATTTACTGTAAAAACCAAAAGTGACACCATTTTGAAAGGCCTGACCCTCTTCCGTACAGAAACCTTACGGACAGAAATGGCACCATTTCATCTGTTGTACTATAGAAATCTGCTTGCAATTATTAGGCTTATTTCATATTTTAATGTAATTATGTTTGGCCTTTGCTCTAATAAATCCTTGGACCAGAACTGGGAGATAACGAATTCAAATACCCTAAGCCTGATGAAGATAAAATGCTGAGAGAAAGGTGATGTTGCTTAAATAGCTTTGCTCAAAAATCAATACAGAATACATTCATAAATTAACAATCACTCTAGACTAAAACATTTATTGCTGGAGGAACACTGCATAATTACACTACGGGAATGAATAACAAATTAAAATTTAATTTTAATTTTTTTGGTTCTTTTTAAAGCCTTTGGTTAAAAAATTAACTTGACTACACCTGACTTTATTTCTACTGGAGATTATGCGCAGTAGTTGGTCATGACTCCAAAAACTGTAATTCTTTAAAGGCCAGGCTCCAGTTAAGTGACCTTAACTGGTTGTGTGCCAAAATTCAGAGATGCATAGGGTCAGGGCAACTGGCATAGTCCAAAGAAAGAACAACAAAAAAAAAAACAAAAAAAAAAAAAGGAAAATTCGGATTATTCAAAGCATTTAAATCATACTTACGCTTGACCTTGTGTATTGCCACGCTGGAAACAGTTGCGCTGGATTTAGGCACTGCAGCCTGTGCCTGCCCTTGCGGGCTCCCCTCCCGCTTCAGGGCTGGGATTTCTTCATTTTATTTGATTTTGGACAAGATGGACCGAATAGCCATTTGCAGCTGGACCACGAAATTTCTTCTTGAGGCAATCTCCCAGCTCAGCCCAAACTTCACGGGGCTGTACTGCCACCACAGAAAATGCGGAGATTTGCTTCAAAAGTGTTTCCAAACTGACCCGCCGGTGCCGATGCCCCCGGAGCGATTTCCAGGCAGTGGTGCATTCCGCGGGACGAACATCACTCCTCCCATCCTCGCCCACTGCCGTGTTTTGGGCATCCAGCAGGACCCCAGCATTTCACCAAGTATCACTTGTTTTCTTCAGACATGGAGAGAAACATCTCAAAAAGCTCAAGCTCCACTTTTCCCCCCCCCGCTTAAGTTTTCTAGGAAGTTTTTTTTTCAGGTTATAACCACATATTCCCGCACAGAGCTGTTCCAGACTAGAGTGAGACGCAACGGAAATGAAGCTGGGCCGACGGGTGTTCGCTCTTTGGAAACAGGTTACGTGATATAAACCTGCGGGAGCGAGGCAGAAGATTTAATTCTTCTTTCTTTTGTCACTTCACGTTCCATTTCGCCTCCCTTTGTCAAAATCATCCCCGGCTGTTCAGCATGAGGTGTCGCTGAGAAATCCAGTGGACACGGGGGCTTAGGAGGGAGAATAATTACACCTGGCAAACGCGACGTGCTGCCTGCACCACTTGTGTTTTACAGGCACCTTTGGCCCTATAGCTGCATCCTGAGCGGGGACAATTGCTGCTTTCCCGGGTAAAACCTGCTTTGTGTTAAATAAGGGAGGGGAAGGAGTAAGATGGGGTAGGAAGGACAATTAACTTCTATACGATAATCAAAGAATTTCTTACAAGGGCTGTTCTTACTTGTGTAGGTTATAACCAAAGCACCTGCTCTTCAAGCACCAATCTCATTAAATATATCTATTATCAGTCACGCAGTGGTGAAGGAAACACTGATTGGCCACACAGAGATAAATTTAAAGAAATTACTTCCATTAGCAGAGCTGCTCGGGAACTGTAATACGGGGATTTAGTCTTTTAGGAAATATATGGTAGTTATTCACTCCCCATGGAAAAGGAAATGCATAATTTAGGTATTTTGGGCAGGATAGATACGGGTGCATAAAAGCAGAGATAGCACTCTCAGTTTTAGGAAGGCATCCGTGAAGGACAAAAGTGTCTATATCATGAAGGTCACATTAAAGAGCATCATTAGTCGATCACTTGACCTTTGCTTCATAGGTCAATTCTGTGAATTGAATTCCCTTCAGCGTTAAATAGTTTTGTACACAGTACTTAAAAAAACATTTCACCAGAGAAATAAAAATAAGCAAAGCAGCCCACCCCTTTTCTCACAGATGCAGCAGGGTGCCAAAGATGCCCAGCGTATCTTGGGGCTCCTCTCTTCACGTGAAAGGCTGGTTTCAGGTGAGGGAAGGACAGGTAGAAAGGTCTTACTCCAGGAGGTCTTCACTCGGGTAAAGACCTCCTGAAGAAACATCCTACTGCTGGGAGCATGAGCGAATGGACAAGGAACGATCCCGTTTGTAGTGTCCTCTCTTACGTTACTAATGACGACAAACCCGAGAAGGGTTTTGGTGCATCCCAAAATCACCCTGAGAAGCAGGGTTTCCCCAGCTGTATGCTCTGCCCAATCGGAAGGAAACGAGTAGAAATACTTTGAGCACAAGTCAAAAATAACAAGTCTCCGCAAAGTAACTGCCTTCAACCACTGCTGGAACCCCATTGCTTACGCTGGTCCGGCCCAAGGTATCCGTTTTGTTCTTACTTACCCCCATGGCAGCACTGAACCCAAGCGAAATTCTCATGGTATTTTTGCACTTATTAAATTAGATGAGATTTTCAAAGATTCATAGATTTTGGAGCTAGAAGAGACCATTATGGTCTATTCAAACTCATGCATCACCCAGGCTATAAGTTTCACCGAGTGCTTCCCACATGAAGACCATAATTTATAGCTGAGAAGAACATATTTTAAAGAAAGAAATCGAAGTTCTCTGTAAAAAGGTCAGTTACTTCATGTAGGATGAATGATGGATGGGACCTAACAGCATAAATACACACAGCACTTTTTTGATACCAAAATACTCCTCAGAATATGTTTTTCGTTACACATTAATTTTGCCCATTGTAAGATTAAAAGCATAGTGCAAATACAGCCTGGAGAAGGAATCCCACCTGTCCATACCAACTGCTGCTTTTCCCCTAATGCGTGCAAGAAAGTACATTATATGGAAAATCAAAACATAGTCACTATTGAACATCAGCAAAACAACTTAACAGCGAAGCTGTAAAAGCAGAAAACAATCCCTTCCTTTTCATGTCCAGTTTTGCTTGAGATTTTACCAGCACTTAGCCAAACAAGCAATATACTCTCTTCATGCACGTGAGAAGGAACATATTTCAGCTCTAAGCATTTACACCTTCTGAAACCAAACAGTTCACTAGGCCACGTTAACCAGCACACGTTGAAATGGACAGAAATACGGTGTGAACACGACTTGCAAAGACAGAGGATGTTCATCACTGCAATTGTTAAGTATTAATGGCAAATACAAAGAAAATTTTGCCAATAAAACCCTACATGAAATGGCCTTGAGAAACAAAGGTGAAGGGCAGTTCCTCTCTGGGTGACATGCAGACACCAGGAACATCCAGCAATGCCACTCCAGGTACAATTTAGGTACAATTTCAGTGTTACTTGGAATATAAGAAGCCTCGATTCTCTAAAAGCCTCTGGCAAAATAGGGAGATGGACTAAAAAAATCTCTAAATGAGACACTCCAAAAGAGATTGAGAACCTTTCTTTTTTTTCCCCCCTCACATGTGAAATGGCACGTTTTTAGGGACAAAGAGTCCTTCAGAAGTCCTTCTCCATTATACAGTGGGGCTCATCACAAGATGTCTGTCATTACTTATTTAGATAGCGCTGAGGCCGAGCAGGCTTTTAGCACTTACCCCTCCCAAAGAAAATACAGCAGTTCTTGGGGAACATTTCTTGGAACAGGAGCAGAAAGAGAATTTAAAAAAAAAAAAAAATACAAAAGAGAGAAGACAGACATGTTTTCCTCTCTATTCCCCCACTAGGGTCCAGACGCAATTTCAGAACTTCCAGACAACAGGACATCTCCGCAGAGCCGGCGGGAAGCTCTCCTTCCCACGAGGTCCGTGGGAGACTGACAGTGGGACTAACAGCATCGTTAGGGGTTGGCAGCTAAATGCAGTAACGAGGCCTCATTCACATCTACAGCAGCCAGCAGAGCCAGCACCCCAGAAGCAACACAGACGGCGGGGCTGTTATTAGAGGGGATGCTCTTTCCCAGCACTGCCAGTCACACCACAGCCACCCGAAAGCCAACTGGATGGGGGCAGGCCCAGCTCAGCGTCATCGGCAAGTCTGATAACCACCAAAACACCCGGCTGGACACAAAGGTGCCTGTCGTGGAAGGTGCCTACCATCCGAATTGCTTGAGAAAACGTTTATGTTACAAACAACTACCATGATCGTTATCCCATGAGAAAAACCAGTCGCACTTCCGATACCTTTCCCGTTTCTGCTTGTTTGCATCACTTGCGTACTGCATACAGGATGCATTTCTAAGGAAAACGGAAAGTCACCACAGCACATCTGTCCCACCATTCTACGCTATTTCCCTGACATCTGACATGGCTACTCATAAAGGAACACTTACCAAAGCAAGCAGTGATTTTCCACAGCATAAATGGACACTTTTCACCCCAAGAGTGCAGACATTTGCAGCTCACATGGGGTTTCAGACGGCTGCGGCGAAGCCTGATGCTGAGACTTCACTCTTCCCAATCTTGGATATGCACAAAGTGGCATTTTTTGCAGTTCAAGCCTTCCCTGCTTGAAAAAAGAACTCATGAGGAATTAAAACGCACGTGCAATGGTTATTGCGATACGGCTCGTATCGTGGAGTGAGAACTAAATCATACACAGGCGGAAAACACTATTAACTGTGATAACTGCGTTTATATCTGTAAGTAGCCCTGAGCTCGAGTCACTCAACTCTTGGCTGCCAATATATTGTTTTCTCTTGAATATCATTTTAAATAACGTAAGAGCTTTTCTTCTGTAGCAAATCACAAACCAGGTTACAAGCTATTTAAAAAAATTCCGCTAATTGGTTTTATAGCACAAAACATTCAGCAAATATTGTGGAATTCTTTCCCTATTAGAAACAATTAGACAGTCTCAGAATGAGTATCAGGCGAGGGTCTCTGACCAGCCTCACTTCTTAAACCTCATCAGTTAATGTACAGTGATCTATTTTATACCAAGCAGTATTTGGGGACTGCATGCCTCCTGCACGTGTCTTTCTTAATATCCACACTTATACCTGAAGTGAAACAAATCCTTTGAAGGCCAAATATTCCATCTGCTGCCTCTTCCCTCTAATACAGATATACAGGTCAGCAAACTAAAGCGTGAGATTACTTCTGATATCTTTTTTAGGTGGTTTTCCTTCCCCAGAAGAAAAGAAACACGGTAGAAAAACCTTTCAGACTTCAGAGATATCTTGACTCATGTGCTATTAAACTTTAAGCGGCCAAAGTATGATACCACTGCCCATCCCCAGACACCGTTATTCAGCTTTCCGGTGGGCACACGGCTACAGGAAAACTCAAATAGAAATTCTCTATCGTCCTACGCTCAGCCACAGCCCTGTTCTCCAACCCACCTTACATTATATCCATGTTGGTTTTACAGTGTAATGTGAAACGCAGCGTTAAAACAATTACTGGTTGATTTTCCCAAAGATAATTACCCAGAGTGAAATGAGTTGAAAAACAAAAGGAAAGCCCACGCAGCCAGGCAGCCGTGCATCATATCGCAGGCAGGACAGGACCGGAACCCAGGAGACGTGGGTGTATTATCCTGCACCCAGAAACTTGGTTAAATAAATCACCGCACCTCTGTTCTCCCCATCGGGTTAATGGAGAGAGTGATAATCACTGCTCCATAAAATGCTTTGAGATTTACTATTTAAAAGCAATCTGAAAGCTAGGTATACTATTCGCTTGATTAGATTAGTTTAAATCACTGTCCTTATCATCAATTTACTCAAGCAGTGAATTAAAGAGGGTTGGCACGTCAAAAAAAATTGGTGCAGCTGGGTGGTTACACTGGAACTAAACAAAACATTAGCAATATTCTACGTGTGTGGGAGGGAGAGTAATTTAAAAATAAGCTTCCCAGATCAGCGTACCGGTGCAAGGCATTAACCACCGCGGAAAAGATACCTTAGTCACACAGAGTGAGCAACACCACCCCTCGCGGAAGGTGGCCCAAGGGAGGCAGCACCAGCGTCTCTTCCGAAGAGCAGCACAGCTTTCTGAGGATGCCCCACCTCATACGAGACACACCGAGTTTGAAACTAAACTCTAAAAAAATCACGTCTCTTCAAATAGAATAACGGTGCCAACATCAGCTGGAAAAAAAACAGAAAACTTTCTAAATGCACAAGAATGGGAAGTTAATGGTATTCTTTACAAAAAATGCCTTTTATCATAAACTGGATGCCTGCATTTTCACAGGTACAAATACAGTCAGTTCAATTGAGCTGACATGGGAGTTTTTATAGAGATAATAAAAGGAACTATCAAGAAAAGTAAAAGAGAGCTCCTTGCCAGAATCAATCAAAAAACCTTGAAGAGAATGTAAGAAAAGCCAAGCAAGCATGCCCACCAATTCAGAAGTTTGAAAGACGACAGAAAAAATATCATCAATTAGGCAATAAAAGATCACTGAACAATCCAAAAGCTTTGTAAAACCAGGGGCGGAAATATTAAAATAGTCAAATCTGAAATAACACCTAAGGAAGTAAGCTCGATAAAGACAACACGATTGAAAAGTAATTACAATGGTAGAACTGAACCGTTTGTGAATGAGTTCAGTATATCTGAATAGCTGGATTTTTGCAGGAACATTTTCTTCTGAAGAAACAAAAAGTGCAAAACCAAAAAGGCTGGCAGTGAAATAACAAGGAGATTATTATGGATTTAGAAAGAATATTGTTAGCATGCGAATGGAAGATGTACCGGACGTGAAGTAGTTTTAAGGATGAAGGGGAAAAATGAAAGGACGGGTTAAGTTATAAATCACACTGGGAATGAATGAGAATTAACAAAAGCATAGTTGTTCACCATTACTGTAGAAGATAACAAAATACTAACATGCAGGAAAACTTACAGGAATGGAAAGACTGAAGGTTTTTACAGAGGACACACAATTCCTGCTTCACCAGGGGGTGATGCTGCCCCATTGAGTGTTTGTAGCACAAGTCCGGCTTCCCACGGGTTTCAGTCTATCTGCAGTATTTCCTCCTCACGTTTTACGCTCGAAGGATTTTCCCCCCGTCGGTTGCTGATGGGGCAGCTTGGGCAGCATCTGAACATGAGCCAACCCTAAAAGCAGGAAAGATGCGCTTCTCGGTCATGACTTACTCCAGTGCAGCGAGGCAGCTGCTGGAGGGTGCTGCGAAATTACATGTTATGAGGAGTCTGAAAAGATCAACTTCAAAGGCGGAGCTGGGAGGCACAAACTTACCGACACGTCATCTCAGGCCCATAAGATTTACTCAGAAACTGAATACCGATAAGGGAAACACAGAGAGACACTTCGGATGTGCAGGTATTACCTTAGCTCCATTGCACCTAAGAAATTTACTTTTTTACTTAACTTTTGTACAAAGTCAAGAAAAATTGCTCTCCTGTAGGGTGCCCTGGCTAGGAATGCTGCTTTCGGTAGGCCAGGCAGTTAAGAAAACAACTATTTCTTGAGTAATTAATGAAGCTGCAGATGCAGAGAATGATCTATTGCGCATTTCACTGATGTAATTTAGTCTAGATGTGTGGGAAGGGAGCACAGCAGTAAGTTCGTTAAGTCATAATTGCCTAAGACTGGCCCTGCAGAAGTACGGCATTTAGCCACCGAATTCCCCTGAACGCCAGTAAAATCTCAGAGCGACTACAGCTTCTCTCTCAAGTGAAGCCAATCTGGATATGGTCGTAAAAGTTCGTCTGCTGATTTAATAGGAGCACAACCTCACTGTACCTGACTGAGGGTCCCCAGGAGCTTTTTATACAACCGGCTGCAGCTGTTCGGATGTATTTGCACAGGTTTTGCACCAGTATTTAAAACGTGCCTATATCTGTGTGTCCCACGCAGGTTCGCTCAGGTTCCTTGGGAGAAGAGACCACCCCCCGCCTCGCTCCAACCTCTTTTCAGGAGGTTCCTTCCCCTCCACTGCGCTGTTCATGGGACAATGTTGGTTATCCCCACTTCCCACCTCAAGGGGGCAAGTCCCAGCCCCGGACACAAGGTTCTTCACTGCACCAAAGGCTCAGCAACCTCCATCCTCACACCTCCTGGGTCCCCTCTTAAGCCTGCTCGACATTTCCCAGCCAATCCTGCATTCCCAGCGTCCTTCCCACCCACCCCAGCTCTGTGGGAAAGCGAGGCAGGAATATTTTTCTTCCATAATTAGACGTCAGAGCAAGAAAGACAACTTGCACGGAAAATTCCAGCCCACATTATACAAGATTTGGCTGAGGAATACACAGCTGGAAGAAACCCCAGTCTTATGAATATGAAGCATATCCTCAGCACACCGGGAACGGTGCATCAGCCCTGCCCCAGAGACACGTGTCACATATACACAAAACTTCGCTGTTTACCAGTTTTGTCTCATGATATTGAATATCCGGAAGGTTGTTAAAATAGAAAATATGTTTGTTTCATTCATGAAGAAGAACCTAGGCAGCCGGTACGAACTGTTGCGATCAAAGAACCACGTTTTCCAGGCAGGCGCTCAAGCTTGTATCTCACTGTTTTAAAAGCAGCTACTAAAGCAGAAACTTTTTACGTTTAGAGTAATGAAAGTCTTGCTACGCTAACTTAAGGCAATTCTCAGTTGTTAGATTCAATTTCCCATCAATAAATCTAATTATCTAATTCAATTTCTGATTCTTAATAAAAATGGTTTCCTATGTCATTATAGCCACAATCTCTAATATCGGAGATTCAACAGGATTACACTCTGTGTAAATACAATTCCTGCAAACAGATGGATTTACATGCAGATGGAGAAACACAAAATGGTATTAGTAGCTATGTCAGCTTCAAACACCCATCATTTTGAAAAGACAAACAATAAAATTACTGGGGTTTTTCCTCTGTCACACTGAGGAGAAAGCAAAATCTGTGACTGAGCCCTCTTTAATTTGACAAGGCTTAAGATGTTCCCTTTCAGGAATTAAATTATCTTAAATATATCCCTAACAGAAAAATTAGGAGTGTTGTTGAGGTTATCTGACACACTGCAAACACTGGAAGCCTTTCTCTCAAATGGGAAAATTGCTGCTATAAATGTTTGTGCAGATTTTAGCTACCCCAGTCGAGCGCAGCTCTGACAGCTGTAAGATGATTTTTCGTAATATATTTGTACATCAAAATGTTACTATGCAAAAGCCAACGTTGTGCTTCCCAGCTCGCACACACGAGCGTGGGGTCAGTCGCACACAGCGGGGTCGGTTCTGCCGCTCCTCGCCGGCAGACGATGCTCCGCTGGCTTTCGTTAAATATACCGACAGAGAGAGAGACCCCTCCCTCGGCCAAAATCTGTTCCCTGCCTCCCATTTACAAACCTCTGCTGAGCATCCAAATTAACACCTCAGGAACTGAATTTGAACATCAGGCTGGGAATCACACAGCGATTGAGGAAAAGAACAACTGAAAGGTTTTGAATCAGAAATAAGTTAAAAACACACCCCTGGCAGTGGCTGCCACTTACAGTCCTCACCGCTCACGTAACGCGGGAGGAGAGATACAACAAAAAAGAGAATCAAAGGAAGCCTTAATAAACTTAAGCAGGAGACACAAGGAGAAAACTTTACGGAATACAAATCACAGCTGAAACACAGCTGGTGTGCAGCTTTTAATTGTTTCTAAGGGAAGCTAATCCCCACGGGTTTCGAAGATGGGACAGCTTTAGGTTTAAAGCCATTTACCGAGTGTATTGCGCAGAGGTGCCTTCAGGCAAAATCACTGTTCTGTTTGTTTGGCTTTTTTTTCTTTTTTAATATTATTTAGCTGTGGGAAGTACCATTATAGCCAGCCTGTCACTTCCCAATTTGTCTTTGTTTCTCTCGCAATTAGGCCAGCTCCAGGATGGAGCAGAGGAGGGTCCTCGCCCAGGGCAGCCCCGATGGCACCGGCCTGAGCTGGAGGAGCAGGAGCAGCACCAGCACCTTCTCCGTCACCCCAGGGAATTCCAGCTGCCGGACACTTCAACTTCTCCACGCCCTCAGCTCCAGCTTCACATCCTGGGAACGCTTTTTCTAGATGAGCAAAAATACTAGCGTTTGCTCCTTTCCCATCTTAGGGAGATATGGAAGCCCAATGTGGGACTGAGTGGGGAATTATAGCAGTGAGGGAATAGTATAAATGCACATTTTACCACCCAAATTCTAAAGAGAACCTCCTTCCCTTTCAGGTCTCTGCGCAAACGTGTTTCCCCTCATGCACTCCCTCCCCTGTTCCCAGTCACTGGGTCCGTGTCCCAGGTTTTCACTTGGAAAACCAAATCCCTGCAGCGGGGGCTCCAGAGCCAGCCTCAAGCACAACCCACGTTCCTGGTAAAAATGACCAAAAAAATCCCAGGAAGCTGAAAAAACAAGGCAGCAGTCCCTGCTGGGGAAGACTTAGGAATATAGAAAATTTGTTTTATGCTTGAGACACTCTGAACGCCTGGGATGGGTTTCTATGGAAGAACAGGGGGATGTTGTATTTTGTAAATGTATTTGGACCATGGGGTGGCACTTTCTGCTTTCATTGCCTAACGGCTGGGCTGAGCTCTAGAACAAACACGAGTCACATATGCGAGCAGCGCATTTTTCCTGGAAGGGTTTCTGCAATCAAACCAAATACTTGGAATATCAGCAACCCACCGACGAGCAAACAAGGAGCTCCTGAGTTACTCCCACGGCTCGTGACACAGCGGGTTGTAAACTGGCATTTTATAGAGACATAGCCACAAAACTGGGGTAAACTCCTCCAACTCCTTGGCTAAAACCCCTGTAACCCAGAGGCGAGGAACAAATTGCAACTCTTTTCCGGTTCAAAGGGTCCTGTTCAAAGTCAGGATGCCCAAAGAAAGCCATTCCCCAGACAGCTGAGATTACCTACATACTGCCCTGACATCCTTCTTATTTACTTCACAAGGTCTTACACCGTATATGAATATGTATATGAAGTACTAAATTGCTCTCTCTGGACAGAAAAGGAAATTCAAATAATTATTGTGATCACTCTCCAATTAATTTAAAGGGTATATAGATAACCCTCAGTGTCCTATTGGCTAGGATTAGCAGAAAGCACAGTGAAAAACGGAAGCGAACACCTGCATAAGTATGATCTAGTTGAGTTTTGGAAAGAGAAAAATCTCCTTTACAAGCCTCTATCTGCCCACGGGCACGCGGAGGAGGCTGAGCCAGGTAATGGACTCTGCCTGGACTCTGCCTAGACAACCGGGAGAATTTTTCCTGAAGTCCTTCGTCAAAGGGAGGCTTTTGAAGAAGCCAAGCGGGGATGGTTAAACACCACGAAGGCAGGAACAAACCGCCCATTCTCACAGTCAAAGTTCACCGCTGAAGGGATCTGTGCATCCACCGTCTCCTGAAAGAGGGGTTGGTAATGTCATTTCTTGCTGTGATGGCAAACTCATCCCAGATGTACAACAACATCTACAGTGGCTTCTCTGCCAGGATGAACTATGCAAGCAAGGGGTTTTTTTTAGCCAGGAAACAAGGTGATTGATGAGGAACACACCAGAGGTCTACAAAGCCATAGGTGCCTTTTCTCCGTGGCAGCACCGAACCCAAGGGAGACCTTTGTGGTGCTTATTAAGAGGCAGGTCCCAGCTCCAGTCCTTTCTCCGGGCTGTTCGGAGGAGCACAGAAGGGCGATGGGCACAGCCGGAGCGCTGTGCTCAGAACGGTGCTGTGTGCCCAGCGTTACTAACGAATCGTGTAAAACTAAGAGAAAATCGCTGGCAAAGTCGTGGATCCTACCACTTCTTGTGCTGGGAAGCAGACGTTGTGCGCAGGGAGAATTTTCTTCTCTCTTTTATCACCAACTTTTGTTATTGATGGGGGCTCAGTGCCAGCTGTGATCACGAATTAATGAGCATTAACCAAAATAAGCAATTTCTAGAAAGTTTTTTTTGTAACAGACATCCCCTTTTGCCTTACCTTCATTCATCCTCTGTATGAGGAATAAAAAAAATAAAAAAAACAGGGACTGAGTGACACACACATCAGTTGCTAAGTTTGTGTTTCTTGCAAGACCAATCATGCAATCTTCATGCAAAAGCCTTCCTTGATAAGCTTCTAATTCACCCTACACCTTACTGATTTATCTTCTGCTGGCGTGAAAGGAGGCTGTTTATTTTGCAGAAGAGACTGTTTTTCACAGGAAAGTTGATGGGCTCTCTTTCCCCCCCACACGCCCTTTTGCCTTTTTTTTCCTCTTTTCCTTTTCTGATTTTTATTTCTTTAAATTTAACTACTGGCAACCAGGAAATCCCTCTGTCTGGATTACAGCAAAGTCACCCAATGCACCTTCTCAGCCGCTCTGGAAAGTCTACAATCAATTAGGTGGTTCGCTCAGTGTAGAGATTAAACATGCCGTTTGGGAACCACGCAGAAATAACTGCAAACGAAGTGACTTTTTTTTTTTTCTTTTAATACAACCTATTGATAGCACTGCAGAAACGTTACTCTCAGTTTTCTTACTCTATATACGTAGTTGGTATTATCTCAGAAAACCTAAACATCTGCCTAATTTCATTTGGCTTCAGCTCTGCTACAACAAGTTGACCTGTTTCTAGGGCAAACATCCGACTATTCTGCTCAGAAGTGAATCAGGCAAAGCACAAGCCTGTGATTCCATCAGCCCCGGAGAACATTTCTGGCAGAAGCATCTCGGAAGTGACTGACGCTAAACGACGTCGCACACTAAATCCCCCTTAGCAGACAGCGCTAAGGTGGGGTTTTCTTTTAAATGCTTAGGGCTGGTGGGTTTGGGTAGTCTCTTGTAATTCACGTGTGTCTCATGATGTATCGCTGACTCCCCCTGTGCTGGGTCAGCTGTTATCATCATCTGTTTCTTCTCCAATTTACCTTCTCTAAACAAACCAACTCCTTTCCCCCCGGTCCCTCCAAGGCGTCTCTAACCCAACACCGTATCTCAAGATGGCCAGTAACTGCTGAGTCAGGGAAAGACATCACAGCACGGGAAATCTTCCCTCAGAAACACCCTGCTGACTTTCCGCAACTTGCAAGTTGAGAGTTTGACGGAGATTAAGACACCAGCAACTTTGTGAGCTTTAATAGCCATTGATGAGCTTATTTTCCGTAACTTCTACTAACTACCTCTGTACTCATTTCCACTTCAGGCTCCTTTAGCAGCTCCCCAATTCAGTGAAGCACTCTAATTGCTTTTCTTTTTGCGAGGTGGTGAGTTGGGTTTTTTCTTCAATTATTTTCTTTTTTTCGGGAATTTCATTGTGTAAAACATAGCATTCCTGTAAGATTTCTGCTATGAGAGACAGCCAACCCATCACCTTCCCGATCCACCCTCTCAGAGCCATCAATGCTGTTATTTTCCTGCATTATCGCCCTCCTTGAATTGTCTCCTTCCCAGCCCGAGCCCATTCTGTCCTTGGAGCTGGTGATTCACAGAGCTGTTGTGCCCAACCCCCAGACCTCTCTCCTGAGGAGTAGTTTGGAGTTTACCTGACACAGGCAGGTCTAGAAATAGATATTCCCATTTGCATTATCCCAGAGTTTCCCCTTTTTATGTCAAGATATATTTATCACCTACTTGCTGAGGTCCTTTTGCAATAACTCTCTCCCTACTAATAGCTTCTCTCCTTTGTGAAATCTGGTTTAAATAGATGGCTGGAAATGCAGTAAACCACCCCTAATCTTAATCTCAATTCACAGGGATCAATAACACCATTTTTGACGGACTGCGGTAGTAGAAGAATTGAGCTCTGCACTCCATTGTCCCAACCTGCAGGGAGCTGAGGTAGGAAATACTGTACACGAAATGCAGGTTAATAGAAAAATAAATGGAACGGTTTAATAGAACAATGAAGAGGCATGTGCTAAATAGTCTTAAGTGTCATTATACAATTATTTGCCTATGTCACTGTAAGTATATAAACAATATATCAAAAGAGACGTGACGTTTATTGCTTTCTTCTTAGGTTCACCTAACAACTTTTCCAAGAAAAATGAGTCTGTTCCAAAAGCAACTACACGCTGCTAATGCAAAAA
Source organism: Stercorarius parasiticus (assembly GCA_013396915.1). Lineage (NCBI taxonomy): Eukaryota > Metazoa > Chordata > Aves > Charadriiformes > Stercorariidae > Stercorarius > Stercorarius parasiticus. Next base: position 2,914,386 of record VWZL01000532.1, on the reverse strand, counting down.
CCAGGACCGTGCGCTGAGTTTACCTTCACAAGGCTGAGAAGGGGCTCCAAGCAGGGCAGTCACGGCAGGCCCAGGTCTGCATTCAGAGCCTTGGAACTGGATCACAAAGATTTATTCAAACCCCCAGGCGAGGCTACCAAGGAAAGGCTTAAGATCTCCCTCGTTACGACTTCCCAGGAGCACCACGCCCGGTTGTCCCCTATTATTATGCTATTTTCCCTGGCTTTGAAACCTTTACGAATTTTATGGGATCTAACAGGCATTATGGGAGGAGTCGGGCTGCATAAATTACTTCTACACGCAGATAATTTCCATTTTAGTAAGCAGCACCGGTAAAGTGACACCTGTAACCGTGGAGAAATTTGATTAAGATCTCTTAACTCCAAGCTGAATCGTTCTAAATCAAAAAGCTTAATTTTAAGAAGAATTTGCAGTTTGTCCTTGTTTATAGCTTGAGAGTTTAAGTAGATAGCAAAAAACGTAATTTATTTAAGAATTTAGTTGAATATGGGATTGAATAAATTGGTTAGAGATAACTGGGATCCATGCATAAAATCATAAAGGAAGATCTTAACAGGCAGAATTCCCTAAATCCATACTTGTGAGTATAGATGAAGTGCAGCGAAGAGAATTTCTCCAGAATTGAATTCTCTCTCTTATGCAACATTACCTGGATATTGCAAAGACATATTTTCATTGAAAAAACAAACAACAACCAAAAAAAAAAACCAACCAACCAACCAACCAAACAAACAAACAAAAAACCAAAAATCCCACCCATGTTGGAATTCAATTTCTATTTGGCAGGGAACAGATGTACTAACACTCCTAAATAAAACTACAGTAGTTTCTGAAATGAGAGATTTCAGAAAAAAAAAAAAAAAAGACTTGTTTTTAAAGTTAAAAATAGGTTAGCCAACATGGATCCCAAAGATGTACATTTCAAATGTTTATTTGAAGACAAAAATATTCTCAGCTCCGAAGGCTATGTCTAGTGCTTAGTTTGTGGTCCAAAATACAAAGAGGTAAGAATCATTCAAGATCAGCTGAGCTCATGAATTCTCTACCTTACCACTGAACTGCCAGCCACCCCTCCTAGGCTAATAAATAACAGTCTAATCGAGTGGGTAGAAATCCCTGGAGCTGAGCACAACACAACATCGGCAGCAGAAATACCCGCTCTGGCCCACAAACAACACTAGAAGGTCCCAGAACCCCTCCCAAAAAAAAGAGATTTGCTTTCCATGGCTGCACACCACAGCGAACCAAGACCCCTCTGAATCTTCCATCCATATTTCCAAAAGAAAAGGTTCAGTTAAACCAGATGTTTACCGCGGTCGGCTCCATCCCATACACACATCTTCTAACCTGATAGCTTCAAAAAGTCAGTGAAAGCAGAATGCCACCATAATACCTCAGAAATGGCAGTCATGGAAAAAATACATAGCACGGCCTCCCCCTAAACCCATGACTCCCCATGTGAAGTCCTCAAGTGTAAAACAGAAAAGCTGAACCTCTCTGATTTCAGTACGCTGATGGATCTCTAATCTTACTTCTGGGTTATGGAACTGTATCTTAACATATTAACATATTATCACAGAATCATAGAATGTGTTGGGTTGGAAGGGACCTTTAAAGGCCCTCTAGTCCAAGCCCCTGCAGTGAGCAGGGACATCTTCAACTAGATCAGGTTGCTCAGAGCCTCATCCAGCCTGGCCTTGAATGTCTCCAGGGATGGGGCCTCCACCACCTCTCTGGGCAACCTGGGCCAGTGTCTCACTACCCTCAGCGTAAAGAACTTCATAAACACCTGAACTTCATTTTCTTCTTTATCCAGCTTTTTTGTTTTTTCTAAATAGAGAAAACTCCAGTTGCAGTTATCTCTGGGAACAAGCCAGGTTATTTCAGAGCTGCTTCGGGATGCTATAAGACTATAGATGCAACTGCTTAAGTGTTCAGAATCTGCCAGTTCCACAACTCAAATTCAATACCAGAAAAATAGAAAACAGGAGTGACAAATGCTCTCTCCAAAAGCTTCTGCAGTTTTCCGAGGGTTGCCAAGCGCCCATGTAGTCCTACGAGCATTCAGAGCATTCCTGGTGTTTATCATAGTATCTCAGACCAGTAATTCATCTCACCCTATTTCCTGTCTGTAACTTGGCAGAAAGGGGCAAGAAAGCCCTCACTAAACCGCCTCTAGAGAATACGGGCTCAGACACGTCAGTCAGAAGAGTCCGTACCTATTTATGATAGTTGTTTTGAATCACCTCATGTAAAAAACTGTTTTAGCTCGACTGACCTTACACGTCTTCATCTGACGTCTCATATAAATAATTTCAACACAAACCGGAATCTGCAAAATTCACGTTCTCTTCCATCGGCTCCTTCATCCAGCATCCAGCTCACAGAATTCAAATGTCATTTTCTGGGGATATTTTATCACAGCAAGGACCAGCAAAACCATGCAATTAGGTCCAAAGCCCAGGAGTGCAGCATGTAAAAGACAATGGCATCCGCTTTACTAATTGCAACCTTGGCAGACAAACCAAGAACTCAACCCAACATCTCCAGCAGAGCTGCAGGAATAACTGATTTTCCAGTTCAGTAGCCAAATTGGAAAAGAAAACAGTTTGAAATTACCCAAAACAGTTTCGTTGGTTTTCCTCATTAAAGTGAAACATTGGGTGAGGATCAACAGCCTTGGCCAGAAGGTTTGTTCAGCCAACACGTAGGTGACCCGGACTGAATCCCCTGATTCCTCTCCCCCTCTGAAAGAAGGGCTCTTATCACCTCACAATATATTTGGAAGGAGGTTGCTCTCGTTTTCTCACTGCTCTTGTTTCCATGGGTTATTTCACCACCCATTAGAAGAGAAAAACAGGTGTCCCACCAATGCAAGACTGGTCCCAAATACCGGATGATTGAATTCCTCTTGGCACCCAAGTGCTTTGCATCAAGTGGAGCACAACAGCTAGGAGAGCTGCCCGCTGCCGATGACCACGTATGCAACGGCTGGGACGTTCCCTGAGAGCGGAGGAATAATTTTGTATCCCCTAACGCTGAACCTCTCTTTCCCACATGAAAATGTGGGTATCTCTTCTCTGGGGCCAAGGCCAGCAATAGACACCTACAGAAAAGAGCAAGGACAGGGAAAGCATGTACTTACATCTCTCTAGAATACTCTCCCAGGCTCCAGCAGTTGCCAGACAGTGTTCATTGCTATTTAGTAGCCTTTGAAGGGTACTTTTTCCAGTGTTTTAACTATTTCAGAATGCCTTAACCATTTGCAAATTTGCCATTAGCCATCAGCTAAGAGGGATCCTTCCCCTCCTGAGCTTTGAGTCTAGATATTGGAGGGGAAGAAAAAGAAAAAGAAAAAATGAAATCAAAACATTTTAAAATTCAACCAAGATTTTGGATTAGTTCCGGGTAACAAACAGCCCAATTTTTCAGGTTTTGGAAGACCAACATACTTAAATCGTACCTCTACAGCTGGAGCTGCAACGAACCCAAGTCGTTGGAAGTTTGGTCCAGGAGGGAGCTCTGTTTCCCTGTCGCCAGCCAGCCCCGGCACGTGTGCGAGCATCGGCTTCCCAGGAGGGATTGCACAGGCTGCATCGGCGCGGAGCGAGAACGTTTTGTAGGCTGGCAGAGGGGTAAGAAGCAGGACGGAGGCACCATTAAAAGGGAATGGCTTCTTCTGGCTGACGTCAGACAGACAGGCAGTCGCAGTGACCGCGCTTAGCTGGAAGCTAGACACACTGTTTAACTGTAAATTTTTAAAGATTACTAAAAGCTACACGATAAAAGTTACCTCTGTATTGAAGTAGAAATGCAAGAGATGTAAGTTCTTTATAATACATTTATTTAGGAAGATAATTATCTAATAAACAGACATGCTTTACAAAATGCTTGAATATGTTCATTTTTAGTATTTTCTTAAAACTAATCAAGTTAGAAATCCCTAGTTTCCTTTTACACACAAGGTCATAAAATGCCTTAAAAATCTCACAGGAAATTCATGAAAATTTATTCAGTATGGTATGAAAGAGTAAATCTCTGTTATGCTTACGGATACTTCCCAAATACATGTACATTTTAATTAATCCCATTAATTTTACAGGATTGCTTGCTTGTTTAACCCCTGAAGAAAGCAGCTTTCTTGAATGGAAATTACATTTTGAGCTTCAAAGTATGTTGGTTGTTTTTCTCTTCCCCCCCACCCCAATAACCAACGCTGAAAAACACAAAACATTTCTTGCTGCCTGGAAAGCTCGATTTGTTTTTCTCATATATATTTTCACGGCAGTGACAGCGACTGACGGAGTAGTACTTGCTATATAATGCTATGCAGGACATGAAATAATTATTCATTTTATTATAGGCCTACTGACGGAGCTACATTTGAGTTTGAGGCTAATATGACAGTCAGGTGAACAGTATTTTCAGCCCCTGATAACTTTGGAATAACAGTTCTGTCCAGCTGGCATCTGCATCTCTAGTCTAAGATTGTGGGCTCCAAACATTCAAGAAGTATTCCCTTCTGGCACTGTGTTACACTCCGGAGGATTAAAAAAAAAAAAAAATCAATATGGATTCCTTAATTTTTCTTATAAATGGCTTTATTTACTTTAAAAGTTGAGTTCAAGTATAAGATTTATTATTCCTTTCACATTAATCACTTTTGCTATCTGCAAACTTCCACCACCCTCTGGGTTGCTGTGTTATCTCACACGGACACCTGTGTGAGGTGTCTCCAACGAGGCCAATCACTAAATCCCAGTCATCATCCCAAAATCTCTGTGCTTCCTCAGGCTCGGTGTCATCCCAAAGGGTCCTGGCCAAAGGCACAGGAATTTTTGGAAAGGAATATATGAGGTCACAAGAGGTATATCCATGTGTTCTTGTACCTTGCAGGGCAGGTTTTCTAAATCTCTTATCGTATCCTGACCTGGTTTGATTTCTTGCAGCAACTACTCTAAATGGGCCGTCGTATTTTATCTCAATCTTCATCAGCACCCAAGAATTCAAGGCCAATTAAAACATTCTAAAAGAAAAACGGGTGTTTAGCTTCATGATTTCTCATTTGTCATTGCTTGTCACATTTCCCAGGCTCAGTGCACTCATTAGTGCCCATTCCAGCTCAATAAGCAAATAATCCAGAATTTTTGGTCAACTAGGTAATTACTTGTAATTCATAAATACGTTTTCACACATACAGAAGTCATATTGAGATGTACGGTATAACTGTTAAAAGAGCATTTTCACCAGCAGAAAGACGCCAGAGCCCTATACAACGCTAGGCAATGCGTGTGCTGCAAGAGATTTGTGCGTTTGAAAAATATTCTCTCTTTCAGATCATTAGACACCATAAAAACACTCGCGACTAAAACGGAATGCATAGCTTTTCCTTGGATATAGTTTTTGCTATTTTCACAAAAATTCACATAAAAACAATCACACAATACAGTTTAGTTAGCCAGATGTTATAATCTTAGTATTTTGTGCATATTGTAATGTGTGCGCTATATTACTGAGAGCATTAAAAATAAATAAATAAAAAAAATTAAAAAACCCAAAACTTACTTCAGTGTAGAGATTTAACTTGCCGAAGGAATTCCTTCTGTCTTTGTAAAGACAGCATAAATCGTGGCCAAAAAAAATCATTCTATGTCCAGCAGAACAAACCCATTCTCCAGGTTGTCTTTTTCCAGGCCTTTTTTCCCGGCTGCCTCCAGAACCCGTGATATCTGAAGAAAATGATAATACACAACACGCTATGCAACCAAGTTTCATTTAAAACAACTGTAAGTTGGCCGCATATATTCACTTGTAAAAAAAAAAAAGCTAACACAAAAAGCAACTGCAAATGCTTTGCTTTTTTTTTTTTTTTCCTGCTAAATATGCTGGAAGCGCGTGACAAATACCGATAATAAACTCCCATCTCCAGGTGCAATGCAAGGGAAACGTGTTCAAGGCTGCAGGGAAGTGGCAGCATCATGTATCAGGACAAACACCTAGTAGCACAGGTACCAGCAGCAGCAACACGGCCTGTCATCTGCAATTAGCTGCTATGAACCATAGGATGTGTTTTTCTTTGAACCGAAGGGTATATACTGATTTTCTTTGTTGAACAGACGAAAAAAAAATGTATAGGGAATGCTTAAGTCTCGTGACTTGTGAAGTTTATGCCCTTAAAGTTTACTCTCTAAACTTTACAGTGTAAAAGTTTTTTAACCCTTAAAAGTTGTTTAGCCCCTAAAGTTTTCTCTGATTCTGCGGTAGCTATGTTGCAGTGGCAGAGACAGACGAATTTTGGGACAGTTCAAGAAAGCAGATGCACATTTTAATGAAGTTTACTCCGTAAAATTTACAGGGTAATTTTTTTTTTTTAAGATTTTAAATTTTTTTTTTTTAAGTTTACAGACTAAATTTAAAGTTTAGTCTGTAAACTTTAAACTCTAGCAATCTCTCTGGGCTGTTCAGATCCTGTGGGAATATTCAGTAATCCCTTGGTATTTTTCTCCGTCTGTAACTTCAACACCCGGAGGACATAAGTAGGAAGGACGGGAAACTCAAGGCTGAGCGTGCCAAGAGCAACAGGCCGGGCTCTGGCATCGGATACTGAACTTCCAGTTGCGCAAAAATATATATCAGAAACGTACCGCAGAAATTGCGTGTTCACACAACCGAGGAACAACCCAGGGTGCACCTGCAGAGGGGTCCAGAGGGGCCAGCACAGGCTTCCAGCATCAGCTGCACGCGGAGCGGGAGCATAACCTTAATGGGGAAAGAAGGTCCCTTCTGTGAATAGTAAAGCAAAAGAAATCACTCCTAGAGCCTGTAAGGGGGCCTGCATTTCCAATACGGAATTTACCATTCTTCTTGTTTTTCTTGAAGTTGAAATTATTTGACAGTGGGTATATCCTGCGGCCTTCCAGTCCCTCAAGGGGCTCCAGGAAAGCTGGGGAGGGACTCTGGAGCAGGGAGGGGAGCCATGGGACGAGGGGGAAGGGTTTGACACTGGAAGAGGGGAGACTGAGATGAGATGTGAGGCAGAAATTGTTTGCTGTGAGGGTGGTGAGCCCCTGGCCCAGGTTGCCCAGAGAAGCTGTGGCTGCCCCATCCCTGGAGGGGTTCAAGGCCAGGTTGGACGGGGCTTGGAGCAACCTGGGCTGGTGGGAGGTGTCCCTGCCCAGGGTAGGGGGTGGCACTGGGTGGCCTTTAAGGTCCCTTCCCGCACAAACCGTTCTGTGATTCCATGATTCTGCAGCAGCTATGTTGCCGTGGCAAAGATAGACAAATTTTGGGACAGTTCAAGAAAGCAGAAGCACATTTTAATGGAGAAACCAGTCTCTTTCCCTTTGGTGCGCTACTTGGCAGACAGCAACCGCCCATGGGTAACAGATGGTCAGCAAATTCATAATCACCTGGCAGGCCCGACACGCTCCCTACCGGGATAGGATCTGTGGCAGAAAGATAAAAATGTCACTGCATAATGGATAGGAGAGGTCTGAACATTCAAATACATTTGCAGAGCAGCTAATTAGATCTTAAATTATCAAAATCCTTGAAAGTGAAGTCTTTTTGGACCCGAGGCACACAGGCAAATTTTCACAAGCAAATAATATGATTTAAGCATGTACCAGAAACTATTCAGACCTCACAGTTTTGACAGCAGTGGGGAAACAAGAACAAATCCAGCATAAATAATACCCATATAAAGCTCATTACAAAGCCAGAATAAAGCCAAACATTCCTAATAATCCAGCATGTTTTTCAAATAATGCTTACAGGTTCATGGTCGTTTAAGCAAAGCGGGCAGAAATAGCCCCCTGGACGGAAATGCATAAAGAACGGGTGGAAAGATGGAAGGGCAAAATGAGCACACCAGACAGCACATGGAGCAGGAGGAAATTAGACAAAGTGGCCAATCTGGAGAGAAAATAATGTCAACATCGGAACAGTAATGAGCGTTACCTGTTTTACAGAAGGTGAAATATAGTTTCTCGCCTTGATTGTCTTCACAGACCTACAGAGGAGCCAAGCTGCGAGCTTTGGGCGAGAGGCAGGTCCCGCGTGGTCCCACCACCCAGAGCCGCGTCAGCGCCGCAGAGGGGCTGCTCCGTCCCCCCGCCGCACCGGGGCTGCTGCATCCCTTACACAACGTGCATTTATCTATGTTTCCCCCAATCCGAGACTTTCTCTCCCATTCTGCACGGGAAAGGTGTAGCTCTTCTCCTCCTGGCTGAGACGTTGGGGTCTAACCCTGCCCCATATTGTGTGTTACAAGTGCCGAATGGTTGCATCACTATTAATGAGTATGGATTTATACAGGATGAAACGATCATGAATGGTCCTACTTCTTATCTTCAGTCCTTGGTAATCCTAGCCTTTGAGTTTTTCGTTCTTTTGCCGTGCGGTGCAGTACAGAGAGAGACCTCGTGTTACCGCTTCAGACCCTGACAGCCAGGGAAGGCAGGAGCTTGTGGTGCTGGTCAGGGCTTGGAGCAACCTGGGCTGGTGGGAGGTGTCCCTGCCCAGGGCAGGGGGTGGCACTGGATGGGCTCTAAGGTCCCTTCCCACCCAAACCATTTGATGATTCTTTTACACCTTCAGAAAGCGGCTCCGGCCTCCTCCAGGCTCGGTGCCCAGGCACACACAGAGTTTTCAGCTGAGCAGCAGTTAACAAGACATTTCAAGACAAACCTGCTATGAATTGATAGCTTTTGCCTGATCTGCGTTCACGGGATGCCAAAGCCCATTACAGGTGTTCCCAGCAGCTGTGTGCTATGGCAGACCCTTGGCGTCACCACTCCCAGCTCCCAGGGGACATCCCTGCCGTGGAAGGGACGGGGTGCCAGCAACCAATGCCGGGGGAGATGCCGAGGAGCTTCCCACCCCTCCACACCCCAGCAAGCCATTGCTCCAGGGCTTCATCTGCTCTGTCGCCCTGCAGAAGAGCAGTGCTGGAGAGCCATACCACAACCAGGCTGGATGGGGCTTGGAGCAACCTGGGCTGGTGGGAGGTGTCCCTGCCCAGGGCAGGGGGTGGCACTGGGTGGGCTTCAAGGTCCCTTCCCACCCAAACCGTTCTGTGATTCCATGATTCATTCTATGAACGTTTCATCCTGTATGAATTCACACCCATCAATAGCGATGCAACCATTCAGCACTCGTAATGCACAATGTGGGGCAGGGTTGGACCCCAGCCACTCAGCCAGGAGGAGGAAAAGCTACACCTTTCACTGGGTGAACACTGGATTCATGCCATGGGTGTGGGAGCAAGTAAGAGAGATCCGGGAAGCAGATGTTATTGGCAGGCATGAATTAAATGCCTGTTTGATGCAGCTGAAACCACTCACTGCAAAGAGGTGCTTAAATCACCGCCCTGCGTGCCAGCAGCCAGGCTCTCCTGCCTGTTCTGCCGCGCCGTGTAACAGGCTGGTGGGGAGAGCGGTTGCTGGGGAAGAGCGACCATAAAATAAAGCTGAGGCAGTGTTGAAGGAGAAATGTGACGTTTATGAGACTGAAGAGAGAGAAGAAGGGAGCCTGGCTCCATAGCCATGGCCTCGGGGATGGGGAAGCTGGAGGGCTCCCCTCCAGGCAGGGTGGGACCCACCATCCAAGGACATCCCTGAACCCACAGCTTCTGTTTCCATGGTAGGTGCTCTCACCACCAGGCTGTTGCAGCCTAACAAGCCCATGAACATACATTTCTATATATTATACACAAACCTAAATTATCTATAATTCTAAAAAAAAAAAAATATATATATATACATCATATATATATTTATATAGAAATTAAACACTGCTTGGAATGAAGCTCTGTGCAGTTCTCAAAGCTGCTGGGGTGCAGCAAATTCACCACACCAGGACCTCAGGGCTCAACCTCAGAAACGAAAACTTCCACAAGTCCTACACCTTGATGTGGGCAAAATGTTTGCTCCACCACACGGCAGGAGCTCTGGGCACATCCAGCAGCTGGACATTAAACCCTCGAGAGCTGAGGAACGGCACAGCCCCTCGGAGTCTCCATCCCCCCTGGGTGCCAAGGGAGAGCCTGGTGTAGGTCCAGGCTGGATCTGCAGAGCGATAGTCCTGCCTTGCCTGTCCGGCGTTAGCTCTCACCATGTACACACCACTCGGAGCTGCCAACTGCTCCATCCCACTTCCAAAGAGCATTTTTCATAGAATCACGGAGTGGTTCGGGTTGGAAGGGACCTTGAAGATCACCGAGTTCCAACCCCCTGCCCTGGGCAGGGACACCTCCCACCAGCCCAGGTTGCTCCAAGCCCCGTCCAACCTGGCCTTGAACCCCTCCAGGGATGGGGATTTTTGTAGCATTAAGGTGTCCAAGGTCCCTTTTCTTGGCTCTCACCTTTCTTTCACCAGAAAGTCATTGTTTCTCTCAATCTGTACAAGAACAAAGAAAACAACCAGGCTAAACTGAAACTCAGGGGAGTTTTCTCCACCCTGGTGGAAGGCAAAATCCCAGTCCCACTCAATTTCAGTTCTTTGAGGGTTACTCTTCCCCGCTGCGAGTCCAGGCCTCGGCAATTGCGTGAAAATCCCAATTCCTACTTTCAGCCTCACTCTAAACCCTAAAAACAATTGCTACTCTCCGTTTCCAGTTCTTTGCCCAGGGCTCCTAAAACATCATATGGGGATTTGGGAGCCCCACTTGAAACAAATTGTTTTAATTAAAATAGTAATTTTCAGCCCCAAGAGATGTAAACTATTAAAGAGTTGCCAGGAGGGAGATCTACTAATGGAGAGCAATGAGCAATTATAGCCGATCTGCTGCAGGTTCTCCCAGAAAAAACACACTGGAAAACCAGAGCAGCCACTTGCCAACTGACTATTTATCACGACAGGCAGCGTTTAACGGTATACGGGTTTTTCCTTCCATAAAGGCTCGGCAAGCGTACTTCGTTTTCTCATGTGTCATCAAGTCATTTTGATATAAGAGGAGAGATCAGCAAAGGGAAATGGGAGAAACAAATCTCCTCGCTGTTAAACAGCTCTCCAGCACCTGAGAGAATGGGCGTGCAGAGAACCAGGGAGGCAGATGAAAAGGTTTTTGCTCATGAAAGGGAACCCTCTGTCTCAGACAGCCCCGCTCTTTTTCTCCCGGACACCCAGTATTTAAGGAATATTCATTTGAGATGTACCAGATTTAAGGAATATTTAGAAACCCCAAGTTCACGTTCCCGTTTCCTCCCTCGAAGTCAAAAGCGAACGCTATCCAACCCAAAACTAAATGCTCTCAGGTGCTTCCCTGGAAAGGTAAGTGTGAGCAAAAGGAAGAGGCATTTTGTGGTTAATTACTTGCTTTTTTTTTTTTTTTGTCCAAATTGCAACATGGAAGTAAAAACACCAAGAACAATAACAGCTTAAGCAAGTTATCCCAGGGCCACCTGCCTCTCCTTCTAAATTAACCTTCACTGTTTCCATTTCTGGACTACTCACAGATTCACTGGAAGGACAAACCTCAGAAGACGAAAATCGCTTTCCGTTCCAAAGGTCCACATTGCTGATCAGGACTCTTTTCATGTTTCAGGACTGATGGGACGCCATAAATGCAGCTTGAAGGAATTTAACTTCTGTTCTGACTCACGGAATGCTTCCTATTACAAAGAAACGTTGGCTTGGGTTTATAGGTCCAAGTATACTGCTGTTCACAGAGCCAACCGCCTGAAAAGAATACGATCGGCTGGAAATCAACCGGACAAAAGACATCGAAAAATAAAAACATCTGCATTTTTCTAGTCTGACCTGGAAATTCATCTGCTAAAGCGTATTTCAGCATTCAGCAGCAGACAAACACCTAGATAAATCTGTGTCTATACACCCTGGCCCAGCATACGTCTCCAACATTTCATAGACTTACCATATTCAACTAATTTGAAGAAAAGCATCCTACTTCAGAAGCCAGGGGATCAAGTTTTCACTTTTAGGTGGCATCATCACTACTGCAAAAATCCAAGACAACCTGTATTTGGAAGCAAAAAATAGAAATAAATTGAAAGTCATTTTCGATACGTGGCTTGCTAGTGTACAAAACAACTCAGTTTAATACCGAAAAATAAAGCATGGTAGCAAGCTTCCTGGGGAAAAAAAGAAAACAAACCCCAAGCTTTTCCAAAATAAAAACTCCGTCTTTTTTTCTGTAAATAACATTCAGTTATTCCTTGTTTTTCTGCTCAGGAACTGCAGAGCGTCTGCCTCCGCCACCCACAGACCCAAGAGAGAAGCACATTACTCCAAGGAATATCTGTTCACGTCAGCGCGGTGACCTACTAGAGATAGCATCAAGATGAAAAGTATTCTTCTTTTTTGTAATTCCCTTCTCGCTAGATTCTAACCTCATTAAATCAAGAGGAATGTTAACCACACATTTAAGCATGTGCTGCACGAGGCCCTTTTTTCAGCAATGCCGGCGTTGTTTATTAGTGGCGGTGTCATCTGACTCTCTTAGGTAATGAACACCAGCGGATGACACCGTATTTCACCCGGGGCTATACTGTAATAATTAAATAAAGCAGCACCACTCGGGATGGAATTGCTGGAGAAATCAAGACTCTTAAAAGAATTCCACTGAAGGATGTTTAAACAGACATTCCACAAGGGCAAACAGATAAATTAAGTTTTCCCTTAGCAATCTCTGTGACGACAGGAGAATACTAAATAGAGAGCATAAGGGACGTGTTGTAGCAAAATGTTTTGCCTTATTTTTAATTTAAATGTAGTTATATAGATGAAGAGCCTGGAGGCATCAACCATTGCCAATCAAGGCTTACATAATAAAAAGTCTTATACGTATACTGCAGCCACCCCTGCCCAGAATTGCTCGAGTCATCAGAGGATGAATATTTTCAGTATAGACATGTGCAAAGTCTTTTTCTTTTTCTCTTTTTTTTTTTTTTAAAGTATTTTCAAAAAACATTATTTCTCTTTGGCAAAGGAACCCTTTGAAGCAGTCCAAATAGCCTTTGAAGTTAAAATAGAGAAGTCATTTCGTATTCATTCCCCCGTTTTACCTCCCCCTTCCAAAAAAAGAAGGCACATCGCTTAGTGAAAAATTTATATAATGAAATAGGCGGACTCCTCTCGTGACATCAGAAGCATTCAAGCAAACAAAACGCCACTAAAATGGAAGTGTATGTATGTCTTTGGGTGTAAATCAAAGACGCTGTGAACAGAAGTATTAGGAAAAAAACCAAGCTGAATTATTTCAGATTACGAGCTACAATCTGTAAGCCAGAATACTGCAAGGTACACAGTAAAGCGTATGAATTAATGGATTGGCAAATATTTACTTGTTCTGAGGAGTCGTCCTCGCTTAGCAACCTAACTTGGATTTATTAAAGGTAGGTGCATGTTTCTTTGCTAAGTCGCAAAAGCTATTAAAAACTCCTGGAAGCGGTAGATGCCTGACAGTGCATTAGCAGCAGGATTTTAATGCGGTTCTTCTCCTCCTTCCATTCCTATAAATGTATTTCTGTCCTTCACAATATTTCCTAAGAGTCTCCTATGTCAGAGATTTTCCCATGCACATCTTTTCAGTGCCTCAGAAAAAATGAGAATGACTGATCTGGCTTGAAAACTAAAAGCTTTGAGATAGTTCTCTGCGGAACGATGAAAAATCCCCCAAGGTTCAAGAAAACAATCGGTAAATACAGGCTTCTACTCCCATAAACCACAGTTTGTTAAAAAGAAACGTTGGCTAATGGAACGTGCTTTACCGCTGCAAATACACAACTGCTTGGAGGACAATACAGCGCCAACAACCAAGCAGGAAAAGCGGCAGCACACACATACACGGGGGCAGGGTAAATAAAAGGCACGTTTTGCCATTTTTGTACGCCTTCTTGAAGAGCTGCATCATTTGCCTTTATCCGTCTACAACGCAGAAAGACACCTCTGTAATCCAAACCTACTGAACTCTGGCAAGTGTCCTATTCCACGATCCACCATTTTCTTCCACACAAGATCAGCTTCAACTTTTCACCCGAGCTGTCCGCTGGAAGAAAGAGTGACCTTAATTTTTTATTTTTATTTTTTTTTAATAATTTCTCATTACTTTAATCCCTTTTTATATATACTGGATGTTTAGGAAGAGGGAAATAGTCTTATTGGAAAAAAAAATAAATATATCGCGTAACAGGAATGCTCATAAATCTGTATTTACATTGGAAGTAAAAGTAAACTCCCCAAAGATGATTTACTGCCTCTTATAATGAAAGTGACTATTAGGTCCTTAGGTTTTATTAGCATTGTGAAAGAACATATTTTATGTTCAAATATTTAAATACCTGTAGAAAGCAAACGCAAAAATATTGTACATATTAAGCATTCAATTACTTCAAGTTACGTAAAAATTCACTGAAAAATAATTTCCTGCCTGCAGAAACATATACTGCCAAAATCTGAAATTTCCACTTTACCGGTGAATCCAATGAGTTTGATGGCGTTATGTGGCGTCTACACGAAGAGATGTATGCATTGCTCACGGAACCGGGCAGGACAACAGCTGACATTTGGAGCGCTGACCACAGGACGGCTTCGAGGATTAATAATGAATCATTTCAACGGAGGAGCAAAATATAGAAGTATCAACTCCAGCAACGGGTTTCTCAAAGACAGTTCTTGGCTATTTTCGCGCTAACCAGCCCTCCAGCAAAGATTGCCACCCCCCCAGTGAAGTTTTTCTTGGAAATTAATTTCTGACACCCGACAGCAGCCCATCTGGCTTTGAAAGAGCCACAGAATTTTGAAATAAAACCATAATTTCTGCGTTGCCCACCCTAGCAGCCATCCAGAGTGCTGGGGGTTAGTACAGGCTCGTCCTGCGAAGAGGAGGAGGAAGATGCAGGAAAGCAAACGATGGCCAACGCCTTCCTCAAAACGGGTAGGGACGTCAGCTTAGATGGGCTGCTGGCTTGCAGTAACGCTGTGGAGAGAGGTGAAGTAAAGATTTCTTCAGCAAAGTCACTGTGATCACAGGTTTGTCATAGAATCGTAGAATGGTTTGTGTGGGAAGGGACCTTAAAGCCCAGCCAGTGGCACCCCCTGCCCTGGGCAGGGACACCTCCCACCAGCCCAGGTTGCTCCAAGCCCCGTCCAACCTGGCCTTGAACCCCTCCAGGGATGGGGCAGCCACAGCTTCTCTGGGCAACCCGCGCCAGGGGCTCACCACCCTCACAGCAAAGAATTTCTGCCTCACATCTCATCTACATCTCCCCTCTTGCAGTGTAAAACTGTTAAACCTTGTCCTGTTGCTCCAGGATGATGGTGGAAGGAGAAGGTAAAGCACAGACCACACGAGCTGCTTCAGTAAGCGCGTTAAAAATAAAATAAATAAAATAGTCATAAGGGTATTGAGGCAAGAAGATGCAAGTTCAGACAGTACTCCGCAAAATAAAGCGGGAAACCCTACAAATATACTCATTTACCATCTGCCATGTTCAGACCACCACAACTATCGGGACACAAAGAGAGCTTTCTTCTTCTAGACGCAGAGTTCTGGTGGTTTTGAGCAGTTATGAGTTTAGCTCAATGCAAAAATAATGTTAACGACAATAAACCTTCAGCTCTTCGGACCGCATTGATCTGTGGGGTTACGCAGGAGGATGGGAGAGTATTCTTGTTGATTTTATGTTATTTGAATTGATCGCTATCTGCTTACTTACCTTAAATAGCCAGCCGCAATGCTACTTATTTTTTCAGAGCTTCAATAAAGCAAATGCTTCCATTTTGTAAATTATAGCCCTGCAATCGAGAGCGCTATTTCGAATGTGGTTCTCTCCTGCTTAAATCA
The DNA here is from genome assembly GCA_013396915.1 of Stercorarius parasiticus. Lineage (NCBI taxonomy): Eukaryota > Metazoa > Chordata > Aves > Charadriiformes > Stercorariidae > Stercorarius > Stercorarius parasiticus. The sequence continues at coordinate 2,898,560 of VWZL01000532.1, read as the reverse complement.
AATCAAACACATACCTTAATGGCAAACCAACGTTTTTCATGCAACCCGACCCTCTAAATTTGAAAGGACAAAATTCAGTGAGAAGCATTATGTATGATCTAATTTTATCGCAGAGACGCGCATGCCAAAGCACCATCCAAGTACAAGGGAAGGACTGGGGGGGTTTGCAGCCTCCCCAGGGAGGGCAGTACCGAACCCCATGGATTAGGCACTGGGTGGGCACATTCCTCCACCCAGAACTACTGAAAACTCCTTTCATTGCCCCGTTCCCAAAGTATTTTGGTTTACATTGTGAAAACCAACAATTACATTTCGTCGGTTCTGTTTCTCTAACAGACTTTTAGCCATGGGGCTCAAGAGTAAAACATTTTTAATTTAATATAATTAATTAAATATTATATTTTTATATAAAATAAAATAATATAATTAATAACATAATTTAATTGTTAATTTAAGTGCAAGCTTAAAAACATGAGCTAAAAATGTTATAAAACTTATGAAAGAGTAAAGAACTAGCAAGCATGGAAAAATCTGACTGGTACTTAGGTTGAGCTGATGCTCGACTTCGCCACAGACGAACATACGTTGCCTTCCGCAAAGTTTTTCTCATTTACTATTTAACTGAGAAATCAGTTGCAGAAAAAATTGATCTGAGGAATAGACAGAGTATTCATTTGCCTGTGGATTCCCTACCAATATTCAGGTAAAATGAATACCGAAAGCAGAATTGCCAGAGGTATAACTGGGTCCATATTAAGCTGGTGAAGAAAAGAGAAACTCTCTCTCTATATATATCTGTTTTTCTCTCTCTGCTCGTCCTCCTTCGCCCTTTACTGCAGGGCCCAGCCAGGAAGGGCATGTTCTAGACTGCAAAGCCACGCAGCGCTGCCGTCTGCGAAGGGCTGCACAGTGACAGAAGGTCACTTCCTTTTTCCTCAGTAAAAAGGTTCTTCCACCAGAAAAAAAAATAAAAAAAACAAACCCAAAACTATTTCATAATCTATCTGCTAAGGGGAATTTCATACTTTGCCATGTGCAGCTACTAAAGACTCTTCCCATCACATCCGTGCTTCCCTGAGATTTCCTTATGTCTTTTCCCCCGCCGTGATGAATTTGTCTAAATTCAGCGGGGAAGGACTCCCTTTCTGCAGGAGGGTATAACCAGAACCGCCTTTAGCTACTCGGTCACCTTCACCTCCTCAGTCTAACCTTGGTTCAAAAAAACCCGCTGCCCCGTCCTCTCTTTCCTGCCACAAAACCCACAGGGCTCTTCCTCTGGAACTGCCAGGCATGTTTTGCTGCCGTACAACCCCGCCATAACTGCCGCACGGACGCCGGACAGACCAACCAGCCAACGCACCAGCCTTGACCGAGCCGGGCTTCTTTTCCGTACAGCTCCAGAAGCGCAGCCTCCAGCGAATCGCCAAGGACTTCCCATCATTTTATACACACGTTTGTTAAATACCACCACAAAACAAACTTTTACATAAGCCTTTCCGCAGCCTGAAGTTATCGGGAACACCGTTGCTTGATAACGAATGCAGCTGCGGAAAATTCCCCCTTCGTTTAAGTTTTGAAACATGATTTTAGAAGGCTAAAACCAACTGCCCCCGAGCTCCCCGGTGCGTGGGGCAGGCGGCAGACTGGGCGCTGGGCTCTGGCAGCTCACCGCCGCCTGCCTCTACCGAAAACGCCGCCTGGGTACGGACTGTGGCTTGGAATGTCCGAAACGAACCTTAGATTTCACGCTCACCTTCCTGTTAAAAGACATGGGAAACTTAACTCAGATTAATGCATGTTTATGCATTTTAATTGTATATTGAAGTGTGTTTTGCGGATACATAAGAAACATCACCGGCTTATTAACTTACATTAGCTTCAACCAAAAAAAAAAAAAAAAAAAAAACATTGGCACATTTGCAATTATTCTGCAATTATATGGAAATTACATTACACACTAATTGTTCCGACAGGTGCCTAATAGCTTCTCTAAATAGGGGGGTAAGAATTTACCCACGGGTATTCTCAATTATTTTGCTTGACCACCTTTTGCTTCTCCTTACAGCAATGAAAACATGAAGCAGCAATTACAAGTTTCTGTTCTATTGGGTTGGTTTTTTTTCCCCAACACAAATGGCTGTGCTCCTGCTCCCGTGCTGCCCCCGGCTCTCGCCAGGGGAAGCCTTGCTGCCTCTGGCAGCACTCCCGTGTCTCTAACAGTATTTCCAGGTCTGTTCCTGAAGCCTCCACGCTCAAAACTCCAGCAGCTTTTTTAGCAACCAGACCCTGGGAGGGACCCGGCCGTGCCTGGCACCCACCGCAGTCCTCGGTGCAACCATGTGAGCACCCCTAGCACTCAATAAAACCTCCCACACCTACTCCACACACAAATGATCTCAGTCCAAGTACACATAAACTAAGAGCCATCTTCTTTTGTGTGTGTTATTTATCTCCATTAATTTGAAGACTTTCCTTACTAGCCAACCCCGCTGTGAGGGAAAGGCACGGTCTTGTATTTCTGGGGGGTCCCGGACACTGATTGCTAGGAGTGCTGAAGCCAAAATGAAGCTCTAAAAATGATGACATCAATGGAAAAATGTTGACAATTCAGCTGGCAAGTGTGCATGAAATATAATCTTACCTTACTCATAGGTTTACTGCAGGCTGGTCTTGGACAGGAGAATTTCATTTCACACCCCGCCTGTCAGTGCCACAGCACTCCTGCTCCACAGCCCAGAGCCTTGGGCAGGCGTCGGGACATGCTGTAGGGTTTGATCTTCAGGCTACAGCAAAAACACTTCCTGTCTGAAGGCAGAATGCAATCAAACAGGTCAAGGTCATAGAAACTTAGAATGGTTTGGGTTGCAAGAGACCTTAAAGCCCAGCCAGTTCCCCCCCCTGCCCTGGGCAGGGACCCCTCCCACCAGCCCAGGTTGCTCCAAGCCCCGTCCAACCTGGCCTTGAACCCCTCCAGGGATGGGGCAGCCACAGCTTCTCTGGGCAACCTGCGCCAGGGGCTCACCCCCCTCACAGCAAACAATTTCTTCCCAATATCTCATCTCAGTCTCCCCTCTTTCAGCATAAAACTGTTCCCCCTTGTCCTGTGGCTTCCCTCCCTGCTCCAGAGCCCCTGCCCAGCTTTCCTGGAGCCCCTTTAGGGACTGGCAGGGGCTGGAAGGTCTCCCCGGAGCCTTCTCTTCTCCAGGCTGAACCCCCCCAGCTCTCTCAGCCTGTCCTCCCAGCAGAGGGGCTCCAGCCCCCCCAGCATCTCCGGGGCCTCCTCTGGCCCCACTCCAACAGCTCCGTGTCCTTCTTGTGCCAAGGACTCCAAGATGCATGAGGTTTCCATGCCATTGGAGAAGGAGTCTGAGAAAAAGCCATTGCAAACCAGTGCCAAACCGTACAGGAGAAGCACCAACTGCTGTGGATCAAAAGCTCCTCACTGTTGTTATCAGTGAAAACCTTCACATATTTTCAGATTAGTTTTTCAGGGTTAGCCTTATGCTATAACGTTATTCCAGGTGTAAGCCAAACAGTAGGTATATCGGCACAATCCCTCATGAATCATAGGTCTGCCAAAAGCTAAACAAACCCAGAAAAAGCCTTTCCTCTACGTAAAAGCCAGGCAGAGCCATTTCAGTTCGCACCAAGCGCTCTGCCGCCCTTCCCAGAGACCCAGCCCCCCGAGTACTTCACCACTACAGCCCTCTACAAATTGAAATTTTATGTACATACTGTAATATAAGCCCCATATGTTTAATATAGTCTCATTGCGAAAATGCTTCCCAGGCTTGTTTGCTAACACCATAATACTGAAAAACAAATGCCAACTCTTGCATTCAAATGAGAGTATTGCTGGTAAAGTTTTGACCTTTTTTTATATATATAGACATTCACAGCTGTTAAGCAGGATTATCTATACATCCCAAGGTGTATTTCATCTGAAATGCAAAGCATTTCTGTATTGCACGTATGGTTGACTGGGAATAAAATGAGTTTGTTTCCCTGTGACTGAAAGCTATTTGCATGACTTTCAGATATTTAGAGGTGATTTACAACTTCTGCATTCACATCATGGATAGACAAACAGGAGAACTGTACTGTGTATGACAATTACTATCCTCAACATCTGTTTTAGCCTAAAAATAATTTTAGCTAGAAGAAATTCTACCTTAATTATTAGGGCTGACCTAATTTTATTTTTCTGTAATATCTGCTGTCGATGGCACAAGACTCATCTTTTGTACTAAGCACAGATAGATTCTGTACATGTGTCAGCTGGTCACCTAGGAAGACGGGCACAGAACTTTTTATAGCATACGTTACGCATCGTACTTTTCTTAAAGAGAAGTTAGCTGTTGACTGCCGTTCTCTTACAGCAAATATGAATTTTATGGCTAATCTGACCCGTGAAATTCAACTCAATGGATGTCTCCACTGCAATTAGCAGGGCAATAGCAGCTCAGTGGCACACTGGCGTTCATTTTAACGTCGCCAGCTAGAGCAGAAGGAGCAGGGGAGGTACAGCCACAGACTCCAGCGCAGACTGAAGCCTGTGCCACCAAGACCTCGTCCCACAGGCCAACTAAGCAAGCCCGGTTTGGGGCCAGGCTTTATCAGCTGCAGCCCGAGCTCCGGGGCTCAGATCCACCATGAGTAGCTCCCAGCTGCAACTCGGGTTCCTTAAACGGAAGTAAAAGAGAGCGATTCCTTCATTGCAAAATGGTCAACATAGAGCAAGAATTCTTGTAATAAAAATGCTCGACTTCTATTCATTAACTTCTTAACTTCAGCAGGGTGTTGGGTTAAGAGGCCGCGGCAGGTAAAAGGAAAAAGTCATTGAATCTGTGGCCCTCCCTGACTGCCCTGAAGCATTTCTTGTGTTTGACAATAATTCAGGCTTGCCTCAGCACTCCTATAATTATATCTATTCATGACTAATTACAGTACTTTTAAAATGCACTTGAGTGACACTTGTGATGACACAAAACCTTTTTCTTTACAGAAAATACCTGCAGTGGGCGAAGACCGGGACAAGTATTCCACTCATTTATGCAACGGAGGTGTCTGAAAACAAAAATACACCACGTTCTTCATTTTAAACACATGCAACGTAAGCAACTTTGACCAGTTCTCATCCTTTACTATTTGGAGAATGTTCTTGCTCTGCTATTCTGCCTGGCAGCATTCTTACCAGATGACTCTTAACACTACACGAACGTAACTGCAATACGTTGCAATTGCACTGAGTTCTGAACGTTTTGTTCCCAATTTCCTCCTCACAGCCTTGCTTATGCTTTGGGTATTAGTATTCAGAAGTTGAGCATTCTTGCCAAACTTACTCCAGGGACTTCTAATGGCTCTGAAGCCAAGTCTTTGTTCCTAACACATCAGTGGATAGGCTCCGGGAAGCAGGCATTTACAGCTGGGCTTTGCCTCAACCTTAACTAAAGATGGAACTCAAAACTTTGCTTCTGGCTCAGCTCTGCTGCACACCTGGCGAGGGTAAGGCTATTTAAAAAACAACTAACACAGTCCCAAACATTATTCCATCTTCCCTGGGCGGTAGTACAGCCAATGCTGATGTCCAGGACACTGCCACCAGCCTGCCAGAATTAAATGTGTGTCTAAGTGCCATACTCCCTAGGCAAATCCGTAACCTCGCAAGGAGGAACCGAAGTGCAGGTGCTGTCGGTTCCTGGGGTAGTAAAGTGGTGGTGAAAGAGCAGATGGGAGCTCCCACAGCCCCGAGATGCTCGTCACCGCTTGTCCCGTGACAGGGCTGACTTTGCTCCTGCTGGGCAAGCTTGAGAAATACCTTATGGCAACAGCAAGCCTGGCTTGGCCAACAACCAAAGTCTCCTTCCTTAGAGCTCGCTGCAGTCTTCTTTATTCAGATATTTAGGTTGGACTCTGGTGTCTTCCACTGCTAATGATGTTTCCTACCACCTCCTGTTGAATGCTCAAGAAAGTCAGAAAATCTAGGGAAGTACCAAGTTTTTCAGATGAACCAAGTCTCCCTCCTCCTCTCCCTCCTTCCCCTCCTGTTTCACATTGTAATAAAATTATTTCCCACATCTTAAGTCAGCTTCAATGACTTCAGAGGACCTATTTCACTACTTCATCTCTAATCTTGCATTTTTATCAGCAGTTTTACCACCCATGGTCAAGCTGGTTTTCTCATGTTCTCTCGGAAATGGTTTCTTTCAAGAGATGTAGCATTTCTAGCATCACCCCGAGCAGAGAGTTCGGTGCAAACATCCCGTGATTCACTGAGCCGTACCGGGATGACCAAGAGCACAAGAGTTGTGAGAAAGGGAGAGTGAGTGCAAAAAGAGGCTTTTTAATATCGTTGTCCCAGATTTTCCCATTCTTCAACTCAAAGCTAGCAGCAGTTGGAAATTCAACCTCTCATAGACACCAAGTCATCCAGTCAGTGTTTTGAAATGGAACGGCATGTGTCCAAAAAAAGGAGTGAAGCATGGAAATGAGATCTGCCCGAAATGCTCATTATTTCTGAAGAGTAGTTTTGAAATTATTCCATATGCCTCTCATATACAATTCCATATGATTAATTAAAGCAAACAGAGTGCATTAAAAGTAAAAAGCACCATATGCACGCTTACATTTCAATGCACATGAGAAATTACTTGTATATGAGAAAAAGCCCTGAAAGCTCCCATTTCATTCAGGTTTTTAATCTGCGAACACTGGTGAAACTCTTCAGGCATTGGCCAACACTCACATTGCTTTTTTTAGTCTCCTTTGTATGTATTTTAATATACAAAAATTTGGATTTGTAGCTTAAGACAGAGAAGAACCTCATGAAAAGAGATTGTGAAATTACAGTTTTTTAGTCCAGTCGCATTGCAATGAGCTATCAGAAAAAGCAACCTTTGAAATGCTATGGGTTTTCTCATGTGGCAGATATGGCTTCATTACTGTACCCATAGTTCCTAATTCCCCATTAAAACCAGAATAACTGCTGGAGGTGATGCCTCTGGAACTGGATGAGGCTGAAGGTACAGCACTCACCAGCTGTTTGTGACCCAGAGATGCATATGGTCTGTCCAGCCTTGTCATCGGAGCATCTTAAAACCTGTGAAGCATTTACCAGCCAACGACTGACGTCTGTCACTTTCTAGAAGTCACACAGATTTATCAGGCAAGGATCTCCTTTTGATTACAATATCTTCCTTCTCTCAGAAGATCAGCAACCTTTTGTGAAGGCAGAAGCTTGGTATGTAACATGGAGATATTTAACTATCGCTTGAACAGAAACCATGAAGCAACCTTCCACAGCAGAAAAAACCCAATATCGCACTCCCCAAACTGCAGTATTCTCAGAACAGCACTCCTGCTCTCTAGAACCTATATAGATCAAGACCCAGACAGTAAAATCCAACACATATGGTACGACGTTCTGATATCACACAATGCAGAGTGCATCACCCCAACAGGATTCCTCCAGTTCCAGCGGAGAGCCCCGCCGAACTCAAGTGGTTTGTTCATAAATACAGGCTATATATCCTGGGACCATGGGACCATATTACATCATACGGGTTATGACTGATAACCAACTTAGAAATACTTTGTCCACGGGAAAAGTACAGGAGTATTGATACATGCAGTAAGTACGGCCATTAGAAGGCACTGAAAAATAACTGCCTACTCCTGCGCTTACAGAGGAATAAAAGAGAGAAAGATGACTTTGGAAGTAGGAAAATCAGACGTAATTCCAAGATCAATAGAAAGGCAAAGCCTTACATCAGAAAGACAGTGACATTAATGAAGGATAATACTGTGTCCAGCTCTCAACAGCGAGAATGGAGACTCTAGGATGCTGGTAATCACATTCAAAAAACGAAAATCTAAACTTTCCATGCGAATGTAACAGCAATCAGAATTACTCTGAAAAATAAATTAATGTCAGAGGCAAAATAAATCAAAAGCATTAATGAGAAAATGAGAGGATTTGAAGGAACTAGCTGTAAGGCATTCAAATTTCTCTTTTTTCTTAAGAAGCGCAGTCTTGTAGGAATGTCAAAGGGCAAATAACATAGTGAAGTGTCATTACAGTAAAGCTAATTTAATGCTACATTACACTCTATGTAGTTTGACTATTGTAAATCTCCTTCTGTACTTCCTAGTAGTTACTTAATGAAAAACAAGCAAAAAGACGTGTATTGCTGTCATACGTGTTCCTACAGCATCTAGAGACCGGAGCGCCACTGCAGGGACTTGTATTCAAACATGACAAAAGGACAGTTTTCTGCATTGACGCGGGAATGATCTTCATCAGTCCCACTGCAGCCACTAAAAACACAGCATTTTTGCTTCTTATGCTAAATAAATATTAAAATATTCATGGATCTAGCAAAATTCTCTTCTTAAGCACATACGGAACTATGTAAGTCTACCCTCGGTTACTCGGGCACAACAGACATTTTCAGGGAAGAGATGCAGTGACTGAGGCCAAACACATAAAAGCATGCGTGTCAAGAGAAGCTTAATTTCATGGAAAAGCTGTCCAGAGACAGTTTCTGATAAACGTAATGTTTTTCTAGAACAGTATGCTTTCTTTCAAATTGGCCATTAGCTGGTACCTCATAACTGGAAGAGCAAGAAACACGTGCAACATTATTTTGCCTGACTGTACCTTCTTATTTTTACGTTTTACTGGTTACCCCTTTTTCTGAGCCCATCTGTAGTTTTTGCACCGTGCAATGGCTACAATTCCCCCAATTTAAGTATGAACTGCATGAAAAAGTACTGCCTTTTATTGTTAAAGCTCGCCCTCTTCTATCCTACTACGTTGTTAAATTACTCCATTTTACACACAAAATATCTGGCGTGTTCCATGTCAAATCAAGCGTTAGCACGGCACATTATGCCTCTGTACACAACAGCAGGAGCAAGAGGAGTGTTTATTCTTTACTGAGCTAGCAAGAAATCCATTACTTGAATTTTATCCTGTACAGTTTGTCAAGTCTCTCAAATTAGGTTTTACATAAGATGTTCAATTTTTGCACGGCACACCAAACAACTTCTCTGAAACATGGCTTTAATTAAAGCACTCCAGCATCTCATCTCTGTGCTTGCAGGGTTCTTTTAATAAACCAAAAAATATACAGGAGGGACTGGACACTAGATCTGAGACAATGGTGATGTGCTGAAGGGAAAAAAAGAGTCAAAAAAGACACAATCACCAGCAAAGAATAAAGGAGAAGTGCAGAGCCAGGCTACAGACATCCCAACTGAAATCCTTTTTCTAATGGGATCATCCTTCATCTCCCAGACGAATAAAAGGACCTGCTACAAGCATTGCACATGGTGTACAGTAGTTGCCTCCTGCTCTGTGCAAGGCAGAAAGCTCCTCAGAGGAACAGCTTGGATCGTGATAGCAAAATGCCTAAGGAGAAGATCATGTAGAATTAGCTTGCTCCTAAGTGAGCCGCTGGATATCCGCTTCATGCTCGAAACCCCTGGTTGTCATAGGTAGATATCCATTAACATCAGACTGCACACAGACTCTTCTAACGATAAAATAGCTGCACACACAATTGCTTGGATGCAGTGTTCATGCGGACTAGTTAAAATACATCTCAAACTATTAAAAAGGATTAGGCGAAGCTCCACAGCAACCTTAGAGGAGATGTGCATGCTACACCCATGTCCCACCAGCTGGGACGTGCTTTGGAGGCACCCAGCTCCAGCTGGAATAGGCCTTTTCAGAAGGTAGTCTGCATTTAAAGCAGTTTATATACGTGATAACCAGCCACAAATACAGGTCAAGATGTCTAACTAATTTCATCTGAGAAAAAGCCAAAAGTATTTCCTCTAAACATTAGAGCTTTGACACTCATAATTTAGGTTTGGATATTTAAGAAGTAACTGCGAGTTGAATGACATATGCCTGAGGCACAAGGAAGTGGCTGCTCTTAGTGAAAGCACGAACAAGACTTGAGTTTTGGTGAAGAGAAAGTCCTTCAGCAAATGAATGAGAGGTCCAGAAGAGAAAAACAGAATGACCAGTTCTTCACCTTCCATTGCTGAAAACAGCTGAGGGTCTGGACAGTTCTCATGGCTTAAAAAACAACCATTTAAAAGATTTATTTGAGCAGTACTCTATAATTCAAAACTGGAGAGTGCTAAAGGAAAAGCTACAAAAACATATTAAGGGATTAGAAAGTAGGACCAGAGAGAAAGATCTGCAGAGGTCAAACTACTTAGTTTATCAAATAGAAGGTGAAAGGGGAACTTTGGTCACAGTTTAAGAACCTAAAAGGATGATGAAAATCTGCTATAGCAAGCACTTCAATCTGGAGACGAGCGTATATCAATTTCCAGGGGTTACAGGTGGAAAAGTGCCAGAATCACACAGGAAAAAAGAAACTCTTGAAGTAATGGTGTGGATAATTAATGACTGAAGAAAATTACCAGAGGTTCCTATGGAGGCCCTGCTGCCAGAGGTCTTTAACACAAGACTGAATGTTTCTCTGCAAGAAATGTTGCAGTTCAACCTGCGTTACTGGACCTGAATTATCTCAGAGAAATCCCACGGCCTATGTTGTGCGCTGCTAAAACTAGATGAACTCCAAACTTTGATGAACCGCAACACAAACAAAAAACACATTGGTAGTAATGTTTTTTTCATATACTATTACAAAGTACGCAGAAACACTCCAGGCATAGAGTATTTCTTAGGAAGAAGTTCTTTCCACTGAGGGTGGTGAGACACTGGCCCAGGCTGCCCAGAGAGGGGGTGGAGGCCCCATGCCTGGAGACATTCAAGGCCAGGCTTGACGAGGCTCTGAGCAACCTGATCTAGTTGCAGATGTCCCTGCTCACTGCAGGGGTTTGGACTAGATGGCCTTTGAAGGTCCCTTCCAATGCAACATGTTCTATGATTTCCGTTAAAATATTTGTTATGGCCAACAGTGCAAAGGGCCAGCAGCAAGCACGCAAACGTTCTTGCTGCTGCTCCAGGAGCCAGATGACGCCTTCCTGAACAGATTCAGAGAGGAGCATCTGGTGATAAATTTTGGTTCCTCAAAATCAACCTCTGCTCTTTCCAGAGGGGCAGGGACCAGATCTGGTCCAACCCAAGTAACAAAGATAATTGCCATGTTCTGAAACACGCAGGTTGCCAAAGTATGTTCCTCTTCCACCACCTGCTTCCTTGTCTTCTCCACCTCCCCAAAACACCTCCCCTGCACAAACAGGTTGGCCGAGATCTGTTGTGGTTTCCTCAGTGACTCTCCCGGTGGTGGCTGCACAATTGGCCGCCACCGGCTCCATCCAACTCAAATTGCATTGCACTTAATTGATTCATTAACGTAATCACTACTGTCATATCATGTGCTCATTACAAACAACAACAAATTGTTCAGAATGTGTTTTCCCTTCTGAGCAACTGTATCAAATACATTAATCAAAAGTTGGTTGGCTGTTTCAGTCGCTCATTATCCATGTGCCATTTATATAATAAAAAGCGAATGAACAAGCAACTCTCCATCAGTCGTCTATTTCTTTTTTCCCTGATGAGTTCTAAAATTTGTAAATTAAACAAGCAGTGGTGCTCCTGATTTATATCAGGAAGGTTTTGACCAAGAATATATTTCATCCATGGGCAAATCTGTTTTAGATCCAACAATTTGTCAGTTTTCAAAACCTCTGCCAAAGGCTATTATTGATGGTAGAAGGCAAAACCAGGACGGAGAAGCCAAAATTTTCACGTTACGCACAAGAAAAATCACACCAGCCGTGATAAAATAGTTATCTAAGAGTGAAAAATCTTACATATTAACTTGATCTAAATTCAAAAAGCACCCTTTGCCCAAAGAAGCCCTTCATACACCACACCTTATCAGGTAGGTCCAAAATTAGCACAGAAGGGATTTATCTAAGTTTATTTACACTATACCCTGAATTTGGTATCCTGTGTTGGCACAGCAGACAATTAAGGTCTGCAGATTAGGTAACGAAGCACTGAAGCACTGCCACGGTAGCTTGGAGGAGAGCAGCTGTGAATGGTTCACATCAGCTTTGCGTCCCTGGCAGCTGATGTACCACCACCCAGGTCTCCAGTTGCGTCGGCCTCATTTAAACCCCCGCATGAGATTCAGCTGGATACCCACAGAAACACCGTCACTGACAGCCATTCCCTCTGTTCTGGAGATTAGCAACTTAAAGGAATTGTGTGAGTGACTATTCCCCTCTAAAGAGGAAACATTAATTCTTTACAGAATTAAGTCAATGCATTATTTATTTCTTGCCATGGTACTATCCATGTTTTCTCAAAATGGGATTCAGGTCAGGACACCATAATTTGCTGCAGGTGTTCATTGTTTTATCCAGCTCATTTTACACCATCCTTCGATTAGCCATAACAGGTTACCTTCAGTGCAAAAGGTGACCTTCTTTGGTTCCTCAGGAAGCACCAGAATACAAATTTCCAGTTATCTTTGGTCTTGCAGACGTCAGAACCAGCTGCAGTAGGAAGCAGGGACTGCTGCATCACCTCGGGTAGACCGGTGTACGTGCTCCTCTGGGTTGCTGAGGCTCTCCTGGACATGGTGAGGACCAAGGCGGTGACTGTCCAGCAGCTTCACACCATTCGCATCCGTGACGTCCCACGAGGGCCGTACCTGCAGGCCAGAAGAAAAGGTCTGCAGTTAAAAACAGGACTGCGGAGGGCTTGCGTGCTCCGCTCAGCCGTGGGGCTGGCAGAGGGGCACACTGCCCACCTACACCGAGCACGCGAAACACAGCGCATCATCTGCACTTTTGTGCTTTAAATGACGTTATGTTTCCATTTTCCCAATTTTTGAGGCAATCTATAGAGCGGCAGAGTTCGAATCAGGGAGAGAAGAGTCAAGAGGGTGAGCGTGAAAGTATTGCAATAAAGAGGGATGAAATGAAGGATAAAGGAGATGGCCCGATGTGATAGATTGGCTGTCCCATTCGTGATGATAGTTTTTCTACAAATCATCAGAGCTCCTGCCTTGAAGACGGATTGTCCAATTCATCTTTGTGGGAGCAGCACCGGGACTCCGGGGGAAGAGGAGACGTGGCCGGGAGCAGCCGGACACGGGGTCAGACAGGAAACAAGAGTTCTGCCCTGGTGGCACCCACGATGTTTGCGAAACAGTACCGGCAAATTGTTACTTTCTACTACCGCATTATCATCCTCTCACATCGAGTAAGCTAATGTAAGGAATAAGGGAATAATAAGCTAATAAGGGAAATTAATTACAGCAAGAACCAGGGCAACGCCAACAGATAATCCCATTAGCAACACCACTAAACGCACCATGGGGCTGCTCTTCGCGCTGGCCGGGAGTGGCAGCCGAAAGCGTTGAGAACAGGCTGGATTGTCACTCAGCTAGTCCTGTCTGCAGCAATATTTCTCTGCCTTTTAAGACAACTTCTTGTTTCTCAGGGTTTTCTGTGAAGCAACAAATCTGAACTCTATTAACTCTACACCTGACACATTGTTTATAAAAGACCCTGAAAGCTTCATCCCTTCATATTGAGTGCTTCCTTGGAGAAAGAAATAACCAAAGAGCTGCAAGTCAGGAAATTATTATAACTGAAAATACCAAGCCGTACAGAATATTCAAACACTGTTCATATTGTTCAAAGCAAGGGAATAACATAAGTAGCAAAGCTTTGTTTAAACTTTCTTTTTCCAGTATAATCCAAAGAAATCCTACGCTATCACCAGGGCCATGACGTTACCAGACAATGTTAAACAAAATACCAGGCAAGTTAAATCGTACTGTGAAGTATCTAGACAAAGGGTATTTTCACAAATAAATGTGTAAATAATATTCTTTGTGCATAGAGACAAAGAATTTAGGGGGAGAAGGCATTCTGAACTCAGTAACATGGTATTGTGCATTAGAGCGTGACACCATTGGAGCTGTCTTAATTGTCACAATATCTGAAATATTTTTAATGTGTATTTTTACTTTATTTAAAAATATTTTAAAATAATTGTAATATTTTTACATTTTTCATAATTAAAATATTTTAATATAATTATTTAAATATTATATTTAAATTTTGACCCATTAAATCATTAGGACACATACGGCTACGCACATACACAGGAACACCAATACCGCATAGCTCAAGGGTAGATTTAGCCCCGCACCCTGTTTTCAGCATCAACCAACCGGGGAAGTAGGTAAGACCAGGCCAAGTAAAACCAGTACAGAGACTTCCCCAGGGAACTCCCCAGCCCCCTCTGTTTTGTAGCATAGGGTTAAGAAACAGTTCTTTAAAATTCCCGTACCTCTGGTATCCTTCGCCCTTTAAAAAAAAAAAAAAAAAGCAGTCCTTTGGTGCAAGTCATCTTGGACGAGCAATGGATTCATGAAGAAAAGCATCTGAGGTTACTGTGACAGATTTGCAGTTCCCCCTTCTCACACAGGACTGGAAATTAAGCAGCAGGTTCACAGACGTCATGGCCCTTTCGTGGGGGAAAAAAAAAAAAGAAAAGAAATAAAAAGTGTAATGCCACTTTAGGATTTAGAGCTTAACAAATTTTACTTTAGGAAAACAGTTGAAACCTTGATTTAAATAGTGAAAATTATGCAGGTTCTGAAAAGAAGAGATTTACTAGAAGTCTTTGAAATAAGAAGGGGCAAACAGACAACATCATTTATTTAGACTTTGAAGCCTCTTTTACAGAGCATTAGGAGAAAACACCATAAAAAAGCAAACTTTCAGAGGGCAAAATGAACTTATACTGTGGTTAGAACCCAGTTGAGACAAAAAAATGAGGAGTGAACAGCAAGAAGGCAAGCAGAGATGTCTTCCAGAACAAGTACTTGCATTTAATATACAACTGCCTGGGAAGGACACTTTAGAGATAAACGCATGTCTGAGCAGAAGAGGTATCTCTATTTCGCTGTCAAATTGGCACATCCTACAGGAACCTTCCCCGCTCATATGCGATGAAGGAAAGGCTTTCACTTTTTTGACCACTGTAAGAGAGAAGAAAGCACACTTTTACAAAGTTTTCCTTTTTTACATTACTACGTAAGACAAAAAAAAAAAAAAAAAAAAAAAAAAAGCCCCAACAAACCAGAGCAGTCCCCGGTGTGCCTGCAGGCAGCTGACGCACCACGGCACATTTCCATTTGTTAATTGCAAGGCTAAGCAGAAAGGCCACGTTGGACCAGTCCAGCTGTTCAGAGAACCCCAGTACAGGCGTGTTACAGGAAAATATGCTATGACTACTCTGTTTCTTGGACGAAAAACATGCAGTGCTACTTGAGGCTACAGTCTACGGCCAAGTCATTAAAAAAGCACCTAATAAATGTCATTACTGTTGCAATTATTTATTATTATGATTACGCTGATCTTTCCCTTCAGAATTATTTCCAAGGTAACCAGCAAGAGGAACAAGTCGTACGCACTGCCTGGCTTTCTGCTTGTTTCAAAGGTATGGTGAACTTAGATAATCACCAGCTCTTCATCTTTAAGCAGGAGGGCCGAAAGAAAACCAACAGCTTATACGAAATTACTATCAACTGATTCATGAAATAGCTGAAACTACAAGATCTACTGCCCCCGCACAGGCAGAGAGCTGTATCCCTCAAACCGAGGGCGCGGGCGTGCCAGGGCAGCACGCAAAAGAAGGGAAGAACTGGAACTACAAAGGCAAGAGGTTCAAACCAGGACACTGACATTTCACGTCCCAGACGCAGTTAGAAAGTAGACATAAAAGAGCAACAGATGAAAACTGATCTGGAATTCTTCAGAAAAGGAAGCATTTTACTGGTTCTGCTTAGTCTGAGACAATACACTGAAGCACACTGGATGGCGTTGAAAATAAAAACCACATTCTCGCTTATTGGCTAATTGCTCAGGTCAAAAAGAGGAAATCTTCTCAAAGCTCCTTACCATGCTGCACTAAGACGACTTCAGGTGACTACGTCCTACTTCTAGCTGACTTATGTCAGCCCATTCCTCTGCTCTTTGGCCAGGCTCTGCACTACCTACAGCCTAATACTTCAGCAGAAAAGCCACCAAGAGCGGGACAACTCATTCCAGTTGTGTGGCCAACATTTCTTGCAGAGCTTGCAATGATCAACCTCAGGGTGAAGAAACCTATACCAGAATGACCCTTCAGTGGCCAGAGCAAAACACAGATATACCAAGCCAAAACCGGCCCGTGTCCTTCCATCCAGAAATATGATATCAGCCTTAAACTACTTTTTCAATCTAAAAAGCTTTTACTTCATCCCCGTCCTGCCCTGTTGCAGGTGCCTCCTTGCCTACATGCCTTGAACTGGGCAGGGCTGCTGGAGTCTTCATGGGAAACATCCCAATCTTTCAGCTTTAAAGTTTCTTCTGAATTACAGCTCTTAACATTTTTAGAGAACAAAATATTTTGCGTATAAGCATGCAGAAGTCATCCTCACCTTGTCTGCTACCAGCCACCTATTATTATAAAACCATTTGCACAAATCGAACCTCCTCCACTCCAGGACTCTCCTGACACCGTTGCCTCATGTCACCCGACATCCATTTCGCTCTTCTTCGTTATTTTTTTTCTCCCTAGCTGCAATATGAGCTGCTTAAGTTACGTTTTGCCTCTTTCTTTTGTCGTCTGTTTGTTTAACATGACTCCTAGATAGACATATGTACATACACACACATATATATGTTATTCATCTCTTTTCCCTGTGGGCACCTACGGCTGCATTTCTGGTTCTCTTTGTTGATCTTTTCTCTTTTCCACCTCTGCTGTCACTTTTCCTTACCTTCGCTTTCCTGCGCTGCACTTTCATCCCCTCCCTATTCTCTCCCAGCTTTCTGAAAAATATCCTCCTCTCACAACTACAGGCAGGAAAAGCAGAGAGGCAAGAGCAAAAAGAGACTGCTCATCGCAAGAGCTGAAAGGGTGGCCGAAAGAGGTGTTCCTATTGCAGTAAAACACACTGTTTGCTACCGCTCTCTCCCTTTGCTACTTCACGTGTTGTAGAATAGGAGGGCATTTTAAAAATAATCAAAATAATCCAAGCATTCTTGTGGTTTAGTAAAAATTTGCACCGAGGTTTCTCAGCAGTCGCCAAGATGTCAGTCCTGCTAAGAGCCGTCTCCACAGGATCGGCACACGAGACTAACTTGCGGTAACAATGCCTTTAGGTTGTGATAAATAAACCAGGCTCAGGACTATTTAAAGTAAATGTTCGACCTCCAGAAAAACACCAAAGTCAGCTAAGGGAAATAACATCAGCGACAGAGTAGGAGGCAATCTGCTCTTTGAGTTGGCACCGGGCAAAGGGCCACCGCACATATTTGGCTTCCTACGTATCAGTCTCATTGGAGAGAACTTTGTGGCCATCAGTGTTTATTAAGCTATTATATTAATAACAGCTTTTAGCGGCAGAGTTCTTGACTGACTTCTGAGCCAGTTCCAACTAAAAATTGTGTGTTGTTTCAGTTGGAGAAACCATTCTTTTCTCTGTTAACTCTTAAAACATTATGCTCTCCTATCACGGTAAACCTCACAACATGCTATTGAGAAAAAATGCTTTTTTAAGAAGAGAGCAAGCCCAGCAATTAATTTCTGAGCATCACTAGCTTGGGCAGATTCACGGCACTCTCTGCATCACTTGTACCTCCTTCTACCTCTCTCCTCAAACCTTTGAGCAGGCAAGCAGGGTGAATTTAGCTCTTAGAAGTTTTTTAGATGTCATTTGATAGAAGCAACTTGGGAGACATCTGACATCAGTTAGCTTTTTCAAGTTCCAAAGAGAAGCGGCACCGTATTACCAGTCCTGTCTGGAGAATCAATGACATGTTCAACCCTGAGAAAGGAGCTTGTCCTGTAAGTCATAACTCATCAGATGAAATACTCCTGTAGGATCAAAATGAAATTTAGACCTGGAAGGCACATCTGAAACCCCTCTATTCAATAGGGCAAAGACTAGCCGTGCAGAACTATTATCCGCAACGAGAAATTAGTGTACTATCTCGCTCTGCTGTGGGGCAATATTTCAAATAATAGCAAGCTTCTGAATGGGTTATTTTTACTGTGCGAACATTGGAATTTTCTCCTGTTATACACTCCCTGCCACAACCCAGCTTCACTCCAGACATACATTCACTCAGCCATATGAAAATCTGGTGTCACAGGACTGACTTCCAGGAGTACCGTGCTTCCACATACAGCATCACTTTTTTAATTCTGGGAAAATGAAATAAAACAAAATACGTGTCACGCAGACACCTCAGACCTCATATTGCAACATTGCACTTCTGTCTGGTTTTGCAGCTGCCGCATTTTCTGCTTTATTTGTGTCTTTCCGAGACCTACCCTTTACAACAGGCACTGTACAAAACCCCTTACCAGGAATTACTGGGGTGTGTGCATGAGAGCATAAGCAGATCGTAGAGCCCCAGATTTCATCTAGGACAGGTTTTTCTTTACATACAATTTTGCAACGTCCTAATGTCCTAGGACTTATTAGGCGTAGCCCTGAAAACTCTTTGAGTCCATCCTGAGCTTTTCTTCCCACGTATCTCAGAGATTCTGCTTTGAGTTCTGAGCATGCTCAAGGGTTGGCACTTAAACAGCAGCTACATGGAAAACCTCTTCCAGCAAGCTGTCACTTCTGTGGGGCATGTTGTCATCCTCTTTCTCCCCCTCCTCTCCACTACAGCTACCAGCTCTAAGTTCACCGCGCAGATACCTCCAGAGCAGCCGTACCTTGCAGGGTTGGTACAAACCAACACACTCATCTTACCCTAACTTCTCAGAATTCCCATGGGTGACCGAAAAGAAAACAGGACAGAAATGATGCTGCACTGAGAATTGGGAGACCTGTACTGAGTTTTCTTGCCCTGCCACATAGCCCTTCTCCAGGCCTTTAACAAACCACTTCAGCTGTGTGTGTCTCCTTCCAGTGCCACCCTTGGTGTAAGGGGATGGTGCTTGTTGGCAAACCCTGGTGCGGGACCCCAGAGACTGGGCAGGAAGACATCCATCCGTCCATCCATGCTCACGGGTGAAAACGTATTACAGAGCCCGAAGAAAAATGGCAAACCTAACGACCAACCACTACCAAGCGAACAGCATGCCGAAAGCATTGGGACAACAGAATCTTGCAGCATCACCCCCGAGCATTTGCCCAAAGGCGAAAGGAACCAGTACCAGTGAGAACTGCTGGGTAAAGCAGCGACAAGAGCTCTTCTGACGAGACTCATTAATCCCCATCTCCTGAACTGCAACCGTGCCAGGCTCCGCAGAGGAAGGATGGACAGCAGGGAGACATCACCCACACCTTTCCTGCCTTTTGCCCTAGCAATACCAAGGCGCATAGTTACTTCCCAACTTCGTGCCACTTAAGCTAACAATTATCACTGAAGTAATTTTCTAAGGTGTTGAGGTCAGCAAAGCACTAGGAAGAATCATGGCTAATGAGCAAGCCACCGCTACTGCAAAATGAAAATTGCCGTGAGGCAGTGGAGAGTATCATATTAAAATTGGCCATAAATTTACAACTGCCAGATGGTATCTCTTGCTTCGTGAAGGGTAAGGTTTTTGGTTTAGAATTTCTTAAAAGACTAAAGGCGTACCGCTTTTGAACTTAGTCCAGTCACCCACAAAGACATTCTGAACTCACTGCGTTAATAAAGAGAAGAAAAGCAAAAAGAATGGCTTATAGTTTCACTTTTTAACTTTCCTTACACTTCTAGCTCTTAAACAATTTTGATAACTAGGTTCAGTGAGTTATGTACATCTCTTAACTCGCAAGCAATGAGCGAAATGTGTTGTGCAAGTAAGGGTTCGAGACAGGCAGTTCTGCAGTGCACATCCATAATTTCACTTAAAAGCAAGCTGTCAGAGCCACGGCTGCTGTAACCCAAGAGTGGATCTGGACGAGGGGAAAAAGGAGAAGCATTTATAACCACCAGGAGAGCTCAGTCTGTTGGGCATCCCCATCACCTCTGCCGTGTTTGTGCTATTGCCCGGCAAGACCCTGGGGAGCTGCAGTCCCTCCAGCCCGATGGTTTTAGAATCATAGAACGTGTTGGGTTGGAAGGGACCTTTAAAGGCCATCTAGTCCAAACCCCTGCAGTGAGCAGGGACATCTGCAACTAGATCAGGTTGCTCAGAGCCTCGTCAAGCCTGGCCTTGAATGTCTCCAGGGATGGGGCCTCCACCACCTCTCTGGGCAACCTGGGCCAGTGTCTCACCACCCTCATTGTACAGAACTTCTTCCTAATGGCTAACCTAAACCTGCCCTGCTCTAGTTTAAAACCATTGCCCCTCGTCCTATCGCTACATGCCCTTGCAAACAGCCCCTCCCATGGGGTGACACGACCACAGATGTGGAGAAAGGACAAAACCCACTCCTTTCTCCAAGTACAATAACCGGTGGTGTCAAACAGCTGGTCCCAGTCGTTCCTCTGTTCCTACTAAGTAAATACCCACAGCAGTTACAGCCAGTTCTAAAGCCAGCTCGAGTGCCAAAAATTGAAAGGATTTCCCTGATATTTTCATCCCAAACCATCTACAGTCAATGCACTTTAGCCCCAAACACTGACCCTCTCTCCCACCAATCTCCCCAAAACATAACCTGTTCTATGGAAAAAACCAGCAAAGTGAAGATATCACGATGCACTTTGTCACTTCCACCAACAATGAAGTTCAGTTTGCAGCAGCTAAAATGGTAAAAATAATAATAATACAGGCAGCAAAACAGCTGACATTTAAAAGAATTTGATTGATGCTAAAGCCTTCAGGGAAAAAACCATGGAGCTTCAGGAGCAGGAATGCTACTCACTGAAATAAAGACTTTGGGACTTAAAGGTCTTAATCCTGGGAAAAAAAGAAAAAGAAAGAAAAGGAAAAAAAAGATGAAAATACTTCCTAGGATTTTTGTTCCTACAGAACAACAATGAAAAAAAAACCCAATAACAAAAAAAAAAAAAGGTAATGCTATTGAGGCTGCAGTTTCAAAATAGTGAGAAGTCCTAAAAGCCATAATACATTCTGGCTAGAAAACAAATTGTCTCCACAGTATTACAGGATTTAAAACAAGCAGATTTTGACAGTGGATTTAGCATGATGAATCAGGTAAATTGGAGGCTGAATCATCACTATATCCCCAGCCATCTGCAGCGAAACAGAAAGGAAAGGAAAACAAAAAAGTTAGAGAAGCACCTAGAGGATGTTCAGGAAAATCACAGGCATTCACAATATTGAGTGAAAATCACACTGATGTGGAACGTTTGCATCAGGTTTTTTAATGACAGGGGGTATATACCTGCTCCGGTGGGAGGTGTCCCTGCCCAGGGCAGGGGGTGGCACTGGATGGGCTTTAAGGTCCCTTCCAACCCAAACCATTCCATGATTTGGGAGCTACAAAGAGATACAGCAGAGGGGCTTCTGAACCCAATGAGAACTGGACCACCACAAAGCAGACCCAAGAAAAAATGGAAGAACAGAAAGGACCTCAGTGTGAGCGATCAGAGGGAGGCAACAAACTGAAACCTCCAGAAATGATGAAGAAGGAAGCTGAGCTAGCTCCACCGGCACCTGGAGGGCTGCACTTCATCGCCTGCAGCCCCAGGCTTTAGGACAGGCAAAGCCATTGTCGCCCTCAGCCCAGGAAAGCTTCCCAGCAGGTGCTTCCATCACAGCTGGAAACAGCCCGGTGGCAATGCCTTCTCCTGGCAGCCCCCCTCTGCCTCCAGAACTCAACCCCCTCAGCCTCAGTTCAGGAGGCAGGAGCAAGAACCAGGCCCATGAGCCGGGCGGCAGCTGCGCTCTCCAGGAGCATCCCCCATGCCAGTGCCACAGGGATGAGACAGCAAACACGGTGCTTGGTGTCTGTACCGGCAATATACACCCCAAACACCCTGCCCACGCTACGTAAAGCTGTGGAATTACATGACTAAGGAATGTTACCAGTGGCTTTCGTAGAATCATAGAATTGCCCAGGTTGGAAGGGACCTTTCAGATCATCGAGTCCAACCATCAACCCAACTCTGACAAAAACCATCACTAAACCATATCTCTAGGCACCTCATCTACCCGGCTTTTAAATCCCTCCAGGGATGGCGACTCCACCACCGCCCTGGGCAGCCTCTTCCAATGCTTGACAACCCTTGCCNCTACGTAAAGCTGTGGAATTACATAACTAAGGAATGTACCAGTGGCTTTCATAGAATCATAGAATTGCCCAGGTTGGAAGGGACCTTTCAGATCATCGAGTCCAACCATCAACCCAACTCTGACAAAAACCATCACTAAACCATATCTCTAGGCACCTCATCTACCCGGCTTTTAAATCCCTCCAGGGATGGCGACTCCCCCACTGCCCTGGGCAGCCTCTTCCAATGCTTGACAACCCTTGCCATGAAGAAATTGTTCCCAATATCCATCCTAAACCTCCCCTGGCGCAACTGGAGGCCGTTTCCCCTTGTCCCATGGCCTGTTCCTTGGGAGAAGAGCCCGACCCCCCCTGGCTACCCCCTCCTTTCAGGGAGCTGTAGGGAGCGAGAAGGTCTCCCCTCAGCCCCCTTTTCTTTTTCATGAGCTTTCTTAAATGACTTTTAACTCACTTGCAACAACATACAAAATTTAATAATAAAATGCCTTTTTCTTTTTTTCTCCTTTTTCCTTTACTCTTTTTTCACTTTTTTTTCAGAAAACTTATGCCTGGCCTGTATCAACCTAACAGGAAAAAAAGATGTATTTTTTTCTGATTGCTTATTTGCTCCCTTTCCCCCCAACAACAGACTAGTGCCATCAAGACATGCCTCACCCTGAAGGCAGAGACAAAAGCCACCGCAGTAATACAAACTGACACCTCTCCGTGTGGTGCTGCGCACCCATCCCTGGTGCGGGGCAGAGAAGTGCGAGAGCCTTCCCATCGCAGGCGCCGAGAAACCTCTCAGATCTCACTCCTGTGCTTGCAAGAAAGGTGCAACAGGACTTTTTCTTTCTGTCCATACAAAAACCCCAACCTGCTGGCTGATGAATGGATAATACCTATTGTAGAGGATGGCTAGTTTCCTCCAGGAAACTATAAAAAACACTTCTAAGTGACACACATGGCTTATCCTGCTCATTTGAGACACGGCCAAATGGAAGTGCTAGATGGACACGAGGCCCCAGGTAGATCTCCGCTTTAGCTCTGACTCACTTCGGAAGTGCCTTGATATTTATTTGACAGTCATTTCAAATCCTTGCCGTTGGAATTTGTCATCTGCATTTTATATCTGGATGCCCTCATTTCATCAGAGCTCTCCTGCCCAGAAGAGCACGCAGGGGATTCCAGTGTCCCCCCGCAGGGAGGACGACAATTGTTCCTGCAGCTCACGCGCAGCCAGGTTTACCTGTGCCTGTCCCCAGTGAGAACACACAGCATCGCCTTCAAAAGCGCCGGTCCATAATTCCGTAGATCTAACAGCCGAAGCACAGCTACTGCGAAGCCTAAAACAAACACAACATTGGTTTGTGCCATTTCCATAACAGAGAGAGAGGGGACAGAAAACTTGCTCAGATCTCGCGCGTTTGGACACGGGCTTCAGCGCAACTCTGAAAAGGCGATCTGGGATTGCAGCTGCGTTGAAGGAAGAGAAACCAGCCGAAAGCCCGGTCCTTCGGCTCCGGCACTGGGCCAGGGCGACTGCTGGGAGAGGGGAGGTGTCCCCAGCCCACAGCCACCGCCCAGGCGAAGCAGCAAACGTACATAATCACTTCGGTTTAAAACTTCTCCCCAGAAGACTTTCAACCTTCAACCAAACATCAGCTCATTAGCAATAGGTCAAAGCCACATGGTATTTAACTTTGGATTAAATATCACTCTCATTCTCAACGGGAAGCCAGGGCATTAACATATGTCTTGTCGTGTATTTTCCCTTCCTGTTACATCTGATTAATTATGCCTCTTTCCGAAATCTTTTCTTAGATTTTATGTGAAATGAAAACCCGTGTCAATGGGGAGAGGAGAAGCCTCAGGAGAGAGGCAGCAGCGGGGGGGAAATAATTCTCCTTCTCCCCAAAGCTCTGCCCTCTATTTAGACTGCAGCGAAACCAAGGGCTTCCTCTTGGCTGAACGTACCTTTCATTTTCCTGAAGACTTCACTGATTGCAGGACTTCGTTAGCACTACTACAGGCTAAAAAACACAGCTCCTTTCCATAGGGACTGGTACTGCTCTAAATCGCAGCCTTAAAAAAAACATACCGCAGTACTGATATAGGTGTGTCATGACAGTGAAAATACAATGCCTATAAGCACTTCCACTTCTAACTGGCAAAACCAGCTCCCTAAATTTCCCAGTTCCTCAGCTTTCCCGCTTCTTTTAACATTTTGCAATAAATAGTGTTCAGCTTCGTGACAGGATATTCCAAAGCTTTTAAAGTAAAACAAACTGTTTTATCATTCTTCTGCCACAGAAACATTAAAGCTGTTGCACATTATGTTGAAAGCATTTGGACTAATATTTTGATGCTAAAAACATAGATTTTTTTTCTTCTAGAAAGCGAGCAATGTTTTGGACGCAGCAGCTGATGTTCAGACATGACACGTTAATGGTCAACTTGACCAGAAGTTATAACCTCGGATTTTAAGGTGCGATAGCCTCTTAAGGAAAACTTGTTGAATGATGCAAGCGTATTATTTAATTGTTTTCGTTATACCTACAGAAACAGATTTGCATCTTCAGAAATAGCTGAGTGGAGCCTTGCAGAGCAGATATAAATACCCCGTAGATGATCCCAAAAGCACCTGGAGGTTGAGACATTCGTTTTCCTGTGAAAGTGATAAATACGGAGAGAGAAGTCAAACGGCACCTGTGAGAAACGAAAAAGCTTTTCCAACAAAAGGCAAGGCGACATCAGGGAGGTCGCAAGCGGCCACCAGCCACTCCCTGGCTCACTCACATCTGCTCACGCACAACAGGCACAAACGCCTTCTGCGTCCATGTCCCGCGAGGCTCTGCCTCCGCGCCGTGCCGTTCCCTGGGGGAGGGATGCTCCTTCTACCGCGCACCACAAGGGCCCTGCCAGAAGTTAATGGATAAAGGCATTGCGCTCCCCTCCTGACTGGCAAAACAGAGCTGGAGAGAGTCTGTATCTGGGGGGGAAAAAAAAAAAAAGGAAAAAAATTTAAAACACACATAAAAATGGAAAAGAACACAATAAATAGGATGTAGGCTATATAAGATAATATGTATTACTATTAATAATATATTACTGCAATAATTCATCCATTACTGTATCATTATATTATTTTTATAATATTATTATATTATTGAAAGTGTGTTTGCTGTGAGGGCGGTGAGCCCCTGGCCCAGGTTGCCCAGAGAAGCTGTGGCTGCCCCATCCCTGGAGGGGTTCAAGGCCAGGTTGGACGGGGCTTGGAGCAACCTGGGCTGGTGGGAGGTGTCCCTGCCCAGGGCAGGGGGTGCCACTGGATGGTCCTTAAGGTCCCTTCCCACCCAAACCATTCTGTGATATCTCCTGTCCTGCGGTACGTGGCGGGCAACGCCCCCGTGGGCGCAGCAGAAGCACCAGGCTGCCACGTCCATCCCCAGGCAGCTTTAAACCGGTCACGTTGGTCAGGTCTCCGCCTGGGTGCCAGTTCCAATGCAAAGATGGAATTTAAGCCTCCGGTTCCCCCGTTGTGAATTCGAGGTGAGGCCTCGGCACCACCATCGCCAAGGGCACAGCAACACCCTGCCCCTCAACCATCCGGGATTTCACGGAGAAAAGAGTTTTATGGAAAGGAAGGATTTGTGCATTTTGTAATGGGGCTTTTTACTCCAGTAAGCTCCAAACACGGGAATGACAGAGAGATAAAAGTGATTTTTAGGTTGTCAGGAAGTTATTTCAAGTTTTTTCAAATAGCCTTCGAAGGAGCAAAGACGTGTTCATGGCTGAACAGAGGAGGTAAGACCCCAGTAATACACTGCACAAAACAATATTGAGACCTGTAAATGTAAGGGGCTGCATTTTTATATCAAGCCTACCACAACACCCGACAACTCTCGAGGCTTCAAAAACATCTGATACTGTTAAAATTTCCCTTTTAATTTTGACTACAAACAATCCTGGAAGGTCTCTGATTATATTAATGGCTCTCATCTATCATTTAAACACCGAGCCACTTTCTATCATCTCTGTGATCAGGGAGTAAATGATCCTGACAAAACAACTTTATTTTTTATGTCTTTCTAATCATTTAGTTATTACTGAGTTCTGGTTTCAGCGATAACTCTGTGATTTACAAGTCATTGTTCTGGTTAGAGTATATTATCTTCAGCAGCAACCGACATAATTTAATACCTGTGATGCCGTGCACATATACGCATGTATAATTTTAGGTAGGTGTATGCATTTTATGAATGAATGCTACCTGCTAAAAATGACCCTGTTCCTTAAGAAATTAATTCCTCTGGGAAAACCAGTTTTCCTTACCTGCTGGGGCCCTGGCCCCACCGGGGGTTGACTGCAGATCAAGGATGCACACCGCATGAAGAGTGCGCGGGATGCTTTACAGACAGATCTGCCTCCTGCACATTTCAGGCCCCTAATGCACTAAAATAAAGATATCGCTAATAACGGAAAAGTCTAAAGATCAGAGGAGAAACTAATGACTGGGGCAAAACAGTCAATTGGGTTACAAAGCACCATAAATACTATTACACAGAGTCACAGACTGGTTTGGGTTGGAAGGGACCTTAAAGGCCACCCAGTGCCACCCCCTGNAGGTCTCCGCGGAGCCTTCTCTTCTCCAGGCTGAACCCCCCCAGCTCTCTCAGCCTGTCCTCCCAGCAGAGGGGCTCCAGCCCTCCCAGCAGCTCCAGGGTCTCCTCTGGCCCCGCTCCAACAGCTCCGTGTCCTTCTGATGTTGGGGGCTCCAAAGATGGATGCAGCACTGCAGGGGGGTCTCCCCCGAGCGGAGCAGAGGGGCGGAATCCCTTCCTCACCCTGTGCATGCACGCAAGCTATTTGCTGGGGAAGGAGCTTGTGGTTGCTCACATTGCACTCACCATGGGACTTGGGGATGAAGGTGCTGGTGTGACACCGCTAACCATCTGCTGGGCTTAGTGCCGTGGGGCAGTGACTGCATTGGAGCACCTCCATAATGCACACAAATACTACGATGCTGTGGAAATGCTGCTGGTTTACACTAACTCCCTTATTCCTGCCTGCTCAACATCCCTGTCACAGTTCGTTATCGATAACCTGCAAAGCCACGGAGC
The DNA here is from genome assembly GCA_013396915.1 of Stercorarius parasiticus. NCBI lineage: Eukaryota > Metazoa > Chordata > Aves > Charadriiformes > Stercorariidae > Stercorarius > Stercorarius parasiticus. The sequence goes on along the minus strand of VWZL01000532.1, from coordinate 2,871,313 downwards.
CTGGGATGGATCTTGTCCCTCTTCAGCAATTTCTGGCTGAGGCACCTCCAGCCTCCACCCCACCATCAGGGCTTCGCGGGCCCTTCTCCCACCGCACTGCAACCTTCAGCTCCCAGATTTGGTGCTGCCACGCAGCTGCGGGTGGGCTCTGAGCCTTGTGGCAATGAAGGAAAGGGTCAGTGCTGGTTGCTGCAGGACATCACCACTGGTCCCAGCAGAGCTCCAGCTGTTACCGCTCGACAAGGCAGGTGAGGCACCCCAATGGGTCCCTGGCAGCGTCCAGCCAGCGACGGCTGTAACAACAGATGGCAAATGCCATTCCTCTCACCAAAGAGCTTCGTACCTGGTCACAGCATGAGAGCTCCCACCTGCGTCCCTGCCCTCCTGGAGCCCAGCTCAGAAACGTCAGGCTCTCACTGGGGTGACCTCCAGCAGCTCCACGGCAACGATCCCCGCTCCTTACTTCATACACAAAATTAGGGGGTGCCTAAAGTCTTCTGACAAAGCCACCAAGACATATATGTTGATACGCAGAAAAACCTATGAGTTTTTAGCACAAATTAGCACATATTTTTTGTAATATATATACACACATACACACACACATATGTATTTAGTGATGGTTTTTGTCAGTGTGAGGTTGATGGTTGGACTCGATGATCTGAAAGGTCCCTTCCAACCTGGGCAATTCTATGGTTCTATGTGTGCATGTCTACATGTATGCATACATACACACACCCATGACTTTCTGTCATCTATTCGTTTTATCGCTGCTGACTTTAGATTTACTTAAAATTGATGATTAAATATATAGTGTATGAGTATACATACACTCACGACTCATAGGTAACAAGGATTTTATCTCGGAAAAGGTCTTTGGTGTTTTGGTTTTGGTTTTTTTTCCAACCGAACTTTGCCTTTCTGGAGTTTCCCTGGGCAGAGACTGACATTCCCGGTCCATCAGTGCAGAGGCAGCAGCCAAACCCCGGGAGCCCAGCACGTCCCTTCAGCCACAGCACAGAGGGACGCACGTGGCACCGGCGACTTCTCGAGTAAACAGGTTATCACATGCGTAATACTTTCTGAAATGTTAAGTATTAAAACGCTTTATCTTCACTCATAACCAAAATAAACCCTGTACCACTGTGCTAGGAAAAAAAAAAAAAACAAAACCTTACAAACAAAAAAAATCCCACACCCACAAAGTTAAAGTTCTCTATTAGAAAAAGAAACAGAAATGCTGCTGTACAATTTTGTACAATTCCTCAGTATGACGTGGGGCAGACAGCCCCAGGGATGCTCACAGCACCGCAGCCAGAGGGTTCTCTCCTCTCTCTCTCTCACCCTTTTTTTCCTTTTTTACTCACGTTTCTTAAATTCACAAGAAAATCTCTGGATTGAGAACCCCCTGGGGAATCTCCTCCCCACACGATGTGCTCACTGCTCTCCCTACAGCCGCAGACGTCCCAAACTGCCGTGGAGCGTGGAAGGATGGACCAGGCGGGTCCTGCACTGCACCCCTCCTAAGAGACACTCATCCAGGCTGTGCTGGAAATCCCTCACGGAGGGAAACAGACAGGCAAGAAAGAAAAACTCTCTGCTTCAGTTGCAGTTTTGTTACAAATACACAAAACCTGACAGTTTTCCTTGCTACTAAACAAGCCCCACATCTCTCAACAGCTCCAGACAACTTGTGCAGACCTTGCATTACCTTCGCTATATTTTTCACTTCGCTTTATCGGTAGCTCGTCTTTACTGCTGCCTTTCCACTGCTGCTGCACAGAGGAACCAGCCAAACCTCTCCCCCCAGCCCAAGTGGGGCTGCAGGTGGGCAAACCCGTGAAAACCTATTTTTGAAGCGATAAAGGCGGCGGGAGAGCTGAACCCCCGCCCAGCCCGCCTCAGATCAGATGCTTCTGTATCAGATACACAAAAGGCAGCAGTAGCGGCCATATTATTTAGGACAGCTTGGAGCGTTACGAAGACAAATAATCTCATCAAAAGATGATTTCCTTGAAGAGAAAGATACTCCATGGGAGGGGGAAATGAATTTTGGGTTGTGGCAGAACTATTTTGGGGATCACCGATACGATTTTGTAACACTGAGAACCAAGAAGCTTTCAAGAAATAAATAGTCCTCCCCATGCCCAAACCCAAACTGCATCCTTGAAGATATCTTTATTAAATACTCTGTGTTTTCCTGCATTTCATTAATTATATATGCAACACAGAGCCTGTTTTTCACCTTTTTCCATAGCAGTAAAGACTTTTAGGACCACCACCAAACCTGACACCCTGGGAAACGCTGCCCGCCCAACACAGAGGGATCCACCGCTCTCACCTTCCCTCCTCTCGTGGGGGATCCTCTTCTTACTGGTTTCAGTGGGAATGGGAATAACTGGCACCTCTGGCAGTCCTTTGCCGACTCTCGGCCCCTGCCCGGGGTTCTTTGCTGGAAAGAAGCCGAAGCATTTGCTGGCGAGTGGGAAGCTCTGTAGCTCTTCACAGGAGCTTCCAGATACCAGAGCTTCGCCCCTGGTGTGCTCAGACGTAGCAGGTTACTTGGCAGCCAAGAGATTTCGGGCCACGAGGCAGCTCTGGAGCACAAGGACTACAAAACCAGCAGTTTCTCTAATTTAAACCTTGGGTTAAAGTGAGCTCTCCCCCTCTTCACTGTTTTCCAAACTGACTTCCAAGCAACTTTTTTCCTTCTACGTGCCAGTTCCTGCCCAAACAGCTGACCCTGACCCAGGAAATCTCTTCCCTGAGCTCATACTCCACCTTTTCCAGAGAGCAATTTTATTTTTCACTCGCAACTCCTGATTTACTCTCTATCCCCTTTAAGACCAGTTGTGCTTCACGCAATGATCTCTGAATTTAAATGATCGTTTATCTCACCTAACGCAAACTACAGCCATAACTCACTTTAAAAGCCTGCTATTTTCATAGCACTCTCCAAAGCAGACTGGCTTAAGACAGAAAGAAAATTGTTGCCGTAACTTTGTTCGGTGTCACTACTGAAGTTTCTAGATCTCTTTTTTGTTTTCAGTTCCAAAAAAAAGAAAAATGCTGTTGCGACCCTACTGCAGATTTCTCACGCGATGCTTTTACTCGGGAGGTTAATGCAGACGCTCATGCAGTTTTGCTGCTTGTCTGAAAGTCAAGATTAATTACTCCTCTAAAGCAACCGCATGCAAGAAGTCCATCAGCATTGACACTCCAGCACCTTGGTGGGAAGACACTGACAGATTTTTCTGGATATTCTCTGTTTTATGGCTAAAGTAGCAGCAAACACGAAGAATTATGTAGATTTATAATGCACTTAAGTACGAAGTACAACACGCTGGGTAAGTCAGCCCTGAGAAACCAGTAGCCTTCCCCTGCCGTCTGCACAGCAGGAAGAGCCACTGCTGTGAATGTGCTGTGTGACAGTTTATTAAAAATAAATCTCACACCTGGAGGAGGACTATAAATGCTATTAGCTTGTCTCGCTAACAGTTTTCAAAATTTTCTGTCAACAGCGTCAATTCTAATGACATCTTAGAAGCTGAGGGACAGCAGAGAGTAAAGCGTTGGGTTTGTTCTCATTAAAAAAAGGAAAAAAAAAAATGCAAAAACTCTGTGGGGTAAGGGAAGAACCTCCTCCTGTGGCACATCTGCAGATCCAAGGCTGATCTTTATCAGTATCAGTGACACAGAGCCACGAGCCAGCCTTCCCCTGCGGGAAGCAGAGCGGGTGTCCTGCTGCATCTGCACCAAGCAGAAGGTTTGGGTTGGAATCTGCCCCTCTGCTGTCCCAGCACCCTGCTGGGAGCACAAAGTCACCGATGCCAGCCCGGGGGACACGATTTTGAAGCTGGCCCATGGAAGTAGCCGAGATGCATGCAAGAGTGCACGTACACCCGTCCTAACCATCCCTGCTCCGGTTGTAGCACTGCCCTTGAGAGGACACCCAGCGTGAGCAGAAGGTACAACCGGGAAAACGAATTAGCACGCTGGGTTGAAAAAAAAAATTAATTAATAGTTACAGAAGGGGGATTAAAATAGAAGAAAAGCCAAATAATCCCCTATGTTTTTTCAAGGAGTTTGAACACTCACAGTCCACAGTGTCACCCAACCGCTCTTCAACACACCCAAGGACAAGACTTCTCCCGTGGGATGGCAATTCCCCCACTGGGAACCCTTCAGCTCTCTTGGACCTTCCACCTAAAGGTGAGCTGAGAGAGAAGGACCCTGCGTAAGGCTGCGGGAATCTCCGGTTCCACACCAGAATTCCCTGAAATTCCCTGACACTCATCTAGCAGGGATGCCGGGGGGACACCCCAGGGATGGGTGCCACGGGGGATGTCACCACGGGCTGGCCTGGCAGCAACTGAGTGAGACCATACAGCAAAAATGGGCTTGAACCAGACTCCATTCTGTCGTTAGAAAGATAATAACTTTTTCCGTACATTTTCCTGAAATTAGGAACGCTCTGTCCTCGTCAACAGACGCCTATATAGAAAAAGTAAGCAAAAGAAATAAAAAACAAAAATAACTTTATCTTTTCATAGGGAAGCAATCTTATTATTGCAGGCTATTATAACTTCGAGGTTTCTATCAAAAGCTTCTCTAAGGGAGACAAATATCACATTAAACTAGCCGTACAGTCCCAGAACTCCTACATTTTAAAATAACCCTGCAGGTCAGAAACTTACACAATTATCTCTACGTCTTGCGCTCTCTCATGAACCTCTAGATCAAACGGGAATAGTCATTCCATTCAGGGTTGGTATGGCTCCAGGACAGACACAACAATTTAGCAGGAAAGGTCTTGCAATAGAAATTTGGAGAGATGGGCGTGGGTTTGTGTTGCAGATAGCGGTGCCAGGGCTACATTTGATTTTTTAATGTGAATCCTGCTACAGTCTCATATTCATCATAAAATGCATGTATTAGAAATACAATCTCTGTTTGTGCTGGTTGGGTAGGTTTGAGCGTGCCTTGGTCTCACCCTCATTCGTAACGAGCCACGTCAGACTGAATCCATCCGTCTCCACGGAGTTAGAGACAAGAGGCGGCTGGAGACTGAGCACAGCGGGGGTTCTCCTCCAAGGAGGACTTCACTGCAATAGTAACTTGCGTTATCTCTTCAAAGATCATCCAAAGTAGCTAGTATTTAAAAGATTCAGGAGTTAACATCTTTTATTTCATGTTATTTTAAGCGACGTAAAAGTTAGCGTTTGTTAAAAAAAGCAGCAGAAAAACATTTTTCCAATTGGCTTATTCTTAACCCAAAAAGTCACTTTTCCAATTATAACAATTCCTTTCTGCTGATTTCACTTCCCTGGAATAGCTACAGAGCTAAGAACGTTTCTGCTAAAAAAGTCCTACTTCTGTAAGATTCAACCCGGACCGACTCACGGCGCTGGATTTGCTGCCATAACGTGAATACAGCTATCCTCTTATTTTCCCCTGTAATAGGAGCAGCAAAATTCCCCTTCTGATTGTGTAGTCTGCCTATGCGAGCGTGTATAACTTGCATTTTCCTTTCATGCATATAAACAGCTTTGTGATTTGTAAGGAGTAATTGGAAAGATGATCATTCCTGTTGTTATCTCATACTTACTACGCGCTCCTTGTAAAGGTTCCTGATGAAACACCAGGGCACCACCTTCTGCAAAAGCATTACCTTTAGATCACCCTAAAGAACGGGAGAGCAACGAGGTTTCCTTAGAAGTACAGGAGCATCCTTTTGTAACCAAAGATGTGCAGCTTATTCTTTTAGTTCTCCAATATCTAATTTTCCCAACATAGTAAGAGCTCCTGCACGGATCCTTTGAGAGGTGTGAACTCTACCCCGATCGTCACAATAAAGAGGAAAAAAAAAAGCGGTGTAGAAACGTACCGGCCAGCCAGGCAGGAGCAGCACTCTAGGCAGGGAAACAGCAAACTAGAGACAAATTAATTTATGCTTTCAGAAGAAGGAAAAAAAATTGCCCTGTGCAGATCTGCTGCAGTTCGACTGCCTCTAAATCATCCAGTTTTGCTGCAGATTACAGGAGAGAGTCTGGAGCTCGGATTCCTAACTTCTGGGGGGGTTCTGGCTTTGTTTTTTTTCTTCTTCTCTGAAGCTACGTCCCACCCCTCAAAGCCCGACATTAGCAAGCTCTGAGTGTCCCCAGGCGCCACGGTGGCCAGAGGAGGCAGTGAGGGAGTGCTCCCTCTGACTTGGGGTCCTTACTTTTTTTTGACCTGTAGCTCACATTTAAATATAAAAGACAGTACACAACAAAAGGATTATTCATTTAGCCACTGCGATCCTTGTTTCACTCAGTTTCTCTGAAAAAGATTTCCCTGAAAAGGTTTTCCTCACTTTTGCAGCTGATAGTAATCAGGAATACGTAGCTAGGAACTGGCATTTGTACACGGAGGAGGACTTTTCCTCGTACTTCCAAGACTCTGCCCTACACCAGCTGACACGGGGTCCTTATTTTTTTTTGGTCTATAACTCAAATATAAATATAACAGACAGCAGACATCCCTGCTCCCAGAGGCGGCAAAGCCTCTGCTGCCACCACTCACCGCATCCGCGGTTCCCCGGGAACCAGGAGTTTCACCCACGTTTATCAACCCCTGCTCAAAGACACACAACTAAGGCAACATCCCAGGAGCGCATCCTCTTTATATACACTTATTTTCCTCAAAGAGCTTCAGAATTTTATTCTCCTTTCATTCCAAGCCATACACATGTGTTCCCGAGCGGCAGAGACGAGGCTTTCATGGCACCCGCTCCGCAGAAGGCGGGTGGGGAGTTTGTTTCCAATCCTGGACGCAGGTCCATGCTCACTGGGAACGGCTCGTACAGACGCAGAGCTCCTCCTGGAAGGATTATATTCAGGGGATTTGCCTATATTTTTGTTTACTCTTGCTTTAGAAATTCAAAGAGATGTGTGATGTTTTAATGCAATTCACTATTAACTGCTATTACAGTTTTTTTCTATCGCCAGATGACACACTTTTCTACTTTTTTTTTTTTTTCCCCTTTTCGTTGGTGTTTTCCAGGATTAGTTTCTCATGGCATTTACAGGGGAAGTTTAATATCACACATTTTGGGGTGTGCTGTGGGTCTCTTTTGCCCCAGTGCAGCCCCAGCCCATGGCTCTTGTCCCTTCCACCACCAGGGCCACCACGACAGAGCAAACCCTTCCCACCTCTTGCTCTTCCCTCCTCCACCCCCAAATCCACACCTGCCTTTCAGACCCCTGTCAGCTAAACGGAAATTCTCATCCCATGCAGCTTTTTAAGGAAATGAACTTTAATATAGAATAAGCTCGCTGTGATACCAGTTCTCCATAAGGGCTTGTAGTTTGGGGATGAGGTGCGTTACCACTCCACGCCAGCAGCAGAAAGTGTGAGTAACAGAATGTCTCAAAACGCTGATTAACATATTCACCATCAAATTTGCTAAAAACCTGAGAAAGCATCTGAACCAGAGACCTGCTAATCGGCAGCCTGGACACAGCCACCTCCCACCACCTGGTCCTTGGGGTGGGGAAGCCACCCAGCAGAGGAGACGCTGCCCAGAGAAGGTGTCCCCTCCACTCAGCTGTGCCCTCCTTCATGTCTACGAGCTCCAGGCCATGACACACGGAGGGGTAACAAGGATGTTTGGCTAATTAACACCCTCACCCAACCACCACACAGCATTTTTGCCGGGGGACATGGGTACCCGTCACACACACTTTACATGCCTGAAAGCAGATGGCATGGCAGCACCCAAAGACATTCCAATCTAAATATCCTTCCATTATTAATTTATACTTTCACGCCAACAGCACCCCGCGCCATCTCAACAAAGAGTATTTTTGATAACAGAAAGCTCAGCTTTTACTCAACAGATTTGCAGCAATTCAGTATCTCAGCACTGGCACTTATTTTACATTTCTTACCTAGGACAATGTCTTTTTTTGACCAATATAGCACCTGCTGTCTTCTCAGATGGCCCTGTAATGAAAGTGAAAAAATATCCTTTAAATGATAAAATAGTAAACTATAACCTGTGTTGTTTATCTGCTGAGAGATTGTATTTTTCAAATTTAGTAATTCTGGAAAAATATGTACATCAGAATTATAAAAACGGCAAACAATCACAATTTTCAAAAAAATGACCAAATGGTCACGGTCAGCAATGCTGTGCTGACTGTACCATCTAAGTGATATTTTATTCTTTTCCGTACCTTCTCCTGTAAGCATGAAGACATGAATCCCCATGAGTTTTAGCAAAACATTGGAACAAAGCGCAGACCCCGAGGGGCCAGGGCTGGCAGGAGCTGGGTGGGGGGCGGTGTGTCTCTGCCCCCATGGCTCAGGGACCTGCCCAAGAGGGTTGGAGCATCTCCAAGGATGGAGACCCCACCACCTCTCAAAACCCATCCCAGTTTTGAGAGCTGAAGACCCTCAGAGACATCACAGGTGATTCCGAGAACTAGCAGCAAACAGTGGGATTAGTGCCCCACGATATCCCGCTCCCACATCAGCCGCACATTAAACTCTACTCCTAATAGATTGAAAAATCTCCATTTTTGGAAACAGTGGTAAAATCCTGGCATTTCTGTGCCTGCATCCAGACTTTGTCCTGTCCCTGGCACCAGGCTCTGCATTTTCAACCCAAACTAAATAAAGATTTCACAAGTGCTCAGCTCCCGCGGTTTGGGCGCTGCCTACCCCAAGCTGTCCGACCTCTGCCTCTTCCCAGTGACCGAGACTGAACACTCCAGCAGTGCACAGGGGCCGGTGTTCCTTTTTTTCCCTTTTTCTTTCAAATCTTTATCATGCCCTCTGTACTTCCACAACTCAGAAATAACAGGAACCATATGCTGGCTTGGGGTTTTCCCTTCAATTTTAAAATTACTTCTAAATTGTGACCTTGAATACCAAGATTTTGCCTAAAGCAAGGTTTTATTGCCATGTTATCAACTCCAGAAAATAAAACCTTCACATTATAAAAAGAAACAGACCTTTAATTAACCGTAATGATAGTTCTGGGTACCATTATCACACATTTTAGCGACAATAAAAAGCTTTTGAGAGAGTTGACAGCAAGTTCAGCCCATATTTCTCCCTCCTTCACAGCGCCCAGACTTCAGGAAGGAGGCAAACTCTCAGCTCCCTCCGCAAAAAGCAAAGTTCAGAAACATCTCAGATGCTTGAGCGGTTGCTCTGTTGGACCCACGCAAACTCATGGGCCGGGGTGATGGACGGGCAGCTCCACGGCCAAACTGCTACAAGGCACGGGAGTTTGTCCAAGGATCAAAAAAAACCACCACCAACAACAAAAGATAAACATTTCCTTCACTATCCTGAAGAGGAAATGGCCCCAGGCAAGTTCCTCTCCAGTTGACACCTCAATTCTGTTTTCTCTTCAAGATTTTGCAATAATTCCATTTTTTTATCCCCGGTCCCTTTGGAACCAAAGGCTAGGTCAGAAGTCCCATTTAACATCTTTTCAGTTGCAACCTGAGGTGGAACAGGCAAACCTCTTGAAAAACTCTTTTGCTGAAAAGCTTTCTGACTTCTCGATTTCGGATTTTCACATAATCTGGGCAGAGGGAATTGCTTGCCATCAGCTTTCAGCTTTTTAAAGCCCCAGGTCTGACAGCCGACCCCAGTGAAGTTGGTTTCTCTCCTCCCTCCCCAAGTCTCATGGGGACAAGAGAGAAAATGTCACCCACGTGGCCACGTAACCACCCGGGGACACAGCAGCCAACACCAGCAATGAAGGGTCATCGCTTTTCCCAGAGTCACAGCTTGGAAGGGATCACCAGAGGTCAATTGGTCCAACCCAGTTCCTCAGTTCTACAAAAGAAATCTCCTCAAAATTACTTCCTGCAGAGAGTAACACCTTTCATGCACTTTAAATATGGATTTGATACTCTTTAACGTTACTGTGATTATGGCCAACTGCTACACCAGCAGGGCGCTGGGCACCATCCCACCTATCCCCACCCCAGTTGCTTTTCTAGGCCCAGTAGGCGGCGTGGTCGTATTGTAACTCACTGGCCTTCAATACAGGGGGAAAGAAAAAAAAAAAAAAAAATCAAAATTTGCGCCCGACGGCAAAGCATTTTCTCCATTTTCTATTCTATCATCAGGATGGTTAGTATGCAAATTGCAATTTGTGTCAACATTTTTGCAGGCTGCAATTACATGGCACGAGAGGTATTTACATGCTGGATGGAACCAAACCGGTGGGACTGAAATTGCAGATCAGTCTCAGCATTTAATTGGACACAGTAAATTTAATGAATTAAAAGGACCAAGACAGCATCGCAACAGCAACATTTAGCACATAAAAATTAGTATGCTATGGAAAGAGAAACTGCGAGGAAGGGCTCCGTTAATGAAAAAATACTTGTTCACAAGTGAGCCATTAGAACAGCACGGGCCAGAGGAAACATCACGTAACATAAAATAACCATTTAGCTTTGTGTCTCATTATCTGCACTTAGGGTATACCAGGAATCTTTGGGACACAAGCGAACTGGACCTCATCTGGAGGCCACGTCACCTGCAGAGTGATGAACTGGACCTCACGTGGAGGCCACACCATCTGCAGAGTTGTGAACTGGACCTCATCTAGAGACAACGTCATCTGCGGAGTGGTGAACTGGACCCCATGTGGAGGCCACGTCACCTGCAGAGTGATGAACTGGACCTCACGTGGAGGCCACACCATCTGCAGAGTTGTGAACTGGACCTCATCTAGAGACAACGTCATCTGCGGAGTGGTGAACTGGACCCCATGTGGAGGCCATGTCATCTGCAGAGTGGTGAACTGGACCTCATCTGGAGATCACATCATCTGCAGCGTTATCCGGGGCAGCTGATAAGGACCCCCCAGGTTTGGGGTTCCTGCCTGGTGGGACCCACCTCTCCTGCAGCACGCCTCTAAGGAACGCATTTTGTCGAGGCCATTTTTCCACACGTTGGTAATAGTGCATAGTTTAAAACACAAACATTTAATGGCTGAACCCATTAAATCTAATTTTGGTTCAAATTAATTTCTTCAGCTAGTTTGGCCCGTATGTGAGCAGCCTTCTCTAAGCAGTAATTCAAAAAGAGACCAAGGGAGAGGGAAGAAAGCAAAAAAAGTCTGGTCTCCCCTGTGCCACGTTGCCCTGACTCCTCCATCCCAAGAGGCCACCCTTGGGATTCTTCCATCTCACACAGATTTCTCCAAGATTTCTAAGATACAGTCAAATCTTTCAGTAAGTGAATTCTGGCTGACACTGCTTCAGCTCTTAGTAAGAGTTGCTACAGAAGCCATGATGACTTTAAAAAGCATATCTTGTCCTTATATCCCCATTTTCTGTGATTTTGCTGTTTTGGGTAGAAGGAAACCTGCCCTTGCAGCTGATAATTCAAGCCACAAAGCAAGAAACCAATACTTGTTCTTACTGATGCTAGAGATTCCCTACACTCTGGTAATTTGTGTTTTTAAATGAAAAGAAACTATAGTTTAGAATATTGATGCATTTCTCCAATTTGTTTCGGTTTTCCCCAAGTTGCTTTATGCCAAGTTATAATTATTACTTATGTACTTTTTCTAATCAATTGGTCAAATAATCTACACGATAACTCCAGGTAGAGAGTCACTGGAGGGATTTTAGCCTGTATTGCTCTGCCGCTCCCCAGCTGTTACAGCCCCGTTCCCTGCCATGGAAGAGGGGTTACCTTACCCTGTGCTGCAGCCCCTCCGGAGCTAATCGCTCAGTTATTGCTACCCTCAGCGTAAAAAATATCAGTAGCAATTCATTTTCTTAATCTACATCAAAACCTTCCAAAACAGAAAGAATGAAATTAGATTTTTAGCACTCCGACATTGCTCCAGCATCAACAAGGAGAAAACCCCTGCTACTCTTGAAATTAATGTTTTCATTCTCTAGCAACCCCAGCATCTCAGTCGGGGAAAATAACAGAGGCATTAATATAAAATACACTACTTGACCAGAAGGAAAGCATTTCAATATTATGTAGAAAAGTGTCTCAAAGGACACACTGTGATAAAATATATATATGGTTAAAAATGAATCGTACTTTAATATGTTAACCAGAAACACAGAAATCAATAACAGCAATTTAGGTTTGCAACCGAGAGAAAAAGCCATGGTTGAGTGAATGTTCAGAATGCTCCACTAGATGCTCAGAGTGCTTCATTAGGTATTTTTATATGCTGCTTCGAGTAGATACAAGAGACAGAATTTCAAATGGACAGTAAGAATCCAGAGCTGCGCCCACCCTTTGACCAGCTTTGCTAAGCCCACAGCTACACACCACCATCTTTCAAGGTAAACAGCATACTAGGCTAGAAGCTGCCTTCTTTTTTTTTGTCATTCTTTAATTTGATGTGACCTCATTTTACCACTTTTCAGAACCAGACATATTAAGATGTTGCGTTTCACATCTGCCTTTTTCTTTAACTAGTTAAAGAGTTTATAAATATTTTTGTTTTAAATTCAGAACAGCAATAGCAGCCCTGCTCTCTTCTTTCTTGACTACACTTAAGTTATTTCATTGCGACACAGAGAAATTACCAATTGCCTTCCGTCTTTTTGAGGGCTGTCTCTTAAGGCAAAGAGGCACGTTCTTCATGGGAACCATGCTGTCCCTGGGGCTGTGTTAGAGGTGCACCGTCACAGTCACCTCCTCGCTCTATTCCGTTGCCTCCCCCGTGTTGACTTTCACCTTGCTGCTTAATAGAGCTGCTCGAGAGAAACGCCAGCAGCACAACGTGATCTAAATTTGCCTTCAACTTTTGAACCCAGGCTCCAGTTAGCGTGTTCCACCAGAGAACAGCCATAGCTTTCCCTTGATAGCCAACGCATCGTTATTTTTTGAAGAGACTCAGAGAGCATTGCATGAAGCCAATTCTCCAAAGGGGCCAAGAGGAACATAAAGACGATGTTACTTTTCATGGGCTAGGCTGGGAAGAACCAATTCCTTTTGTGACAGAAAGTTTCCAAACCTTGCAGAATATAAAGAAAGAAGAAGGTATTTCCATAAATAGCACAAACGCCAGCTGATGCAGAGACTATCCCACAGCAGTCTGAAATGAATTTCTGTAACCAATGTAATCACCCCTGACTTCAGAGAAAGCCAGGCACTTGGAGAAACAGCATGAAAGGTGGAGCTGATTTTCTTGTAAATGTTAATAAAACCTGGCCTCCAAGGGGAAGTTACTCACTGGGAACAATTATGCCGTGGTGTTTGATTCCACAAAAAGGCACAGCAGCACTCGCAAGCGGAAAAGGCCAGATCAACATCATGGAACAACTAAGACTATATCATGTGCTGAACATCTCAGCAGTGCCCAAGAGAGAGAAGTGACAAATTCCAATGCTTGCGTTTCAAGGCATGAGTAGCAAGGCCATTGCTGCCTTACTCCCACAGCGTTGTCCATTATGTTAGAGCTTTCCTTCGCTGAAGTAAATGCTCTTCTCCAGAAGCACTAGGACTGAAAGCAAGTTTCTTAATACTACTATTGTCATATCCACTTTCCAAAGACTTGTTAAAACTAGGCAGAGATGCTTGGGGGATGCTTAAGAGCAAAGAGAGACACTATTAATAGCGTCTTTAATAACTTAAAACTATCTCAAGCCTGAAAGTCAAAGTCGTAGCAGCACAAAGGAAACAGAAGTTGGCTGGGCACCGTTAGCAGCGGTGAAGAAAGTTGTGGTGAGTTAAAGGAGGACGGGCAGAGTGAGCCTTCTGGTAATACTTTGGCTGGCTCCGAGTCAGTCACTTGTTCTGTGGGTTTATTTTGGATTCATACCCATACCCATGTCTTACACTTTCCTGTATAGATAATCATTAAACAAACCAAGACGCCCTGGTCATATGGAATTTGGTAATGCACAAAAGAAGAGTTGGGGTGAAACAGTGAGAGATGGAGAGATTGGGCTGTCCTCACCAAGGAGACATCCTGCTGAGTAGTGCTAAGGCCTCTTTCTGCAACCAGGCTCAGAGGCAGCAACACTGGCGCGTGTGGTTCATGTTAATATTATCGATGCCTTGGAAGGGCAGCACATGGAGAAGTGCCTGACCCCAACCGCAACAGCCTCACATGGGCCCCTTGTGCTTTGAGGACACCAACCTCAGCTGGCAAGTCCCGTACTGCCCTCTATAAGCTTTTCTGTGGGCACTTTTTTTTTTTTAAATAACCCTTTGAAATGTTTTAAAGAAATATTTAAACCCCATGTATAAAGTAACACAGCCCCCAGATCTCATCTGCCTTTCATAGCAGTAGTACTTACCACAGCTTGTTGTTGCACACAACTTGACACTATCCGTAGACCTATGAATCAAGTATAATTAGTTTTTACTCTAAAACGAAACAGGTGCTTTTCAGTTTATTACTTCACGGCCTCCCACGCTACAGAATCTGACGTAGGAAAAGTTAGATTTATTATGTGCTCAGGAATTATTCCACTATATTAACTACCAATATAAAGTGATCTCATTGGAGACTGTATTATTGTACAAGCACTTCAACATCTGCATGATGCAATGTATTCCAGGCCCTTAGAGGGGTAAATAATTGATAGGAAACGGCTCATTTTTCATCTTCGCGGCTTTTTTTAATCCTTTTTTAATGTACATCAGAGTATTCCTAGGACACCACAGTGCTAAAGGAGGCAAGTTTTGTTCAGGCAATTCACTAATCATCACTATGGCAAAAACTGTATCACACACTGGATATTCTGATGGGTGCTTAGCAACATGGTCAAAGCTAGCTTCATTATTATTATTAGGGTATTTTCCAGAATTACTATGTACAAATTGCTATGTCCTAACAAAGCAGGAAATTGAATATTAGATACATATGCCAAATCAGGAAATTACCTGCAAAGCTCTTTGATGTGGGTAAGTCTACTGTCAACGAGGGCACGGCATGAGTACCAAGGTACAACATACAGCAAAAGCTGGTCTTCCGGATGGGGGAAATATTGAGGTTCTGGAAAACGCTGAAAAACTTGCAGATAATTGCAAAAAATCTGAAAACGGTAAGATTTTCTTCTCCTGCTTTCCCACTGCCTTTCTCCTTTGATGGTCTAATCTCTGACTAGTATGTAGTAAATATTTGAAAGAAAAAAAAAAAGAAAAAAGCACAAAATAACAAAAAACTAACCACCAAAACCCCACCAACAGAAAAAGTAAATAAAAGTCAGTTAGAAAGGTAAAAGAAGAGGTGAGTGAAGGCCACGTGAGAGAGAAACAGAAGGAAGTGACTGATCAGATTTCCTTTGTGGTAATTTTAGGAAGAAAAAAATAAAAATAGAGTTGTCTAAAGGATCAACCAGACTATCTGCACTTCTGATCAAGCTGCCCTTCAGAGAGACTACAGAAAAAATGACGCCATTAGCAATTCACTCTGTGCTCTGTAGGAAACCTAATTACACACGCTGCTCCAAAGCAAGCTCTCTCTCCACCCATCATAACCCACCAGCACTGAATCTCCTCCGTGCACGCAGCACTTTTTCTAGAAATTGGTGCATGTGGCATGATTTACGCCCCAGCCACAGTGACTCCCTGCGGCCCTTTGAAACGCACATAAATCAGCTCCACTCTCTTTCCTGTTTTCCTGCTTCAAGAGTAATAATTTAACTCCTATAAAGTTCATAAAATCTAATTGTGGGGGGAAAAAAGGGCACCCGCATCACCAAATGTTGCCTTCTCGAATGATAATTAGCGACCACGCATTAAAGTCCCATCTTGTTTGCATCCTAACACACATCTTGCCAATTAACTTGATCTGACACAGCTTTTTCATTACGGTTTCACAGGACCCTCCTCCTGTTTCCATTTCTCTCCCATTTCCATTTTTTTTTGCTGAGTCTTTCCCGCCGCCCAGCAGCACATCACCGGCCACTGAAGAGCCCCCAGTCCCAAGCTGAAGAAGGAATATTGCCTCCGCAGTGCCGTTGCCATCCCAGGGCTTTGAACTGCGGAGGGTCTGACATGCCACGGTAATCTCCCCCTTGCCCAAAGCCGCTCAGCTCTCATCCAAGTCCTTACAGCCCAGCGGGTATTTCCCCTGCAGACACGTTTCCCCCTGCCCTGTGCTGGGTGTTTCCGAGCAGAATGGAGGCAGAAGAGTCTAAACCAGTCCTCAGCCGCTCCTGCCTGGTCCCACGGACTGGTTAGAGCCATGTTCTCCCCCTTCGGCCCCTCCCGGGCTCCCCTGGGGAGAAGGGTGAGGATGTACGTACAGGTGAGGACAGCTATGGCTCTTGCTACTCTGCCCTTCTCCATCCAGGTAAGTAAAATGCCTTGTCCCTAAGGGATCTTCAGAAGTCTCGCTGTGTCTCACACACAAAGCAATAATAAATGAGCAGGGGTTGAATACCAAAAAGCTCTGAATTCGCCGCTACATGATTTTTTCATCATTCGTACCTGACACTCAGTTCCTTCACTGATCTATTCCAACTCTTACATCAGGAATTAAGTGCATTTGCATGGAACTGAAGTAGCTCCCTGTGCTACAGTTCCTCAACACAGAAGCTGTGCAATTCTTCACCAGAAATTAAAATCAATTAAGGGACAGCAGAGCGTGAGGTATTTGTGTGTTTTCTTGAAGTCAGAGGGCTTAGTCCCTCTGAGCAGAAATGAAGAATAAATACAACTGGAATTAAATCTCTCAGACTATCAGACAAATGAAATTTCTTTCTCTGCTGTCAGCTTCTCCAGCCTTTCATCGAGGACTGTCAAACACAGCAGCACACCTCGCATGCCTGATGCCATGTCCCCGCTGCTCAGAAGGAACCTGAAGCAATGGAGAGGGGTTGGTTAGCCTGGTTAGGTCTAGCTTGCGATATTCCTAGGACTTCTGTTGAAATCGCATGGTTTCAACCCAAATGAGAAATTATACATTTGTCAGCTTTATGAATCAGAGCCACCACAGATAATCTATTTTGTTCCCACAATACATCCTTCTTCTAAATAAGAAACTGTTCATCAGTCTACCTCTAAAATCAGATCTACTTCTCCCTGTACTGGCGAAAGAAGACAGATTACTCATAATGGTGTCTTGTATCCTATTACAAAAGCCCCAGGAGATGTGAAATGAACAGAGCTATATGTAACCAAAGAATGCACGCAGTAAGTTCACTAAGTTGAAAAGAATTACAGAGAGACTTCATGATTTATAAAGTGATATGAGTGTAAGGCAAAAGAAGAAAGTTAAGCCATGAAATGAAGACACATCTAGTTAAGATAAACTTAATTTAATTTTCCTGTCTTCTGATGATTGGGAATACCTAAAGAGGCTTTGATATGGATGACATGGCTCTCTATGTAAGAAAAAAAGGATGGGAAGGAAACGCAAAACAGAGAGAGCTGAAATCCAAACACACTGGGGTCCAGCACCCAGCGACAAGAGATCACCTGCCCCATAGGGAACACCCAGTTCAACCAGTGGTACCAGTCAGAAGCACAGAGCAAGGTCAGCACTCATGTCTCTGGATGCCTTTATTCACTCGTCTCTACCGCATGAATACAAACAAAGGTGAACTCACGGCCCTTCAAAAGCCCGTGGTAAAACTCTTTATTTTAATAACTATTCCAACCTAAGACTCCATCGCCCTATGTTTGTACTATGGTCAGAGATCATGACATTAGGGTATTTCTAGATTTTTATATTTTGGTTTTTTCATAGAATCTTCATGGTTGGAAAGGACCTTTGAGATTGAGTCCAATCATCGAGTTTTGCTATAGCTTCTCCTTTGTTCTTTGTTTTGCTTGCAGGTGAAAACAAAACTATTGCCAATGTTCATTCCTGCAAGGTAAAACACACATTTGAATCCCAGCTGTGCAT
Source organism: Stercorarius parasiticus (assembly GCA_013396915.1). Taxonomy (NCBI): domain Eukaryota; kingdom Metazoa; phylum Chordata; class Aves; order Charadriiformes; family Stercorariidae; genus Stercorarius; species Stercorarius parasiticus. The sequence goes on along the minus strand of VWZL01000532.1, from coordinate 2,853,459 downwards.
GAAACTGCAAATAGCAGCGGGGGTCTGTGCCGAGGCAAAGGTCCCTCTGGAGAGGGGAAGGCATGAGCAGGACGTTAGTGGTCAAAGTACAGCTGCATTTCAAGAGAGCAACAATTAAGAGCAAACGTAACAGGAGGGAGAATCTAAGCTGCCCCTTAAGAACCTGGCCTGAACAGGCTGTATAGATAGGATGGAATGGGAAAAAAAAAAAAAATAGGTGGCTTTCAAGCCTGACTAAAAATAGTTTGCTCAAATTTCTTTCTAATGCCTTTAAAGATAGGAAGGGACAGCGGAAATGAGAAATGAGGCTGCCCGCGCTCAAACCACAGAGCGGATGAGGTTGGAAGGGACCTGCAGAGATCACCTAGTCCAAATCCCAGCATCACAGTAATATTTTCTCTGCATCTCAGGTGAACATCTATTTTCTCTTTCCCTTATAATAACACTTCCAGTTTTAGACTGTAACTGCAAACTGATTATTTCCCTCCCTCTACCCCCAATCCAGATGCAAGCTGTTCCCCATGCAATACACGTTCCCCATAGGCGACTGGAGTTACACTTGCTATAGCAATTTAACATCTTAAACTCCATTTACAGTTTAAAAACCTATACACTTCTTTTAACTGTCTCCTTCCTTTCATTGACTGTCCTTTGCTGTTCATTCATTATTGCAGGTTAAGCCCTCTCGTATACATCTTCTATTCACCTATTTAATAAAGTTCTGATTTTGCCATTTTATCTAATAACTTACCCACCTCCATGTTTGAGAAAACTGTGTTTGGGAGAGTTTCCTCAAATGTCTTTAATCCCAAATGGACAGTATCTGGGCAGCCTTACAATATCAAAGAGCAGATTTTGGGATAACTCCCACAGTAACTCCAGCTCTGTTTGCAGAACAGCATCACACGAGACAGCAGATCCTCCTTCACGCCACACAGGTGTGCTGGGCAGTCCCGGAGGCAAGTGGATTACAGCAGATGCCATAATCCCTATCCTGCATTAATGCAGTGTTTTATCACTAGAAAGAGCAGGGAGAGCTCCGGCTGTTTATGCATCGCTTATCTCTAGAGCGCTGCCTTGCAATATGTCAATTTTCGTGCCAGTACAACAAATCATTGAATCGTGGAAGAGAATTCTGCGTCCGAGAACAACACAAATCCTCTTTGGTAGTCTGCCTTCAGTCCCTGCACAGTGACAGTTAACTCTCACCGACTGCACCAGCCACAGATAAAATGGTTTTTTGGTGATATACACGGGAACTACCCCATCGAAAGGTTTGACAGCAGTCATACAAAAAAGCCAAACAAGCTCAGAAATGCTCTCCATAGTCCCAAATGTTACCTCTGACTCCAGCTCTATGTTTTGGGGGGGAACTGCTTGTATTTAACTCTTTTTTTTCCCCCAAAGTGCTGGTGTTCAGTTTCTTGTGGCCTGATCTCAACAATTACCAAATACAGAGCCCTGCAGGTAAGCTTGCCACGACCCTCAGCGTTCAGTGCCCAAAGAAGGGAATCATGTTATTTCCACTAAACACAAAACACGCAGCAAGCTTGCATGGGGACCTTGTCTCTCCTATCTCTCCTTTTGTGTCTTGGTTATTTAAATGTAGGCGACTGGCTTTGTTTCTTGGAAACGGAACAGTTTCTCAACATAAGGAAGTCAAGTCTTGGAGATGGTTCTTGCCAACTGCAAAAAGAAAAGCTTTCTATTGATCCTATTCCTGTCAATGAAGGATTACTTCTTCATCAATTGCAACAGAACATCTAGAACTTATTAAAAACGTACCAAAAACGTGAAACTTAAGACCATAATGTCTTCTAGGATCCCAGTGCCTCTGCGAGGCACCCAGCCCTGCAGAGGGAGAGTGTGAGTGCTGGCCTTCAGAAAGGCTCACAGCTCCTCCCTGCTCCCACGACAAGCGAAGCCAAGTGCTCGCAGCCTTTAAAGGCTTCTGCTGGATTTTCCTTTTCAGCAGGATTTTTACCTAGGCAAGCGTTAAGAACAGGGCATCCACTCAGTTCTGTTTCCTTCTGCAGATAAAAAAAGCACCTCAGTGCCCAATATTACTTCAGAACAATATCTTCTGTTTACTTGCATTATGAATGTTAGCTCACTGCAACTATAAATCCCCAGTAACACAGATACGCTGAGAATCATTGCATCTTCCAGGCTAGTCTCAGTGATTTGCTTAACAACATTGTTTCTCCTTTAAACATCTTCATATTTCGGTACGCTGATAAAACTCCCCTTCATTTATTCAGTCATGTCGCATACATTCTGCTTTGTGCACTTCTGCATATTTGCAACTGCGCTAATCATCTCAGTCTGTTCTCCTTTAGGCTTGAATGAGATGTACTACATTAATCAGTTGATTGTTATTAACCCAGTTACATTGTATCTTTGCATAATGCAGCTCCATCTCTAAATCCATAGTCTAATCAGGTATTACGACACACATTTAATTATACTACTTGTGTACTTCATAATAATCCTCTTATTAAGTGATTGGGGTTTTATGGTTTAAGCCTTACGAAATTTCAGCAAGCCAAGGGATGGCAAGGCTGGTTTACGGGTCAGGATTGGGTCCTAACCAACAAGGCTGCTCTGTATTGAAAAAAAACCCTCACGTAGCAAATTCCCAGAGGGCAGAAAAACACCACTCCCTCCGTCGCTTCTATACCCAGGCCAGAACAGGCAAAGGTCCACTTTGATTCTGCTGAAAACAAAGATTTGGGGTTACTCGCCTCAACAGCAGCCCAACCAACACTGTCCATGGTCAAAGACAAAGGCAAAAAGTCACATTCATCTCCTCAATCTACCCCTGAAACAAAAGGGACCATGTGCCAGCAGCTCCGCGCTGCTCACGGGAAAACACAAAGGGTTTTGGAGACAGAGGCAAATCCCCGGGAGAGAAAGTCACCGGCAAGAGCCCAGAGCAAAGCTGTGCAAACCAGCGGGCTGTGAACTGGGAAAGGAGCGAATGCAACAGAAGATCATCCTTTCAAAGCAGAATAAATTTATTTTTGTTTATCAAGAGATGCACTTACTGTTGTCCAGAGGGGACTTGTCACCGCTGTGGGACCAGAAAACAGGAGGACTCCGAGGATGCTGAAGGAGCCAGGAGACACCATCGTGAGGCTGCTCTCAGGAGTCCCTCCAAGTACACGGAGACCAGGGGAGAGACCCATGGCTGGAGAAAGGCAGACATTGCTTCAACCCCAAACAGGGCAAACCCCAGCTTGGCCTCTGGGAAGACTATGGATTTTCAAACCTTCATGTACCTGGAAAGGCAAGAAGGAAACTGGAATCATAGAATGGTTTAGGTTGGAAGGGACCTTAAAGACCATTTGGTTCCAACCCCCTACCATGGCCAGGGACACCTCCCACTAGACCACGGTACTCAAAGCCCTGTCCAACATGGCCTTGGATCATCTTCCCATGTACAAACTGTGCCTGATGCTCATCAACTGCTGGGATGAGATGACTGGATCCATGGGCAAGAGAAAAGCAAAGATTTCACTCACTTTGATTCCACCAGCACTTTCAAAACAGTCTGGAGAAATGGAGGTGAAGAAAGGATCTAACACCTGCCTATAAGAGGGTCATGGAGAAAACTCATCCAAAGGCACTCAGCAAAAGAGCAGGCAGTAGCAGTGCCAGGGCACGGTGAGGCAAGCTCCACTGAGACAGAAGGGAAGGAAAAAATCGCAGTGAGGTCGGGTAAGCACTGGGCCAGATTTCCCCTTGCAATACCCTGTGAAATGCCCGTGCTTGAAGATGTCCATGGCTCAACGAGGCAAGACCCTGAGGCCGCCTCCTCGACTACCACCACAGCCTGTATTATGGTGCTGTGGCTGCTACTGCCCCTACCCTTTTTGGTGGCAAAGGAAACAAATATGGGTTTATTTTGCTTAGGTAGTAGAAAATCAGGTTTGTCTTTTCCAGGGCAAATCACTTAATGAGAGATGTTAAGAGCTGGGCTGTCTCCGTTAACAACAGTGTTTGCACTCAGGCAAACTGAAACGTCAATAACCAGTGCTAAAACAAATCCAAGGCAAACTGGGAAGATAAGCCACGTTGTTCACCAGCCAGCAATGCCCTCCAGGGAGCGGCATGCTCCGGAAATTAATACACACAAGAAGAAAAATAATAGAAACTGCAACTAAAACCTAAAAGGAATGAAAAAAAAAAAGGTTCAGCCACAGATTAAAGCATCATCTTCCCACCACTGAAGTCTGGCCATAAACCACCCATAAACACAAATCATCCTGTTTAACTCAGGGGATTGCTCACATACTTGAAGACGTGTGGTTGCCTAACTGCAGCCAAGATCAGGGCATACCTGTGTTATTCCTTCCTTCTTTCCATCTGAATTTTGATCTAATTATGTAAATTTTGAAGCACATGAGGAACTTCAGCCAAGTAAACGCCTCCATTACTTTGGATGGTTATTCCTCAGCACAAAGTTACACATCGGAATATGAGCTTCTAGGGTCACAGTCTTTAATAATAAATTATTTGAGCCAAATAAACCTCTTCCTACTCATCTTTCCATGGTATTCAGACATACTGGTAAAAAGCCTGAATCAAATTTGTAGTATGTTCACTTGTTTACAAGCGCATAGCTTAAAATATGCACAGCATATTTTGCACATATTTGGCATATACATATATATTATATATTTGGCATATACAGACAGTCATAATGTAGTGATGTATTTTTGAATTTTATTCCTTATATCACAGAGTAAAGAGAAAATATATTTAAACTGTCATCCCAATATTTTTTTATTTTTATTATTTTTTTTTTTACTGTAGACATCCCACAAAGATCATTTACAGAAGCAGACTATTTTGTCAGTGTGTGCTTTAAATATTTTATTTTTCATTCTATTACCTGCAGGTCTAATCAGACTTTTCACAGTGTAGAGTCTGATAACAAATAATTTAGCTACCAGACATCTCTAGTCCCACAAAATGATTTTAAGAAAGTGCGCAGTGACAAATTAAAAATGTAGTTTACAGAAAAATCCCTGTATGTTTTTTTGCAAAACACGCAGTTGCTTTGAATACCCAAAAAATACGCTACACTTGGAAAAACGATTTGCAGTATCCACATGAACTTTCTTGGAATTGTTAATGTATTTTAATACATTAATTATTAACCACAAGCACACTATACAACATAGATACTGCCTAATTACTAACATGTTTACAACAATTTTGCAAATAATGAGCTAATTACTCCAATTATGTATTTCTCAATCATCTGAAGCTGCTCGGCTCCACATTAGGCACTGAGGGAAGATGCGCTCTCGCTGGCTGCGTCCCCTTGACGGGAGGTTCAGTGATGGGACCCAAGCTGACACCCAGCCCCCCGGACCACCAGCAAGGCCAGATGAGGGGCAGTGGGTGGCCAGTATGGCTGGTGGGAGGTCGCCCAGACGCCGGGACAGCAGGACATGGGGAGCAGGTCTGTGCTCACCTGCAATCCCAACAAAAGCGGCGTCAAAGCCTCTGTTTCCCAGGCTGCTGCTTATTTATGGTGGCTATTGATTTTATACCAGAATTTAGTAGGATCCCATTTTAACGGATGGTCTAGTCATTCATCCTGGCTTTAAATTATTAATGAGCATCATGTCTTAGTTACCCATTCGCAGTACTCCCAACGCCTCAGAAGTGACCAGCTTCAACACATAAATACCTGAATCACTGACCACAGTGAGATATTTCACTGTGTGGCTCACTATGAAACGTCTGCTACACCAGGACTGCTGCAGGATGAAGAGACCCTGAGCTGCTATAAATAAGCAAGATATAGCACAGGTAGCGGGGGGTTCCCACCCTTTACACTCTGCTGTTTTGTCCTGCAGGCTGCTATGAAAAGGAGAGCAGTCACTTTTTTTTTTTCTCCATGGACTTAGAAATAGCAATAATAGTGTCGGGCTGGTCTGTAGGCGAGCCAGGTGTAAGAGCTCCTCACAATCTTAAAGAGCAGTAGAAGAGACAGAGATTTGATTCACAAATGATCGTGATTACTCACTATTTACTGTTCCTTTTGCAGCAGGGGAAGGAGTTGTTAAGTCAAACTGCTTTAGTTCAACAGCATTTACTGTCAAAGCAAGCAGGAAAAATAAGCCTCAGAGTTTTAGTACCAAATTTGGAATTACATGTAATTAATATAGTGTGCTCAAGTTGATTATATCCAATGGCAATTGATTTTGTCATTATATCCACGGTGCGTATACACCATGGGCTATATAGTGCACTATACACGCGTATGTACACGCACCTCCATATGCTTAGTGTAGATATTCATGTAAAAATCTAAGTCCAGAAGTCCAAGTCAAGAATTAGAAGAGAGAGCTCTCCCAGCCTGATGTGCCAGAGACACCAGTCTCTCCAGCTTCGGTGTTTGTTTATTCGAAGCAATCTGCTCTACTACGTATCTGCTTTTCTTCCCTTTTTTTGGCTTAGGAACAGAGAAAAAAAACTTACTGTTCGTTAGAGAGAGAGGGGAAGCCAGGCTGTGTCAATGAAAAAAGTGACCGGGGACCATCCCTCGCAGAGGTAATGCAATTTTAACACAGGTTCCTCACTCAGTTTTAGAGTTTCTTTCAGGTCTCATCACTTGTCAGGAGCTCCTTTAATACAAGTCAAACAAAACAGAAAGAAAGAGACATGACAACACCCACTAAGTGCTCCAAGTGGACCTTTCCCCATGCCGAAGCACACCAAGCCCAGATCGCCCACAGGCTGCCCAAGTCATCCCATCCAGCCAGAGGGGTGAAAAAAATTTAAAAACGCAAATATGAATCAGAAAGACAACAGAAGGAACAATGGCCTCATCCTTCAGCAAGAAATGCTCGTTTAATCCTAAGGGAGCAGACCACACCAGCCCAGAAACCTGGCTGGGTCTGCTGGGCACCAACAAGGCGGTGATGCTGGAAGAGTACAGCTCATCCAGTTGTAGTTGAAATACAACACGGATCTCAATTGAGAAGGTCTAAGGCTTCCAAAAATGTCAGCTTCAAGCATGTTGTAAGAACTAACAAGCGTAAAATGAAATCCAGAGAAGTGAGAGAACTATCACATGCTATTTCTCAGGAGCACAGAGCAGAAACAAGTCAGATCCAGTAAGTGCCAACACCTGATGAGGACACTCTGCCCAACACAGGCACAAACCCGGAGCGAGCCAACACGAGGAGCCTGAGCAGAAGATAAAACATCTCCATAGAAAAGCATTAGTGAGACAGCCATTAGGATTTGTTCTCAGGCTATTTCAAACTGATTCCCTGAAGGAGATGCACATAAAAACCCCACCAGTAGATGACTCTGCTGTAAACAGACCAGTAGCATTCTATAATCTAGACTAAACTTGTCAATTAAAAACCTGTAGAAATGTAGAAGACGAGGACTGTTTGAAAGCATTGCCATTAGTGTTAAGTAGCATAAGAGACCTCTTGGACTGAGGAACCTCAAAAGATATGGGCGAGAAGGTTGACATTGGCCTGCTAAGGATGAAGAGATACTCTCTCATTTAACTAATTCCCATCAAGCATTTTCCAAAGAAAAGGAGGAACGAGGTAGAATACAGCACAGAAGGACAGAGGGAGTTACTGTACCAATTTATTCACGTGGCCCTGTAAAAATCTTGTACTAAGGTGTCTTTATCTTCGTAGACCACAAGAGACACAAAGAAACCCTCAGGTCTAAAAATGATACTTTCTTCTCACCGCTAAGATCAGTCTAGACTGACAACTTGATTTTGTCACATCCCATTCTGGATGACTAAAGGGCCAGAAATCTTATTAGAGATAATGACCAGGATTTTGCAAAGCTCTTGGGAAGAAAAAGGCTGGTAGATGCTGTAACTTAAATAGCGTTCATAAAAGGGGAAAACGAACCTTTTTGTGATATAAGGACAGATCCTAATTACAGTTTACCCTTTTGAGGAAAGTAAGTAAATAAGAAGTTGGATGTAATAAACGTGCTCAGAACACACAACCCACTTTAGAAAAGCAGGCAAGGATGAGCCCAAAAGTTACTCACATTTTCCTCCACATCTGGCAACAGCTGCTGCTGGGGAAGGACAAAGGGCCCGGAGTCTGGTCCAGCAGGGTGGAACATAGATCCTCAGCATCCCGGTTTGGTACTTCTACATCTCCATAAGACAATACTTTGGAGAAAAAAAAAAAGAAATTATTCATTTATTGAAAAATCAGGTATTTACACAGTACTCGTAGAAGACAAGGGATAGCGCACTTCAGAGATGAGAAATCTGACCACATTTCCAGCAGCGGCACTCAATGCTGTTCCCTGTTCCCAACCACTTCAACCAGAAGCTTTCCCTGAGCAAACCCACCCCGCAGTGTCCCACCAGGGGACCCTGCCAGGGGCCAAGCACTGGTGGTGCCACCGCAGGTGTGGGACATGTGGCACCCCCAAAGCCAGCATTTAACCCCAGGTTACTTTTTACTATTGAGAAGCTCGTGCCTTGCAAAGCGAGAAAATTATCTGAGTTAGGGAAACCAGATATGATACAACTTCATTTTGATGCAAGCAGATCTTAAAAATATGGGGGAAAAACTATCAACGTCTCTCAAGAAATAGCTGATAGATAAATGGCTTCAAAATGGAAGAGGGGAGATTGGGATGAGATGTGAGGCAGAAATTGTTTGCTGTGAGGGGGGTGAGCCCCTGGCCCAGGTTGCCCAGAGAAGCTGTGGCTGCCCCATCCCTGGAGGGGTTCAAGGCCAGGTTGGACGGGGCTTGGAGCAACCTGGGCTGGTGGGAGGTGTCCCTGCCCAGGGCAGGGGGTGGCACTGGCTGGGCTTTAAGGTCCCTTCCCACCCAAACCATTCTACGATTCTATAAAATATAGAGATTGAATTAAAAGGGAGAACTGTTCTGGTAAGAGCCTGTGTCGGCTCCTGTCACTTGGGCTATTTGCTAGAACACAGAATATTTAGTGAAACGGGAGTTTCAGTCTCCTTGTGGCACTGCAAGTTTCATAGCAACAGTTTGTGCCAAAAAAAAAAAAAAAACAACCAGTAAACTGACAGGAGCAGTCATTAGGATAAAAAGGGTAGGTTGTAAAAGGCTTGGGATTTTGCATGAGAAATGTCCTTACCCACAAATGGAAGGTAATAATGATGCCAAACGCAAGAACTAGGAAGTGGGGTTTTGCCTAAGTAATCTTCTTCTTATTTTTTTTATTAAAATGTACTGGGAAAAATATAGTTCTATCTAAAATAGGATTTTTCATTACATTCTCTGGTTCAATTCTTTTTAACGTTTCGGACTAAATTCAGCAAATAGCCAGGAAGTAGAGTTTTTTGTCCTGTTTAAAGCCATTAAATACCATTTCACAAATTCCACAGAAATCTCTAGATTTTGCTTTCAGACGAAAAGATAAAAGCTGTCACCACACAATTACGTTCTGTCTGGGCGTGAAGTTCAGGAAAAGAGGGAAACCGCAGACAGACGGAGGATTCCATCCTCACGGGAGATGCAGGCAGCGCATTGCCCATGCGCTGGACTGCACTGGGTGGGATGCTTTCCACGCTTTTAATATATTTAAATTCAGCTTTTCATAAATTCTTCCTGCTATGCTTGTTTGGAGCATGGAAGTGAGACTCTGCTTAATGAACAATAGCAGTGCCAGGTTTCAAAAACACAAACAAAGCTTCTTTTGCCTTCCCTGTTTTGACACAACGACCAGCACAAGAGGGTGAAGCCAGTTCTGGAGGAGAGGAGTAAACTGGCCACATTCTTCTCTCCTAATGGACTACCCATAAAAAAACCTCATTGCCTGGAATACCTTTAAGAACCCCCACCACCCACAGTGTTGCTACATTAAACGGAATTCGTAGGGCCCCATCAAGCCAAGGCAGCACGCGCAGTCTAATCTCTGACTCCTTGTAATGGGTTTCCTGCTAAACACTGAGGAAAACAATCTTTTTTCTTTTTTTCCCTAGCATATTAAGTGTATAAGCTTAAAGGGCTCTGGTGACCCCCAGAAGACGACCTTTGGGGCCTGTCAGCAGCTGGCACAGATGACACGCTGCTGTAAATCACAGCAGGAAGGTGACGGCCACCACCCTGGGTGACGAGCGGAGCAACAGCTTCCCAAATTTTAAAGGAGACTATTTCCCTTATAAACATTAACGAATATCAAACTGTAATACAAGTTCTGTGGGCAGACATGCTTACTCCTAGTTCTTCAGCTGTCAAAGCTCAGAGTACGGTGTGAGCAGACGCGGTTTTCCGGGCTCAGCCATCAGCAGGCAGACGGCAGATCCGCATGCGGATTCTGACACATTCCCTAAAAATAGTGGGCTTGAAATGAGTGTCACCGAGCATTTTGCAAGCGTGAAGTTTATTACGGGCCCTGTAATTCTCCGGGATATTGTGTTTTCCTCTGGCTAGAGAAGTCCTAGTACATGAAACAATTTGTTCCTAGGAACATTAATTGTTTAACATCAGATTTTCATGAGCTTTCAGCATCAAAACCAGAAAAATTCTGCCCGTAGCAGAAATAGCTTTCTATTTGCAGGAAATACACATTGCCAGAAGAGAGCTCTGAAGACTGAAATCATGTTTCCTTAAGCCAGTAATTTCGTGAACTTTCTGAACACAGTGCACAAGGGGGTTTTTGTTGTCTTCTGCTCTTTTGTTTTTGTGGCCAGCCAAAGCACTGACATCTACCACCCGAACGCAGAGACCCTCCATCCCAACGCCTCCGCCCTTCTCCCTGCACAAGGCACAAACTGATAGGCAGCGGCTCAGGCTCCGATTATAACAATTATTTTGTTGCATGTGAACCAGATTTATTTTTTTTTTCCAAATATTGCAAATAATCTAAAATCTGAATTAATTCCTGTGCTTCATCTGAAAACCCTAGGTAGGGCTGCGGTGCCGCTTGGATCAGCAAGCGCAGTTGACACCATCAAATTTCAGGCAAGTGGTGGGTTGGTGAAATCCAGATCTCTATTACTTAGAGGAAAACCAAACGATACAACGCAACATCTTTCTGACTTGATATATCAAGGGACTAAAATACCAGCTTTCCAACTAAAAGCACTGAAAAACCTAAGGTAAAACAGAAATCACCGTTGCCCGTTAGGGTCTATAGTAGCTAACCGTCTCATTACGTACACTATTTACAAAGAGAAAAACATGATTTAATCTGAGATTTATGAAGAACAGATGAAATAACCATCCTGCTGACGCACGACAGTGATTCTCTGTGTCTAAACCTGATGCTCCTATTTCATATTTTGCTTCTCCAAAATGCCTGTTGCGTTTTATTTATGTTTTAAAAGGTAAGGTGAAGGTTTCACTAATGTGAAACCACATTTTTCCCCTCCCCCGGTGTTGGTTTTCTATTTTGCTGTTCTGCTTCAGAAAGCCACGTCCCAGCGTTCCCGACGCGGGCTCCCGGCGTATAGCACAGCCGCCGTCAGATGCCCCAACATGCAGATCCAGCTCTGCCCCGGAGCTGGGAAAAACTTTTCAGGTGAAGAACTTTGATTTGGCACCAGCCATTTGGGGCAGGCAAGCCTGTTTAAAAATTCAAATTAGATTTTCAAATAGTTTTTAGCTAAAGGATTCAAAAACGTTTCCTGAAAGATGGAAATTTTAGCGCTTCTTCTCAAAGCGACTGGAAATGAATTCTGGATAAAAGCTAAGTGAGGAAAAAAAGACACCTTTTAAGGCAAAACATTTTTTGAAAATTACCATTTCAGGGGATGAAACTGTGTTGCATTTGATCCGAAACTAATGAGGTCTGCTCCATTACTTGGCTGTCCTGAACAAACCACCAGCTCCTTCACCGAGGGCTGTCCTCGCACCATCATCACTGAACACCTACCGCAGCGTAGCAAGGTGAGGCCAAAAGAGATGACAGAAAGCTGGCAGATGCTTGTCACACTGGGCATTTACCCTAATGACAGATCCACTATTGCAAGCCTAAAACAGCCATTCTGCCTCAAAGAGAAACGGACACCTCTGCACAAAACGCTACTGCTTTGTTCTCTCTTAGCACCTTAGAAACCCTCCAAAGAAAGACCAAAAAGAGGCACTGCATATTCACGCTCCCACCCCCAGGTGGACAGACCACAGCACCACACACCATCTAAAGTTATGTATTAATTTTAGATGATTCCTGCACAGCTCAAAACCAGGAATGCTGCCCGAATTTCTACTCTGTTCCTTCAGCCATCTTCCACGTTTCCAGTGGGACTTTCTAAAGCATTGCTCTCCTGATCCCAAATTCCTTGCTAAGCAGTGAAGCTTTTGTCACGCTCTAAACTGATGACTTGTTTCATATGGAGGAGCAGTTCACCTGTTGAACTAAGAGACACTACAGTAATCCTTTCCCGTCCACAAGCCAACTGCTCTTTTGTTGTACTTTAAATTCTTGAAACAGCTATATCCAAATGTAGCATTTTATAAAATAAAGGAACTTTATTATCAAATATGTTGGATATTTGAAAGCAAACAATGATCCACCACTTTGTAATCTGCAGTGATTTCAGCAGGTTTGTCACACTCCTTATGAGGAAGGTGAATCGGGACTTCCATTACCCCCCTGTACACAGCCTACACACACACTCCCGTACTTGCTCATCTTTTCCTCTCCCTGCATCCATCATGTCACAAAAAGGCTTTCGATGCTTCCATTTCCAAAGCATTTCAACAGAAAACAGCAGCCCCTGTTTCCCCATTTTATTCTAAGTCACCTTCTCCTTCCTAAGTTTTCTTGTAAGGAGTCTCCACATGTACTGTTGCCCCAACAGACAGCTCACAGTTCTGGGAAAACCCATGTATTTTTAATCAAGAGATATGGACAGATTAATGGACATGATTTCTTCAGTTCCTCTGCATCCTTAATAAATTAGCAGGGTTTTATATGATACCAGAACCAAGCAAAAACCCTGGAGAAATAACACAAGATGGTACAGCTTGTGAAAAGCTGGAAATTAAAGAAAAAAAAAACGGAAAAAAAAAAAGGCAGGAGAACACTCTCTGAAATTCCACATGTGTAACTTAACCCAGCCAAGACAGCAGAATAATGCAGCCCCCTGGATGGAAGTAAGCCATACCCAGTATCTCATCCCCTGAATGCTGTTGACACCACAGACGAGGTTTCAGACAAGATCACCGCCGGCTTGTAATCCCTTTTATCCTCGCAGCCCAAGCACAGGCCAGAGGATAAACCTCGGATTTCTTACTGCCTAAAAGACCATGGTCGTGGTCACTGTGATAGCACGTTGATTTACAGGTAGAACATAAAGCGTTAATTATCTCAAGTTTCATTTCTTGCTTTGACAGACACAGCAAAGGCTCAGACACAAGCTGTGAGGTCTCCTCGTCCTGTGCCTGCCACGGCTGACTCCCTGTCCGTGACCACAGCCATCAAACCCAGTGACAGCTCACCATTCCCATAGGATCACGCCATTTCCTCCACTTAAATTAAAATCAAGATGGTCAGAATCCATGAGATACTTTTAAATATGGACATTCAGAATGGGAACGAGGGAGAAGCTGACTTTTGGGATCACACAGTCTCTTCATATCCACAAATTTCCCAGCGATGCTTTAAAAGCAATGCCTTGCCAGCACTTGCAGAATGCAGAAGTCTCAACCGACAGCCCAAAACCAGCAATGAAGGGGATCTGGCACCTCCTTTGCTTGTTGGGAGCCTTTCACAGGGTAAGAGAGAGGTGATCTAAGGGAGGGCTGGGAGGTATGACCTGCTCATGTACTCCAAATGCACCTGACAGAGTTACCGCCTGGCTGGAGGCTGTAAAGGAAACACGGTTACCACCGGGTTAACGATAAAGTCTTGTCATGGATTAAAACAAGTTAAGAGATAGGAAAGAGAATAGAAATAAATGGCCAATTCTCAGCATGGAGAAAGGTTAATAGTGTAGTGCCCTAGGGATCAGTCTTCGGGCTGGTGTTTTTCAATATATTCATTAACAGCCTGCAAGAGGTGGTGAATAGCAAGGCAGCAAGAGTGCTTGACGGAATTGTTTTAGGTCAGTGGCAAGGAGGGGAGGCTGGGAGGGAGCAACCACCAGCACAGGAACACACACTCAGCAACGCAGGCGCTGCTCTCCCAGTGCCGCCGTGGGGAAGCGGCATGGAGACATCTGGTACTGCCAGATCATTGTAAACACGGAAGAATAGTAGCCAACAGCCATCTAGGAACTATACCTGATATGACACCACATACCTGCTGAAGTCCAGGAATCATCAAAACGGACAGTGTAAAGAAAAAATTCTAGACAATTATACCGAACATCTCCCCAACCTGTTACCATTAAGACTTTTTTAATAAGATGACAAAATCAATGTAGCAGAAACAAAACTATATTGAAATGCCACGAAATCCTTAGAATCCAGCACCCCTTCCACATTTCTCTGACCTTGTGGCTCTCCCGGTGCTCTCTGGTCCCCACCAGTGTCTTACAGAGTATCCAGAAGCTGTCCTTGGAAGTCACCTCTGTTTCCAGGCATTTAGAGCTCATGGCATTTTCTCCTTTATCTGCATTAGCAGCATCACTCCGATGAAATACAGGCAAAACGTTATTCATAGGCATAGAAAGTGTAAGGAACATTTGATGACAAAATACGATAGTTTGATCTGCTCACCAAGCCTTAGAGGAAGGGAAGAGGCCGCCTCCCAGGTGGAAACAGTGGTATCAAAAACATCCCAAGAAACTAGTGGGAATTAGTGCAGGAAAGGGTATACATCCAGGGAGGCAACTTGCAGCAAGAGCCTCTTAGGTGCTGGGGGCAGGGGAGGTCAGTTCATCCTCAAGAAATCTTCATTCCTAAGAAAGAAACACTGCAAGAAAGTATGCATGCATGTGGCCAGAGCAATGAACTATGGTTATCAATACCCATGGGGTGACTGATCTCTTCAAAACACCTTCAAAATGTTATCAGAGAACCTCAGTACACATAGGAGAGGAACAGAACTTGATCGTTGCAGGTAAGAGAGATGCAGATTTTGTAAGGAAGAAGGTGCCTAAAGAAAGGAATCGGCTGCCCAGATCCATGCAGGAGTTGAAAGCCATGGAGCCCTCGCAGTTCAGTGCTTTACAGAGGTGCCCAAGCTGGCTGTGAATAAGCCAGGATGGGGCTCTGGGGGTCGAGTAACCAGACCTGTGCTTTATCCCTACAGCAATGCCGCTCCATCTCACAGTGCTCCAGCCGGGACCGCCCACATCCCACTGTGCATCCCCAGGCCCTGCAGGGACAGTAAGTGACCGCTGCCTCCCAGCGTGGACACCAACACCCAGCACCCCAACAAAGACAGATTTCAAGCAAAGATCCCCAAAATGACAAACTCAGATACCTCAGGAACTCCCCGTCCGCAGCTTGTAGATGGAACAAACCCGCAGCCCCAGAGAACAGACAAATATCAGCTCCACGATGATTCTCTTCTCTCCCTGTGCAAAGGCGCATCATCAGCATCAAGGTGGAGACAGCAACATTCCCATTATTAACAACACACCCCATATCATTACCACAATCACAGGGAACTGTGTTTTTAATACAAAGTACATTTTATGAGCTGGCCTACTAACGCCTCTTCACTTTGCCACACAGCACACCGAGACGCAGCTGAAGTAGAACGCGATAGCAATTCAGGGGAGAGAGGATGAATGTCAGCTTTGACAGATTACTTTCTCAATTGGCTGCAGTAATCTTTTAAGAGGCCACTGACAAACTCCCAGCAGCATATAACAGCCACCCTCACCCGAAAATTAAGGCAAAGCTACCCAATACAAGGGGCTGCATATCTGATGGCTTCTACCATGCAACACAAACTTCAAAAGGCACAGGTTAATTCAGGGGGTCTGGGAGAAATATCATTGTTCTGAATTACTTACAGAAATTCGCTGAAACTTTAACATTCTGTTGGTACCACATTTCATTTAGAAGAAAAAAAAATAATAATGTGGATGAATTTGTTGTTGTTTTCAACTCATTCGTGCTACTTTCCTAGATTGAATCCATCAACCAAAACCTTCTAAAGTCTTTCTCGGCGGGTTGGCGAGCAGGGGATCACAGGCAGGGATTATTTCTCACTG
Source organism: Stercorarius parasiticus (assembly GCA_013396915.1). NCBI lineage: Eukaryota > Metazoa > Chordata > Aves > Charadriiformes > Stercorariidae > Stercorarius > Stercorarius parasiticus. Next base: position 2,837,347 of record VWZL01000532.1, on the reverse strand, counting down.
AGAAGAGACCAACAGCCCATTGCATAGACCGAGTGAAAGCCAACGGCAGCCTCTCCCTGTTCCATCCCTTACTGCAATAATCCAATTAAACAAGTGTCCTGTACAGCGCGCAGAAGGTAGGAAAGAACTTTAATTCTAAACATGTCAATATTTTTCTTTTTCTAAACAATTAAGAAGCACATGCCTCTTTGCTTAAACGTAAGAATTTTAAAAGTATGTCCTTACACGTAGGAGTACGAAAGGTTTAATTATCTTTCTGTTTCTCCACTAAGGAGGCTATAATGAAGTGATTCTACTAAATACATTGGGAACTACTCAGCTGAGCACAAAATTATAGCAGTATGCATAAATATTTGCAGAACGAGGTCATTAACCCATCAATGATGCCTTTCTGCAAGGTTTGAAAATTGTTGGCAATCTTTTGGTTCTGAGGATCTGTCCTTTGCGCGGCTCCGTGCACACAGCTCAGCTCTCTACAACTTCTCTTTCAGTTATCACTCTCAGTATAAACATCTGTAATTTGCCCAAAATTTGTTTTATATTTGCATTTTCTCAGTATCCTATAATCATTCTGGGTGTCAGCAAGATGTACTAGTTGTTTATATGCAGTCTGAAATTTGCAAGGAATAATTAAGATGACATGGTTCATTTCATAATGATGTTGCAATTTCGTCTTCTTGGAAACTAGTATTCTGTAATCTGCTTTCCCGGCTGCTTTCAGAGGCTGCCTATGTGCACAGAATGCTGACGCCGCTTGGCTTCTGTAGGAATAACATTGGGAAGAGCTCCCCAGCGCAACCACCGCCATGTTGCGTCATTCAGAGACATCGGTCGCCGGTGCACTGGAGCCCTACCACCAAAGCCACAGTATAAAATAATAATCAGCTTATTAAAAAAGTGTCAAAACTGATCATATTTTGAATAATTTCCCTAAGAATGATAGCTGCAGATGGTTGTGGAAAGCCAGACGCTGACGGACAGAGACAACCCTGTGCGTATCTGGCTGCAGGCACGTGCTCTCAAAGCCACAAACACCACCTTTCCTCTACGTATGCTTCAAAAACTACTTTAAAAATGATGTGTACATAATCTTTAATGCCATAATCATTCTGATTCGTAGTTCTGATGTATTTTTCATGCAAAGGGAAACACCACATGATTTTTTTGCCCTCTGTAGGTGTAAGAAAGAATTTCCCACCATGTTTTCCCCGTTACAAAGCCTTTTTGCCAGCAATGCCGGCATTAACACCTTTTACCAGCTGCTGCTGGAAGGGGAGAATGCTGCTCTGAACTCCTCAAACTCCTCTGCTCCTCCAGCGCACAGAAGGCTCCATCTAGTGTTACACACACATAATCCCAGGGAAAAGGAGGAGAGGGGAAAAAAGCCAGATGATAATAAATGCTATAGATTTTTTAAGTTGTTTTAGCAAAACAACCGGACTTTCCTGCCCGTGCCTTCCCATGCTTGCTTTGCTGTCCCCCTGGAGGCTTGGAGTCCAGACTGAAAAGCAATGAAACCAAGCACGAATAAATGCCTAAATCCCTCACACACATACAAACAGTCACCTTTAATAAACGCTACCAGGAAAAGAGCTGGAACTTACATCAAGTGGGAATGGGCCCAGGACGGGGTGGTGACCCATCGCTGGCAGCACGGCCACGCTGCAGCCACTCTCTCCCATCACATACGAGGAGTTCCCCCTTCGCCCAGCAGCTGCAGGGGGGTTAAGGACCACAGGTCTCCATCCAGAGACAGCCAACAGTGGATATTATGCCTTGAACCTAGAAATCACATTGCGGATAAAATGCAACACAGCATTTCCAGCCCAAACCAAACCAGCTGAGGACCAGAGCTTCCATCCTGACTCGCCCGTAGTGCCATTAATTCTGCTGCCATCACCTAATTACACTGGAAGTTGCACTGTAACCTGCAGCGGGTTTGGCTACAATAGGTTTCTGTACAAAACCAAGTTCTGGGAGCAGAGTGCTGGGCCAGCGGACTGGCATCCCGAGGTTAAGCCAGCTCAGCTGATGGATTATCCCGGGCGCTGAGCGGGCAGAAACGCCAGGCTGATTCTGCCAGAGCACAAACACACCTTGGCTTATTTGTTTC
>VWZL01000532.1:2795800-2834812 GCA_013396915.1 Stercorarius parasiticus | reverse complement strand
CCTGAGCTAGGCCTGTCTCATTAATCATTTACATCTTTATTTCCAAAATAACTGGTTTAACCCTAGCCAGCAACTAGGACTACACATCCACTTGCTCACTTCCCCCCCTCCTTGTTGGGCAGGGAAAAGAGGGAGAAAATGAGGGGAAAGGGGGGAAAAAAAAAAAACCATGAGGCTGAGATAAAAAGAGGAAAATAACATAATAACAACGGTAAACGATATACAAGTCACAAGTCCTTCTCACCACCCAGTGAATTAGTTGCCCAGCCCAACCCCAGCAGAGACTGCAGATTCCCCCACCACCCTGGCCAACGCCCATTCATGGTCATCACGTCTATGGGATGGGATATCCCACTGGCCACCCTGTTGTTCTGTCTGTGCTCCTTCCCAGCTTCTATGGGAAGCTGAAAAAAGTCCTTGGCTAGTAAAAACATCACGTGGCAACAACTAAAACAACATGCATTATTGACATTCCTTTCACACCAAATCTGAAAACACAGCAACTGCTAGAAAGAAAATTAACTCTTATCTCAGCTGAGACCAGGACAACTGGGCACTGTGCAGCACTTCCCGAGAATAGCCATTTGGGGGATTTACCATCAACCATGGGCAGCTTTTACCATAGAATGATTTGGGTTGGAAGGGACCTTGAAGATCATCCAGTGCCACCCCCTGCCCTGGGCAGGGACACCTCCCACCAGCCCAGGTTGCTCCAAGCCCCGTCCAACCTGGCCATCCAGGGATGGGGCAGCCACAGCTTCTCTAGGCAACCTGGGCCAGGGGCTCACCACCCTCACAGCAATTTCTTCCTACTATCGCAGGCTTTCTGGGCTGCCAGTGCATGTTGCTGGCTCACGTTGAGCTTCTCATCCACCAACACCCCCAAGTCCCTCTTCTCAGGGCTGCTCTCCAGTCATTCTCTGCCCAGCCTGGATTTGTGCTTGGGATTGCCCTGACCCAGGTGCAGGACCTTGCACTTGGCCTTGTTGAAGTTCATGAGGTTGGCACGGGCCCACCTCATGAACCCCTGAGTGTCAGCAGCCCCCAGCTCCTGTGCAACAAGTGCCTTCAAGCTGCCCTTCAGCAGCCCATCACCCTGCACTTCACTATCTGCCCCCTGCCACCCCGGGAGCCCCCCGACACAACCCTCGGCTCCTGGAGTGGAACCCCCCTGGCACGCCTCCACACCTCCCCAAAGGCACTGCCACATTTTGTTTTGACCCCAAAGTCCCTGCTTTTCAATATACTTCAGAGTGTACTTCAATACACCGACCAGGCTGTTCAGCATTTCCATTCACAGCTAGAGAGTCACCTTTACACAGTGGTCCTGCTGGACACAGACACGGTGGCATTCCTTCCAGAGTGCTGACGAAGCATATCTATGCCCCAATTACATTTAACTACGCACTGTTTTACTAGTTTTAACTATTCATCTGCAGACGACTATGCTGCGGAAGAACGTGCTGACCGAAGGGGCACCCTCCATCAGGTGACAAAACCAGCAGCGTGTGGCAGTTACTTCTAAAGATTTTGCCTTTGGGGCAAATCTTGACTATTGCTAAAAATAACACTACGAACTAATCCTAAACTAGGCACAGCACTGGTGAGGAAGGGCGCTGTAGTACCATAGACTGTATTGCGTCTTCCAAGTTATTTCACTGAAAAGTTTGTGGCTTTTTTGAAAATTCATCTCAAGAAACCACCTAGTGCCCGTGGAAGTTATCGCATCCACCACAGATGCAGCAGCACAGGGGCAAGGACCAGCACAAAGGCAATGGGGAACCAGCCCTGCAAGCTGGGGTCAGCTTCGGCATTTGGGCCACCATGAGCCAGACCCGGGGACTCTGGTGTAGCCCAGCCTAGGGACTGCAGGAAGCTGACCACACAGCCAGACCCGCTGCTTACAGTCAGTGCTCATGCAGGACATGGAGGAACATTCCCTTGGGAACATGTTTTTCTTCCATGTAGGAGAACCTCACCAGTTAGAAGTGATCAGTTAAACAGACATCAAATTTAAGACAGGAAATAAGATGGGAAATGGGTCAGCAGTAGAAGCACTTTGAGACTGAAAGGCTATGAAGCACAGCAACCTGCTCATCTGCTCTGATGACCCATGAACCATGTCCTCCCAGCCCCTGCTCGTCTCAGATCGAGAGCGCTAGCAATGCCATCACCTCTTGCTCACACCTCACTCAGACTACTGTGCCCGCAGCAACCAGCCAAAGCTTCTTCTGCATCTCGGCCACGTCTGCCAAGGCCCAGGAGCCCACCTGAACCTGGGCTGCCTATCAGGCACACCGAGGCAGTGGTAAGAGCCCTTACAGGGACAGTGGCTGGTGGGACCCAACGTGAGGGGGGTACTGCCAGCATTTCTTTTCATAAGCCCAGGGCAGAATTTCACATGCTGGATGCTGTCCCTCCCTATTTAGACTTTTAGGAAACTAGAAGCTCGGCTGGAGCTCAGAGTCCCACCAAAGCAGCAGTCCTGTTACACCCAAGGCTTCAGCACGTGCAGAAAGGAGAGGTCTTTTCTATCTCCAGTAGACACCAGGAATCCCTTCATTCAAGTTTTTAAACATTCCTGTACGCAAGCAATAAAGTCGGCAGAAATACTAGTGCGACTGCAGGTATGGCTGGGCACAAAACAGCTCTTGTAGAGGGGGAGATACTTCATACACACAGGGATCACAACTGCACTGCGACAGAGTAACCACCACGTGGCCGAAGGACTCACAGACCCTGAATTAACAGCGGGATGCAAGTTTTCCTATGTAGGAGGAGGTAAGGGCTCTACCACCATCTCCAGCTCCTCTACCCTTAGTTTTATTAAACCACTTCCAAGTGTTTCCCTACCTTGGAAATGGACCTGCTCCCCCTGACCATATCCGCCAGGGAAAAGGAAGACCGTGACCGGGCTCTTCAAACCCACCTTCATCGGCTGGGCTTCGAATAGCTCCAGAGTCTCATCCCAATTGGCTGCCTGGAACTACAACTTGGGAAAAAAAAAACCCTCACAGCTTTCCTCCCCTTCTGCCTCAGGACTGCGAAATGAGATAGTGTATCTTCCTGATTACTTCCCATGAAATACCTCCCTAATTAAAAGCGTTAACTGCATCAAATTTCTCCTTGGACTGTCAGAAGCCTTTAACCAATGTTCACATATTGCCAGATTAATTTTTAATTTAAAAACAATATTGCATTACCTACCTCAGCTATATGACACTTGCCTTTAAAAAATGGAATACTTCATAGTGTTTTGAAAGTATTTCTTATTCAGGCACAGAACAGGTGACGGGGGGTGGCAGTTATCTGTTGGGTAAAGTTATTAAATACAGTTAATACCTTACAGCGGTTAATGACTGCAGCAGGACTCTCATTTTGCCCACTCAAAGGGAGACGTAGGTGCTGTTCTGCACTCTCCTCACTCACACTGCCATTATCCACTACCACTTTGCTACTGTGACATTAAAAAGCAGAGACTAATTCAGGCTGGGACAGACCTCTGCATGTCATCTAGTCCAACCTGTTGCTAAAAGTGGCTCAGATCAGGTTTCTCCGACATTAATCTGAGTCCTGAGCAACTGTGAGGACAGAGAGCCCCAACCTCTTGAGGCAACCTGTTCGCCCTTCTGACCATCCTCATGGTTAACGTTTTTTTTCCTTACACCCTAATATTAAAGCACAGGAAAAGGAGAATCTAACTGAAATCTTGGGACAAGCATGGAAAAGAAAGCAAAAGAAAGAAAAAAATGCAAATAAATAGAATATAAATTACATTAATTGCACTCAAACGCTGACATCAAATACTTCTCCACCGGTAAGAAGTAACATGCCACCTTTAGCAGCCATAAAAGCTCAAGCCCTCACTTACCTCCTCACCTGGAGGACTGCAGCTCTGACACTTCACTGCCTTTTTTTCCCCCCTTCTGTGCAAAACACCTTTTTTTTCCTTGGATGCCTCCCAGCAGAGCACCCCAGGCCTCCCCGCACGCACGTTCAGAGGTCTGGGAACACCACCTAACTGTATTGCCCAAATAATTCTAATTTCCAGAAAAACAGCTCAGGAACTCAGTCTGCACTTTATTGGTAGGTAAGAGGAGTGATTTTGGGAAGAGTACCAAGAAACGCATTTGTAGCAGGCAAGGTGTGTGTGTGTGTGTGTAGATGTGGAAAGCTGAAAGAAGAACCAGCCCCGCTCCCCTTTCCCCAGTGAGGATGCCTCAAGCTGTGGCCCCGTACATAGTACTGAATTGGTCACAGGCATCAGCCATGTAACTTCCACCAGCCCCTCGTATGCCTCAATGAATTCATCTACCTCACCCTTATCTCATTACAAGTGCTGATAAACTGCACACCCACTGTCTCTTCCATTCCATGTAAAGCCAAACTTTTCTTTCCCCCGCAGCAGCGGTCCATTCCAGAGGCAGAGGGATCACAGATTATTCCTGCAGAAGGGCAAGAGTTACCCCTGCAAGGCGGCAGCAGCATACAAGCCACACTCCCCAGCAGTCCCCTGAATTAAGGTTCCGGCCATATGGCTGAAATTGTTTCCAAGAGTGTTTTATGTAGCTGCAGATTTCCCGACTCCAGCAGCCCAGCCGGAGCCGCGTTCACTTTCCGGCCACGGAGAGGCAGCCTCCACCCACACATCCCTCCCTGCGACACCACAGCGCCCAGCTAACAGTTCTGCAGCTCCTTAGCCACAAACAAACCTAACCAAAATTACAGCTACGGGACAGTAAAGCCCATATACAGCCTCAGCACAAATTCGTAAATCAGACAGCCGCAGGGGTGTCCCTACACCACGCAGCAGCGCAAGCCCTGGGCAGAAACGTGCCGCTTTGAACAGCACTTTACCAGCACCAGCGTGAAATTCAGGTGTGATGCCCCATTCACGCCATTAAACTGCTAGAGGCTGATGTTCGGTTGCCACGTTGAACACCCCACTCCGGAGGCTCCCCGGGCCACGCTCCCCGGCGATGCATGGGCATCCCGAAGCACCACAGCCAGAGGCAGAACTGGCTGGAAAAGCGCTTTTAAAAGAGTTCGTTTCCAGAACGTCTGGTTTTGTCCAAAGAAACTTACAGAGAGTGGGTTTACAAGGAATTCTGACAAAAGGAGGAGTATGAAATATACCAAATGGTGCTAATTACCACAGCTGGAGACCCTCAGTTGAGCACCATGAAAAGTCTGGAGAACAGTCACCAAACAGCAGCACAGGAACTTCACTTCAAGAGTAAATTCTGTACTGGTGTAAGAAGTGTAGCGCTGGAGTATATGGAATATAAAAATATAAATTGTCAGAGAAACAACTGTTATTCACTGGTGGTCTGCTGCACTTCTATAAATATATTAGCAGGACTCTATAAACCTTGAGTAGTTAAATTTCACTACAGTGAATTTTGAAGGCAAACTATTGCAGAAGAAATAACATTTTGTATTTAGTCTTGTTTTAATTAAAGCTTCTAACTCCTAATTTGACCACAGGGATGTTACTTTTTGGTATAATTTTTTTTTTTTTTTTAAATGAAGTAGGTTACAATTACTACTGACAACTGCCTGGATGCATTTGCAATTCACTTTGAGAGATTAATTACGGCTTGTTTTCATAAGACAGACAAGATTTTTTTATAGTGATTAAAATTGGTTTTGAAGTTATAACATATACTATTTTATAGTAATTACTAAAATTATTCTTAGAAAATTAATACTTGGATTGAATTAAATATCACTAAGAATTCTGTAACATGTGTAAGTACCTTTTTCTCTGCAGTCAACCTTTGCTAGTCTGGGATTAAGTCCAGTAACAGTCTTGCTTCAGGTTCCAGTATATTTAGATTATATTTAGAATTTAAGCAACAAAGCCATAAACGTGCTTCCAAAACCTTACTTCTCAGCTGCTGCCTAAAACTTCGCACCACGTAACTCATCAGGCACATTTTGAGGAGCCCGCAGTCAGTCCTGACCCCTCCTGACAAGGAAGCGACTCCTCGGAAGAGTTTCTGCCCTGAATCTTGAACTGACACAGGTGTTTCCCTGCAAGCACAACCGACACAAAAATCAGTGAGGAAAAGGCTTTTGGCAGTACCTCTCTGCTCTAAATGTCTTACTGGTGAGGTTCAGGCCCAGCAGTGCTTCGTCTGCTGGGTTTCATAGAGGGAGCTGGCTCCTCTTCAGGCTCCAGACCTCTCTAGGAACACGGTGTCCTTGTCCTCGTCCCTGTGTATAGTCAATGCACCCCAAACAGTTTAAACTAGTATTTCATAGCTAGACATCAGTAGCTGATACTGCTGTCACACACTGCAGTCTATACGTAATAAACTAGAAATATTTCAGTATTTCACAGACACAAAACCACCCTTCAAACAAAAATCCCGATTAGTCTCTACACAGATGCTACGAGCCCAAATGACCCAAAAGCAAGAAGTGTTTCTCTTGAAGAGAAACACCCTCCTGCACAAACTTGCGAGCACACCTGCGCTGCAGCTGGCTTGATGGTCAGCTAGAGCCCATTACATTTCAGAGCATTACAGGTATTAAAAGAAGGATTAAAAACAAATTAAACCTCCTGAATACAGAAGTGAAGGACTCATGATTTAAATCGCCAAAGTCATAGCCAAGAAAGTGAACCTTTCTATCTAACTGAAGGACCACTGACGATACAGCAAAAGACTGGCCTAATCACTGTGTTCATTGGCTCATTTCCACCGTAATTTAAATATGTCCAAAAAGCTATGTTAAAATAGGTTGAACATCTGAAATTAACAATTGCTGTACCTACTTAGATAATGAAGATGCATAGTGTACAGCTGAAACTCATTAATAACAACTTCCTAATGGTGCACTGGATTAAGGTTTCAATAGTATTTTTCTTGCTCACTAGACATGAAAACAATTATTAACAAGGACAGAAAATTATTATGCTCCATACCACAGAGGTATACCCATTAATATTCTCCTAATGAGGGCTGAGCCCAAAAAAAAAAGACACAATTTAGTCCTATATAGTACTGCAATGGATAGTGGTGTCATTATTCAAATCTTAAACATCTAGACGCAATGAATACACAGAAAGAGTGTAACAACAAACCCAAAGTTCTTTAGCATTATATTTTAATTGAAGATCTTGACATTTTTGTATCTTCACTAGAAACACATTTTCATACGTAGCATGGTCTTCTGAAATACACGGAGTACATCAACGGTCTTTTATTTAATCCTGATCGGTTCCACAGGGCTAAGTTGTATATTGCTCCAATATAATCTATAAATGAATAATTGTTCAAAGTATTTCTGTTCCCATTGATGTCCTTTTCCATTAATTTTCTCCCTTCAGAATAGGCAACAATTCACCACTTTCCCTTAGTTCCTGTAAAGAAATACACACAGCAATTATTTTCTACGTACGTGTTGTGATGATGCTAACAGGATTTCAATCGGCACAGCTTACGGAGAGGGAATCAATTCCTAGGCTATCAGGGAATGCAGGAGGCGACCCACTAGAGGTCCCTCTTGACCAAGACAGTGAAGTTCAAGATATTGTATTTAAATTCTATTTTCTGTCTATTCAGTAAGTGAGGAAACTTATTCAGTGAAGAGATTCTTCAAAAGAATTGGTTATCATTAACTTTACCAGGTAAATCCCCCGCTATATCTCCTTCTAGATGTAACTCAAGATATATTTTAGGCATACACAAAACTGTAAAACATCCAAAATGCCTCCCATAAAATGAAAAAACGACCATTCATAGACAGATTTTATTAGTACCACACATTAAAACAAACGAGACGGTAAAAGATTTGTAAGAATTCTAAATAAGGGGTGTTTGCACACATTATCTGGATGATCTAAATTCAAATTACAAGGCTGTTAACTTACTAAAGAGACCAGAGAATGGTTTTCAAACAACATGTTGTAGAGTATATATTCTTTTCCCACATCTCAAGAGAAACAACTGTCTCAATTTTATTCCATATTATGCTGTATTACGGAATGCATTTTAAAACACTGACAACATTCATCTGCCCATACAAGTTAGTCGGTGTGAACTGAATACAGCCCAACAACGCAACCAGACACATTTAAATACCATCGAGAGAAGTATCTTGCAGCATCTCTGCAATGCCCAAGACTATACTTAACTGATGACTGAAATAACCCCCACACTTGTTAAATAAATAAAATTAAAGTAATCTATATAATTTAAGTAATACCAGTATTTTTAGAACTAAATGAGATTTATTGATTGCATCTTCCCAGGAGTTACAATGTCTGAGGAATTGGCTATAAAACATTCAGACAAGAATGGGCTCAGGAGTATTTGGGGTTTAGAACACTGTGGCTGCTCTGTTACGAAAATCAAAAACCACAGTAACAGATGCAGATCTATTTTTGTTGCTTCAGGGTCTGTTCAAACAACTACAATAAAACCTTACTTTCTTCCAGGAATGAGACTGTTCGCCAGGAAAAAAAATGTCTCGCCCACCTTATTTGAGAAAAGCAATGTCAGAAGTAAAACTAGGAAGAGAAACCTGTAAAAATGCACCCATGGGGTAAAAACAGTCTTTACGGTAACAGTAACTGACCGCTGTCAAGAAAATACATTTCACTGCTAAATCTTGGCATATGAGAATGGTAGAGATTTAGAGCTCCTTTCAACTGCATGTTGAGCTAATAGAAGTCACAGTAAAAGCAACCAAGTCATTCGGTTTCAGGATCTAAGGCCACTACACAGGAATTTCTGTATCATGGGCAGAAAACATTTCTACAGTTTTAAACAAACTGTCCATTTACATCTCAAACAAGATTCTCCCATTCCTACCTTAACAATATCCAGCCCTCCAACAAGTTCACCTTTCACATATAATTGAGGATACGTTGGCCAGTTTGAATAGGTTTTTAATCCTTGCCGCACCTAGAAAAATAATCTTAAATGTAAACTTCAACTTCAGTAAAAGCAACAACGAAGCCTTCAATGACGGAAAAACTTCATTACCTCTTCATCTTCCAGTATGTCAAATGTCTCGTAGTCAACACTATAAAAAACAACAACAAAGTCATCTACCGCGGAGCTTTTCAGTGCAAGACCTTCAAAAATTCAAAATGGGTATGTTTTCAAGATTGCTTCCAAATCACTCAGAATTAACACTGAAGAGGAGGTAAAAAGTCAATGCCTTATGCACCAAGAGCTAATGTAAAAACTGTCTAGTTTCATACGAAGCTTCTTATAATGCACAGATGACAGCATAATACAGTAAAAAATTAAGCTGTGTAGCTTAGGCTCTAATTGGCCAAAATGTGTTCAAAGTAATTCCATTCTCTATTAGTTTGTTGGGTTTTTTAAAAAAAAAAAAAAACACAAAAGGACACACACATGTACTTTAGAGGGTTTTATTAAGGAATCAACCAGCTGCAGCTACTTCACCATCTTCACATACCACTTGTGTAAAAACACAAAAATAAAACACCTGTGTACGTTTGATTTCTGGTCAGTCCATGTATGAGTTTTGATATGCAATTCCTAGTATTTTAAGACCCAGCACTCTTCAATAACCAGCAAGTATGTAGATTCCTGCAAGTGGGCATGGGCCAGTGACAAGGAACACTTGTAACTGCTACTTATTTCCGAGTTGTGTATTGATATATTGTGATCTATTATCTCAAAAAGCCTGTTCTAACATCTAGTAATCAAGAAAACTGCTTAACCTCTACATAGCAGTAAAAATGAAACAGGTGTTTATTCGAAGGAAGAGGATACTAATCTCTCTTGCTACAGAAAGAGCTGCTTTGAAGAGGAAAACTGAGGGCAGGTAACGTGAGAGGCTTTGAGATTAAGGAAACAGATCAAGAGGGACCTCTCTAAGAAGAGTTGCTTATCAGAGTGGAAGGAGTGCTTTCATGTCAACACGCACAGCAAAAAAAGCAGTTCGCTGCAATGAACTCCTTAATCCAAGCAAGACAATCACTACGTAGCAGTGCTAAAGCAGCATAATATCTGACACACCACATTCAATTTGTTATCAAATGAGCATAGGTAGAGATTTACACTATGGGCTTTTACATAAAGATACTTTAAAATACTCTTTAACAAAGAAAATTATATTTGGGGAAGTCTTCCACTAATATTTTCCAAACACTTTATTTATAAAATGTAGTTTGTAAAACAGAACTGACATCCCAAATTAAAAAAAGAAAGATAGATAACCACTTACCCAGTACTATTTATGATTTCTATAATTTGCTTGCTGAATCCACATTTTGCCATCTAGAATACAACACACACACGTGTTAAAACATATATTTCCTATATTTAATCTACAAAATTCCAGGTCCTCAAGCTACACTAGAGCTATTACCAATTTATTGCTAGTGATGACCTTACTGGATGAGCAATACTGCTAATCCCTTTTTCATTATTTTTTATATTCTTTAAGCTTTAAACAGTATGGAACATCTCTTTCTTTATATACTCTACTGAAATAAATGAAAACACTGAGGATATTACATGCTTTGCTCAGCTGTGGCATGAAATGTACAAGGTGAATCTGTTTCCCAGGTTTGGCAATACTACCTTGAAAACTAGTTAGGCTTGATTATTTTCTAAACATTCAGAAAGCCAAAGCTATAGGTAGGATGGGTATAAATGCCTTATATGCATTTGTAAAATAGACGTTTTATTTTGAGACATACGATACCCTTTACTTTCCATTCTGGTGAGAGTAGCAGCTTATGGTCAAGTGATAAATAGGTTGCATGTACAGCAACTCCCAACTGAAATTAAAATATCTACTGCAAATTTTTCATACTGGCAGCATAAGGACATAGAACACCCATCATTTTTTAGACATTGAATTTTTAATCCAGACTATGCTTCTTATTGGTGATTTCACTCCATCAGTAGCTCAAGCAAAAGCAAAAACTGTTAAGTAATTTGCCCGAACTCTTCCTTTCTTTAGGCAAGACGCAGGTTTTGAAGGAGACAGAAGTGCATGTGTTTAGAAGACCTGAGCCCAACCAGCTCATCACTGCTGTTTCGGTGAGACAGCACAACCCACAGGGTTCCAGTGGCTATGAAATTTAGTGAAACAGCCTATTACACTCCTAAAAGTATCTGTTGCTAATACCCAGAGAAGGCTCAGGGAACAAATGAGCAAATGAAATGGAAAGAGAAGTCACATGCACAAGCTCAGTCCCCCACCTCTGCATCCCTTTAAAAAAATGCCCTACGAACACCTCTCACAACATGCAATCACTAACTGCAGAAGGGAACAATTTATCCCCTGGTTACTTTGTTTGAGTATGCAGCACAAAGCAACAGACTGACCTTTTGCCTTACAGTCATTTGTTATTATTTTAATCCTCACTGTTAGCAGTTGTCTGTCTGCAGTCGCTATCTTTATTTCAGTGAGCAACATAATTAAGTGCAGCTTAAAGACACCAGGCATAGACCATTCCATGCATGTGAGAAAAAGAGGGGATCATTTATGGCATGTGGCATTGTACTTTAGCCTTAAAAGAATATCTAGCAGCTTTTTTCAAATGCAGTTGTGAAAGCATAATAAAGTCAGAGCAATTAAAAAGGACAGGACACCCAACCCAATTAGGTCAGAGGGAAGTTTCCAGAAACATATGTCCAGAGATAAAGTTCTGGGCAATAATCGAAGTGTATGCCTCAAGCTGGATAGCCATCAGGGGCAAGCACTCCAAACATCAGAAGAAAATCCATTGTCTGCAAAGAGAATCAATAACTAAACCGAAAGGACATGCCCAATTCTTCCATTCATTCCTGAATTGCAGCTCAATTGACAGACATCACTGCAGGGCAGCAAATTCCCTGATTTTACACAGCGTTTCAGCAATATATTTCCATCAGGTAGAATAGGGATTATAGAAGCACCAAATAAAAAGACGAATAACTAACTCCCCAGCACCATTAAATTCCATTAAGCAAGGAAAAGAAGGTATCTGTCACTGTTTAAAAAACTGTTGAAATATAATGTAATATAACTTAATTAAATAAAACTTAATCTTACCTGTTTGCTTCCCTTCATAAAAAGCATCACAGGAGCTTTGTTTATCAAGATTTTAAGCCTACAGAAAGTAAGAAACAGAAAGACATAAAACAGCTCAGTCATTACCCCAAGTTTTGTTTTGACAGGAAAACAAAAAGTGAAAAGACAGACACGTACAACTTTACCAATGCATTTAAAGCATTATTATAAGCAACTCTATTCATTTAGATTGCTTACAGTAACTCTAGTGAAAGAATTGGAACAATCCTGTTACTTTCAGAGCAACAGTTTACTTTTCTAGATTGACCTCCAAGTACCAAGCAGCAATAAGGGTAAGGAACAATGTAATTTTAGGATGTGTTAAATACCATGTCTGTATTTACTCATGTATAGCTTTTTCACATACTGACAATAATACTTAGCATTTCTCATTCTCCATGAGAGAATGTCTTTTGCAGAGTAAGAGCCATACCTATTGTCCATCAGTCATAAAATCTGTGGGCTTATGGATTAAGGACTTAGCACTACTGACATCCAGGAATTTGCCCCATTGTGCCCTGTCCATTTCTGGTCCACCCACACAACCCCCAGACACTGCCCTCCTTTGAGGAAAGGCTTTCAGTGCCAATTGATGGAAAAAGTTAGCAAAGGCTCCTGTCCAACAGTTTCCTGCTACGGGCAAACTACCCTCTATAAAATGTGTAACAAGTGATCATTTTCTGTAAAAGGTCGCTTTGCATGACTCGCACAACGCAAAAAGATTCTAGACTGAAGAATCCAGGGTCTTTGAAAAATTGAACTAAACAAAGGTTGGTTGGTGACTTAGTCTTTGCACATGTAAACCTCAAAACAGTTTTTCCAACTGAGATGTCTCTAGGCTAAAAAGCAACAGCAACACTAACAGTGACAGCACGGGTGAGGGCAGTAACCTGAGCTGGTGCCCCAGCTGCCGGGTCCGTTCTGTGAAACCAAGCTGATTTCCAGGGTCCATTTTCAAGGGTATTTTCAAGTGAAGAACAGGCAGTTAATTGATGGGAAGAGATCAAGCATTGAGTAAAGGAACATAATTTAGCATTAAATAGAGTCTACTACTGATATTCCTCTATTTTACTAAGTCTTAGCATGTTTGAAGAACTACCTCATAGGATTTTTCTTGTGAGTGACTGATGGAGTGAATGTAGTTTGAAAGAGATGTCAGCTGCTCAGAAGTTAAGTATGAGGTTAGCTTAGAAGAAAAACTAACCTGTGCCATGGAAAGAACTTTCCAATTGTCGCCAGAAAACAAACCTCAGCTAATAAAGAAACAAGCTCCTACTAAAAGGTGAAGAACAAACGAGGCAATAAGCAGCTACTTCTGACTTGCCCAGTGAATTTTTAGCCAGTTTGCCTTCAGGCCACTTCTACATTCAAATTTGATACAATTGACAAGAACTTCACACACCGCTTCAAAAGATGCCGCTGTTGCTCCTTTAGGGAGGCCTTCAGCTATACCAACAATTTTCATCCATTAAAACACATCACGTAAGCAGAGGACATTTCACATTACCTTCTTTCTCCCAAAAAGACTAAGCAAAGCAAAAAAAAAAAGAAACTATGTATGAACTCAATAAAGTTGTAGCTTATACAAGTTAGCAAAAAGGAAGGAATAGACTAACAGAAGCTTTCTAAAATAAATTTTTAAAAGGCCATACTGAGGCAATCTCTTTGCCTATAATTTAATCTGAAACAGCAAACTGTAGTGATTGTTTTTTGTGGCCTTGGTGATACAATTTACAAGTTACACTACTAGAGTAACAAAAGGGAAACCTCAGCCATAGAACAAATTAAAAAGGGAATTAATAAATAAACAAGGATGAAAGTAAGTCTACTTTATCACCATACCAAAACAGGTTGCATTAAATTATTTCTCCACTGTGCTGAGAAGGCAAAAGAACCAGAACCAGTCCCACCTAGAGCACTGCAAAACTTCTCTGACCATCCTCAGACAGCGAGGGGATCTCTGCTAAGATCTCTGCCTTCAAGGTAGAGGCCACCTTCTTGGTAAACCAGCCCCCCTTTCCATGTCTTAATGGCACCTAAAATTCACACAAAAACTAGGGAAAAAAAGCCACATCTACGAGCAACTTCTCAAGCTGAATGACTTGTTGGATATCTGGAGCTTGACTGCCTGGGGCACAGCAGAGTTTCAAACACGAGCGAATCTTCAAATGGGAAGGTTAGAGGAGGACAAATTGGTTTCTAGGTATTACATCTGACTCAGGCAGCAACACACTTCCTACTGATGCAGCATATATTCACAGTGCCAAGGTGCAAGAAAACAGGAACTGAAGGACATGAGTAATCAAGAAAAATGAGGAGACAAGCCTAGGTATTTTCTCCAATGGCATCGTAGTTATGACATCTATGCCAAATAAAGCTAACAAAAGCTACTAAAGTTTAAAAGATGACTTTCTGAGTTATCTTTAAAGAATAAACTCTTAAAAGAGAGACAAGAATGAATCTATATATTCCTGCTATAATTAAAAATTAACAAACTACAAATACAGTAAGTAAAGCCTATTGGAACAGTATAGCTTAATACAGATATAACAGTAGAGCTTTATAGTAAGTGATGCTTACTGTATAGAAGATGGAACTATTAAACAACTGCAGGAGTTCTGTAATTAAAGAAAATTTTGACACACTTCTGATAAAGTCAAAGAACAGGAATTTATATAGGGGCTCCCCCTACGTAAATGAACATACAGGAAACCTCAAAAACAGGCACCCTTAAAATAATGACATAACACATCACACCTGTCCTCCAACTTCTGTGCCTTTGGACAGACTGTGTCCAGTTCTCCAGACGCCTCAAGTTCCTAGGGAGATTGGGGAGAAGAAAAATCAGATATAAAAAGCAAGAACATCATGCTTCTGACAACTAACAAGATAAAGAATTTCTCAGTTTCTAACCTTGATAATATCAAGTCCACCTATAAGCTCTCCAGCTACATACAACTGTGGATAAGTTGGCCAATTAGAATATGTTTTCAGCCCCTGACGAACTTCTTCATCAGAAAAAATATCAAAACTGCTAAATGAAATACCATGTTTGTTCAATATCTCCACCATTTGTTTGCTGAAACCTGCAAACACAAAAAGAGGAATTACATATCATTTTAAACGAAGCATTTCCATGCCTGTACTAAACCTTATTCATTTAAAAAATAAAATTCTTCTAGATAAGTTCACAACAGTGTGTTATTCTTTGCTCTATCAATATCGTCAAGTATTATAAAGGGGCAAAACCTATATTTATTACGGGGATTAGAAAACCAAAGCACATGGACAGCTTGGTAAGTCTGGTGCTACTCTATTTAGAGAGCAACACAGTAAGTAACCTTCATATACATATCTCTGTTGTTCCAACATACAACTAAAGATAAATGCATTCCAGCTTGTCGTCCTTTTGTCTTTTCCAGCTCTTCTTCATTTAGCATTCATAAAGAAGAAAAGCTTCTCCATGGCCATAACAGCACCTTCAGCAGCCACCTTTTCATTCCTCTAATTGCACGTCTCTTCCTCTGCCCCCATCATTTCTTCCTCCAGCTGCTACCAAGCTTCTCCCACACCAAACCTAGACGCACAAAGCGGGAACCGGGATTTAACCGCACCACTGTGTCACTAGTTTAACTTAGAAACTTGGCTTTTATAATGTTTACTGCTACTTCTGCTTTAAGAGAACGTCCTTTCCTACTTCATGCTAAAAGGCAGATTCCTTGTTATTTTTTTAAACTCTTTACTTTCACATGAGTACTTAGTATTATTTTACTACCCTTGTGACGCTTTCACACCATGTGTTGTTTACCTTTATGACAGATCTTCATCATGTCCTACTCTGACAACACTATCTCAGCAGGACATTAAGCACTGAATATTACGATGTAAACATCCAGATTTTCTAAGTTTATTAAGTGGCCAACCTTCGAAAAAAGTTTCTCCTTTCTCTAACTAAGCACCTTTTTCCTAAAACCCCCATATTATTTGTAAAAAATTGTGTGTATAAAAATTTTACTATTATAGAATTTACAGTCTATAATCACCCAGATCTTCTTATACTAGGGGGAAACCCCCACAAAATTTCCCTTTCAAACAATTCTTCTTCTACTCTATTTTAAAATCACCATTTTCATTGAAGGGAAACATTAAATTGATTTTTTTTTTTTTTAAAAGATGACAAATCGTTCTTTAAAGCATTAGTCTCTACAGAAAGTCTTCAAAATCACTTTGAAAAACAAAACACACACATACACACCACCCACACCCAGGCAGTGCCCTTCACGTCAACAAGTCCGGGGGTAACCCAGAAGGAAACCTTAGGCTGATGTTCAGAATCATCATCCCCTCAACACCTGCACTGCCACAGAAGCGCAGCCGCTCCTCCAGAGAAGACACCCACCTATGGGATGTCTGACAGTGTTCTGCAGATATTTACCCCATAAGAAAACGGATGAGAAGAGGTCTGCTGGACTTCACAACACAAGGAAGCCAACAACTTCATCTTTAGGACTGATGGTCAAATCTTGATTCGCAACTCCACTGTTCCTCCACAACCTACCCGCTCTGCTATGAAAATCACGCTAATCAAGGAAAAAATGCTAAGCACGCTACAACTCACTGAAAGGTTTTGGAATTTTGCTTCATTTCTAATGCGCAGTCTTTATCCTAAAGTATTTCAACACCTGCCACAGTTGCTTTAATGCACATCCCCTCTAAGGAAGTAGAAGCCTCCCAGACAACACTATCATACGGTTTGCAAACAGGATCCATGAGAATTTGTCCATAAATCAATGCGATAATAACATATGATTTATATCTTTGCCTACTCATTTCTGTTTTGGATTCAAATGCCCTTGCAATCCTACCAATTCCCCTCAAAGAATTCCAACAAATGCTGTGCAGACAAATGAAAACCTCTATACAAATATTAAAAAAAAAAAAAGGAAAGACAATGCTTAAAGGCTTTAATAAAGGAATACAAAAAATAAAGAAGCTTTAAATGGGAAAAGAATCAAAGTGCCATAGAAAAATAACCTTTGATTTCAGCTTGCAAGACCACCTATTAGTTTTTGAAATATGGATTTTTACTACAGCTTTCTGCAGTTTTCATGATCTGCAATTTATTGAGATATGAAGTAGCAGTATTTATATGTATGGCATCTAAGTTGCTTTTCTTTTTACAACCAAAGTGTTAAGTTCACGTACAGCCTGAAGTAAAACACAGATTCTGAAATTTTTCATACATCTGGGAGTTCATTAGTAAACAGCTAAAGGCTGATTGCTGATGGTTATTCCATCGCCAATATATTAACTCATTTCTACTGTAAGGAACTGGGGGGGGAAGCTTTATTTTAGCTGTAGGCAATTACATGCAAACTAGAAAGATTGATTGGTTGTGTTTCATTTTGAAGGGTTATGGTAGCAGTCTGGAAGTGTTATGCTTAGGGATAAAGTGCCAGAACAGCTTTACTTTCTTAACAAAAGATTTAGGTTGAATTTCTGAAGAAAAGCCATACAGGCATTACAAGGAATAATTAAACTGCTAACAAAACGTTTTAAGCATTTATGTAGACCATCACAAATGCCACTCCAGATTCTACACAATAAAAGCACCCTAAATAAATTACAGTATTGATGAAGCAAATAAACAAACACTGCCACAGTCCAAACAAATCCGCTGAAATAATACAACATACATAGCAAGCACATACAATTGCCAGTAAACACACAGCCAAGGGGACAAACCTGACTTTACGCTATGCTTAGCTGGCTCTTCCAATGCAGAGATTATGAACTACAAGAAGATGCCAGAATCCGCTGCTGGATAGCGTTCCCCCTACTTGCCAACTGCACAAGAGACTGCAGTGCAAGTCTACTATTTGTATCAAAATAGATACAATTCAAAAATATCTTCACCTTTAAACAGCCATGACTCCTTTTGTTCAATTCTATTTTTATTACTCCTACTACTGTTATAACAGATCCATATCATCTCTGACAAAACATTGAACTACCTTCACCTTGAAAAATATTTTCATCATAGAATCATAGAATTGTCAGGGTTGGAAGGGACCTTAAAGATCATCTAGTTCCACCCCCCTGCCATGGGCAGGGACATCTCCCACTAGATCAGGTTGCTCAGAGCCCCGTCCAGCCTGGCCTTAAAAACTTCCAGGGATGGGGCTTCCACCACCTCTCTGGGCAACCTGTGCCAGTGTCCCACCACCCTCATGGTGAAGAACTTCTTCCTAATGTCCAGTCTGAATCGACCCATCTCTAGTTTTAATCCATTCCCTCTAGTCCTACCATTACCCAACAGCCTAAAAAGTCCCTCACCAGCTTTCTTGTAGCCCCCTTAAGATACTGGTAGGCCACTATAAGGTCTCCTCAGAGCCTGCTTTTCTCCAGACCGAACAACCCCAACTCTCTCAGTCTGTCATCATAGGAGAGGTGCTCCAGCCCTCTCATCATCCTCGTGGCCCTTCTCTGGACACGCTCCAGCACGTCCATATCTGTCTTGTAGTAGGGGCTCCAGAACTGGACACAGTACTCCAGGTGGGGTCTCGCGAGAGTGGAGTAGAGGGGGAGAATTCTGGCTATTCTAGGAAGTTTAATGGACCCAACTTACTAACATCTCCCAACTACTGCTAGAAACTACCCCAGCAGTCTAAAGCAGGCACAGTATTTAACCGCAAAATTAAGAGCGGTAAGTTCAGATGATTTTGTGTGCTGCACTACATTTTAATACTTCAATTTTAATACATACATCTATTTAGGTAAGTACCTCCTGCACACTTCTCATGGGGTACCAGGGATCAAGTGTAAGAACAGAAAGACTGAAGAAGTACCTACTTTATCATATTAAGACATGCAAATGAACCTGTGTTATACTCTTAAGTCACTTTCCATATTGAGTTTATGATGAAGTACCTAACTATCATTAACTTTGATGCCTCAATGTCTTTTTTAGTTTGTGGTTTTTGCCTGTGATCACCAGAGACACAGCCAGAACCATGCTCTGCTCCTCCAGCTTGCCAGGAACCTGCCAAACAGCTCACAGCGCAACCACGGCAGGTTCACTAACAGTAGTGTCATATTAGCATCCCATACGATCTCATTTAACGCACGTATATTGGAATAACCTCAACTGTAGAGACCCCAAGTGTACTCATAAATATTAGGAGCTCATCAGAGCAGTGCTGTAGTACATACAGGTGTGATAGGATATATCAACAGATGCACTTCACAAGTCTACTTCGGAACAAGCCAGAATTTCCATTCTTACCAAATTATACATAAATCCCTAGGATGGTATGTAACCTTCATGCACTTATAACTGTATTGTTCCATAATACACAAATACAGAATTATCTTTACTTAAATAGATGGAACTTCATTGGCTCTTCAGAGGAGGAAATGCCTATGCATTTGCTAAATCCCAAGCTAAAAGTTCTGAGATCTGCGGTTATTTCTGAAACTGCTTCTACTGAAGTGATTCTGCAACCTATTAATGCATTGAAATGAAACAGCAGCCTTCAATTACAAAGGGAAAAAGGAGGAAAAACAAAAAGTGTGTGCAGATACCAATACAATAGAAGCCCAACACAGCATGGGAAGCCTCAGTACGTACAGGATCTTCCACCTCCCCTCGTATTTCTCTGACCCTTTTACAGCAACATCTGAAAAAGCGGATTGTAAAATGGCATGCAAACATTTTTAAAGAAGCTGAAAGCACACTTTGGTACAGAGGGCAGAGGCAATAAG
Organism: Stercorarius parasiticus; assembly: GCA_013396915.1. Classification (NCBI taxonomy): domain Eukaryota; kingdom Metazoa; phylum Chordata; class Aves; order Charadriiformes; family Stercorariidae; genus Stercorarius; species Stercorarius parasiticus. The sequence goes on along the minus strand of VWZL01000532.1, from coordinate 2,814,997 downwards.
AAGAGCTGCACAAAAGCCGTCAGCAAGTGCTTCATCAACCTGAAGTAGCCTGGACTGCACTGGAGGACTTTCCCCCCCATGGCGATACTGTAATTTGAATCCTTCCGCATTAAAGTAAAGGGACAGAACATGTAAGATCAGTTTCTTTAGGTCCTTTAACACTAGTTCATCCATTTCCCTTTACATAGTTCTCCACTCAGCTTCTTTCGGAACCCTCCTGGACACACTCCACCAGAAAGCACAAGCAGCAGCTATAGGGGGATGTCTACACTTGAAACTGTTAATTGAATTTAATACTCAAAACTGTGGTGAGATCTTCCATGGCTGGACATCAGCAGTGCATACACACCACAAGGATATTGGGCGATTATGTGAGTATCAATAAATCACCACAGCATGCCACCAATTGGAACCAAGCACTCATGGACTGCTGGCCAGACACAAGAAGCACTGCTCTGTCTCCAGGCTGCACCTGCTCAGCCTTTACCAGAAGGGGGTCAAAAAGAATAGTTCCATGAGTCCTCATTTCCCTCCTCAAAATGTTTTAAACTCATTTAGTTCACATGCATCTCTGCCATGACAGAGAATCGTTTATGAGGAATCTTTCAAGCCTGTGCATGCTACTGTAATCCACACACGGATGGACAAAACAAGTATTTTCATTATTTGCTTTTAGACACAAATAACTGTGGTTTTGCACAACAATTTAGCTTTTTGAGTAGTTATCATCGCTTTATTGGTTCTGTAAATATACACCACAGGCCTTTCTGTCAGGAGCTTGGCTGTGAGGAGCTAGCCACTGCTAACCCTTTTCTTATTCTCCCGTTAATGTTTCACAGTCCCTTCCATCTCTGTGGCCTAGCAATGTAGTTGACGTGATCTGCCCCATGGGACACATGTTTCTGAGCAAAGTAATCCAGCCTTGGTCATCTCCTGCAGAGCAGTGACTGAAGAAGTTGCAACACTTTATCTCTAGACCAATTTGGGGAGAGAAAGAAGGTAAAAGAACTGAGTGCAACTTTTTTCCCCATTGCCTTTTCCTTCCCTCAGTTTTAGAATTTTATAATTATGTCTTATTGCCACCGCCCCCAGAATAAGACATCTTCAGTCTTCTCATTTCAAGTAAACTCTGGAGATGAGGAATTATTGTTCTTCCACGCTGCTTTTTGGTCCTTGTTTTTTCAAGATGGAATACAGGCCTTGGGGAACAAGCGCGTATGAAAAAAACCAGTACAGAAACCAGCAGCTAATATTCACTTCTGTTAAGACATCGGTAGAAAAAGACTGGTGGGTTAGAAGCCGACTGACAATTGAAGATAAATTTAAACAAAGGTAGGCAAGGATTACACTCAAAGGAAACAACCTGGAAAGTGTTGTTAATTGCCAAAACTATGCCGCCAGAACTACACTGGAACAAGAGGAGCCATAACCCAACAAGAGCTGCCAGAAGTGCTGTTTGGTCAAGCCATCCCCATCCTACATCTGTGTCACTCTTCTGTTTACCTGCAGCTCACCACAGAAGACCCTGCAAAAACAGTTCTGCATTGCAACTTCTTGAGACTGCGTGAGCAGAAAGATGGCAGCTTCACAGTACTGAAAAATCTGAGGTTTTAACATTTGTTCACGTGCTTTCCATATAGATCAACACTTCAATTCAGCTAGGAATCAGGCACCCCGCACAGAGAGCAAGGGCTAAGAGCACTAGGTTTAAAAAAAGCATTTCTACTGTAGTAGAAACATGCTACTGGTCTTTCAATTTTACCAAGTAGGGTAGTTTTGTTTTCTTTTTCCAAATGGCAACAGTAATCCCCGATGTTAGTCAATTTTTGTTATTCCTTGAATTGAAATGTTCTCTTCAGACTGTTTCACATTTTCAACCTGTAACTTCACGGACAAAATATATCATGAATAAGCACTGAGCTGCCTCAGGAAAAGTGCCCGAGTTCAAGGATAGCATTGCGCATCCCATATTCTTTAAAAGCCCCTAATCTCTGCGATTCCATTTCCAAAATTTAACTAAGGAAACAGCAATCCTCTAACTGCATATAAGCAACATGAAAATACTTTCACTAATGTTTCTAGGTGTACAGGACACGGGCTCTATCTCCCCAAAACTGGGTAAATCTGACAACTAGCCCAAAGCAAATGCTGTCACATTGAATATGAACTTCCAAAAATCCTTACCGCAGCGAGGTTCTTTTGGAGACCCTTTCATAAACAGCATGCAAGGGGCAGCGTTGATGAGCTTCTTCAGACGCACATTAAGATCTTCTTTTGCGCTGTCATTAGAGGCAGCAGAAACAGAACTGCTGGACACGTAACGCTGCACTTTTTTGGTCAGCTCTGGGGCATGCGCACCATCTAATCTGTCAACTTTCTGAGAATTCTAAGGAAACCAAAACACAGGCTCATGTTGAAGGATTAAATTCAGAATTTGTACCGTAATAAAAAAATTGTAAAACCACCACATAAAGTATAGATTTTCAGATGCAGGGTGCATTAGCGTATTGATCTTTTAGCCAGACATTAGTTCCAAGACTCACACCATTCTGTTGGCTGGCTACCGTTAATGCCAGTGAATTTGCCATCAGCAGAATTTATTAAAGAAAATATTTTTGAATTTTTTTACCGCAGGCAAGCATGACCCAAACAGACTTGTCATTTCTACCAAAAGATTATTTACTTGGGTTTCTGCCATGTTCCGGAACTATAGCTAGACAAGGAAACACTACTGAAAATGTTTTGACCCAGTACAAGGTACAACAACTAAAGTAAGAACCATATAAGAATCCAATATAATTAAGAAAGCTCTGAAAGATTACATATAAAGTGCAAGAACCATTTCTATCTACCTTTTTAGGTTCCACTGGACAGACTTTAATCAGATACATAACCGTTTCTTCACTGATTCTTAAGTTTCCGCTCTTCTGGTAGTTGTATTAAAAAAGTATACATATTAAGAGTCCACATGGAATCCATTTTTTCTTAAATCCATTTCCTCTTACCTTAAAGAATAAGAACGTTGGAACAGAACTAATTCCATATTTTTCAGATACTTCAGGCACAGCTTCAGCTTCCAGCTAAAAAAACAACAAAAAAACAAAACCAAAAGATTATTTTCATAATCTTCTTTAAAGTTTGACTGTGGATGTCAATCCTGTCTGGAATGTTCTTCTAGGCATTTTATACATTTAAAAAGGATTTGATGCAGAAGTTTGTGACACATTTGCATTTAAATGAGACTCACTGGGTTGGCATGTCATCCACTGAGCCTACACAGTGTCAAAACAGGTTCAGAGGTTTTTATTTTGTTGCACATTTCAAAAGATGCCCGGAGGCTACGAATAAAATTTTTGGTGCACTAGTGACCTAGTAAATTTTCAATCATATGCAGCTACTACTATATTGAAATCCATAAATCATTGACCCCAGTTATGTCATGATTACAGTGCTTATTTTCTGCCCACAGCAATTCTTGCTGTTTGCTCTATTGACTAATTTCAAGGGGCAGTACATCATGACTGACATTTGCAGCCTTCTGCAAATTATGAAGAAAAAACGAGTGTTTCTTCAATAAGCTATTGATGTCTACTAAATTTTATTTTTAACTCCTGCAAGGCTGCCGGGTATTGAGTGGCCAGCTTATGGAGATTATTGGTTCTAAACTTATTCAGCATTCAAATGCATACCTTGAAATGATATAATGCAGTAATTTGCCAGGAAAACATACCTTCTAATTAACTCAAATTTGTGGTTTTCTGTGCATAGGCTAAAAGCTTGCTTGAGTGGTAGAAGATCTCGTATGAGGTTGTTTAAGACACTAGCTCTGTAACAGCTGCAGAGTTAATGGTTAAAAAAGCGGTAATAGATCTAAATGTTTCAAACAGAAAGCTATAATTCAGCGTACAGAAGAAAAAGCCTTTCAAATTTTTATTTGACAAACCATACAGTGACACTTCATGAACAAGCATCAACAGAACTACTTACATTTGCTCCTGCCTGCACCCCACTCTAGAAAATGCATTTAGAAAATGCATCCTTACGCATTTTAGAAAATACTGTGATTGTTCTCACTTTTAACTGAAATGTAACGAACATCTGAATATTTTAGTATTACACCATGTTTTGATTTGCTCCGACTATATAGGCTCTTAACGAACGCACTAAATCCAGAAGGATACCTGCAGAATAAGTCAGAAGTGAGAGTCCAAGCTTCACCCCTATTCCTGTAAGGCAATGCTCCAACAGGATCAACAGAGAAACCAAAGCTATAAATTGAAAACGGTAAAAAGATTCCAATTATCTATTCTCTTTCAAGTGGTAAATGATTAAATGACTTCTACCTATATTAATTTTCTTTTCCAGTAAAATTTCCTACTTACATATTTATGTTCCACTCTGGTGAGGTTCACACACAGAGAACAGATTTTATTTCATATTTCAATAACTTGCTTTTATTGGTACAACTTTCCAAAAAAGTGTTTCTAACTGTTTCTGGATACAGACAACACTTTCATTTTAACCAAGCCAAGGATCTTTAAGTTAGGCTATGCAGCAACTAAAACGAGAAACTGAATTTAGAAAGACTTCAAGATTTATTGACAATTTGGAAGTTCATTTCATTACTCCTTAGCTGTATTCTAGAATGTAACTGTTAATGATTTGCAAGGCGGTATGCTACTCTTGGTCTGTGGTCCGTAATCATCTGATGAGTTAACAGGTTCTTGCCAATTAAAAGGCAGACTCTGGCTATTCTGGAATACAGACCAAAATCCCACAAAGAACTTCCAAAATCAAATACACTCCCCGTGAGGAGCCCTTCCTCCCCCGCAAAAATATAAAGAAAATCCACCCAAGTCTTTTAGTAGCTTATTTTCTCTAAATAAGTAATGCTGAGGGGGGGAGGGAGGGGAAGGTGCCATTATCTTACTTTTGCAAAACTTGATCACTTCAGAACCTTGTTATTCAAAAATAAATTACAGCTGGATAATAAGAGTTATAAATAAATAACACATTAATACGAATAATGAAGAGGCAACTGAGAGTTTTCAAGTTTTCTTGGGCTTACCAAAACCTATAGCAACTCTATGTAACTTTAAGCATCTTGAATTTTCAAAATGTTGAAAATTAGTCTTTCGAAGCTCTAAGTAATAAAATACTACCATTAAAATAGCTCTGTCTCTGTTTCACAGAGAGAAATACTGACTTACAGGCATCATTAAAAAAAAGTCACAAAACCTAAAAGCTGTAAGAAATCAAATTAAAACGCTCACACACAGCTGGCTGCTCCATTACTCCCTGCCCTCATAATCACAGAAGTGTCTCATTAACAAGAGAAAGTTGTTTTAAAATGAACAGCATGTTGATGAAGTGCATTCATTTTTCCCTCCACACTGATTTTCTCACTAGTGCAGACGATCTCACAAAAATATAGCATCCTGTTCGTGTTTATACCACCCAGCACTATACGGCTGTCATCTCAGAGTGACAACATTGCACAGACTTATATTTCTCTTCCTTTAAACTTGCATAAAGATTCCTGTTCATCTTTAGTATCAGACAGAAATCTCTATGAATTCCGAGATCTATTTAGCTAAGCACTAACATCCCAGGAACAAATGAAACCTCCAGCACAGAGGAAAAGAACAGTGTTGCCAAACTGATCTCAAATCCATGGACAAAAATCATGCTTTAAAAACATGGCTATCTACAGAACTGAAGGACTGACACATTGCAGGCACAGAGAAATTTAAAAGCGTATTTGTTAGATGGAGCAGCTAGTGAAAAAAAATACTCATCATCGTATCTTAGTAGACTTTTTTCTTTTATAGCACAACAAAATGAAGGTGTTATTTATGCTTGCAATATCAAGTTTCGAAAGATGAACCTAGAACTTTCATCCCAGATTTTTGATGCATCTCTTTCATATGTTCAACTCACATCTTTAAATGTGAAGCCATAAAGGAACTTCAAAAAGAGGTTTACCCATATTTTGAATTACTCATACTTTGTAATAATGGCTCTCCTCTATTTAAAACAAGCTTAACTGCCTGACTTACCTTCACAAATGTAACCTGCATGTGTTCCTTTGCCAGTGCCGCCATAACCTCGTTCATTTGAGCACACTGAGGAGCCCATGGTGCCCAAAAATGGACAACTACAAGGGACCTATTAAAAAAAAAAGAGTAACAGCATTTATTTTTAAGAAAGAACCATGCAATGTAAAAAAGTTTGACACGTCATGCCAAAAAACCCCACAAACAAAAAACAAATAAACAAAAAAACACACCACCCACACCATCTTCCTGAGAAAAAAGAAAAACAAATGAGCGAAACCCAGGAAAGTTTTCTATGACTTGCACTGAGGAAGACTTTAATGCTTTTTGACGAAACATTCCAAAAACCAACCAGCACTGTTAAGGTAACGCAATACAAAGAAAAACATCCTGTATTTTGATAGTAAGAGATCACTTCATATGAATGACAGCCAGGAAGAAGAACAAGCAGAAACACTAAAGACCGAGTCATACACTGCACGACACAGATTTTAAGCAGGTGTGGGCACAGCAGTTCTCAGCCCAGTTCTCAGGCATCCCACATCTCTGCCCGGGCAAGATTTCTGTCTTCAGCAGCTTCACCCTAGAGCCTGCACCATTGCTCTTCTCCTCTCAGGCCGTTACTGCCTCTTTACTACTTATCCAGGAAATAAGGCAGTAACTTTTCAAGGGTACTGGGATTTTTCTAAAGATACAGTATCCTTATGCCGAAATGTTATTTTATGCTTTTATTGGCTTCAGCTTCTTATTCCTCTTCCAGCTTCAATAAGGTTTCCTTGAATGTTTGGTATTAATTACACATAGCATTTAAAGAAGAGAAGTCACATGCGTGAACAGAAATCCCACCAAACTGGGTACCACACTGTAGTCCTCATGATGACAACAGCAATAAGATATTTGCATCTAATTTTCCACTGGCTAAAAAAAAAAAAATAGCGGAAGAAAGGAGAACAGAGAACATAAGTAGCAGTGGCTACGCATCAGGCCAAAGCAGTAATAAATAAGGTGCACTTTCCTTCCATTAACTGAAGGCAGGAATGCATACTCTTCCCTGCTACCAAGAAGTATTTCATAAGTGCTCAATTTAATTTAGGATGCATAGCGGGACACATCTGATCACATGAATGTCAGTTCATGACAAGTAGAGGAGGAATAATCTCACAGCTATTTAATCCTCATTCCACTGGAGCCTTTCTTTTCCTTACCATCATATAACTGCAATGCACTTACTTTTTATCTTCATAAAGAACATAGTTTAAATTAATTTTCACCAAGGGTGTTGGGGGGGGGAGGAGGAGGAGAGGTGACAAATTCATTCACAGAATACATCTAATTTTGCAATTAAGGCTGCCCTCTTGGTATCTGCACACTTTAAAATAAACTTGAAAAATAGCCAGAGTAATTTAAAACATTAAGAGAGGAAGAAAATAGAGTTAGCAAAATGAAACACGTAAGTGATTCTACATGAAGTATTTCTTATGTTCAACCAAGATATTTCTAAATACTCTACTATTAGCTACAAAAGAGGATTGTAACAAAAAGCTTATGACAAGTCCCAAATTTTCTCTTCCTGTATCATTTTATATTTCACATTTTGGAGAAAAAGCTGTGGGCCCAAAAATAAGATTAAATTTCGTTAATATAACTTTTTGTAAACTTTAGTAGCAAAAGAAAAATCAGATGGATGTATCATGCATTTTCTGTGGAGAAACAAAAAGCCCAAAGTCTTGTTGCTATAATGTATTTTAACAAAAAATGGTTGAGACAGACTTCCAAAGTATATCTTTAAAATAAAGAGTCTATTGACTGAACAGCCAAAATAGCAAGACATTGTCTGATAGCAATATCCAGAAAATAATTACTCCATAGGCCACCCTCCTTTTGGGCCAAAATACAAGTGTTTTTCAAGTATTTATAATCTTTCTGACAGGCAGCCGAAGTTACTTGGTTTTACAAGCTGATTTTTCTAAAGCATAGTCTAAGTAACACAATAGATTACAGAGCAATAGATCTTTAAAATTATCCAGATGCATTTTGAAAAAAATTAAACCTTGAAATTTACGCTTATTCCATAACACAAAGCTTATTAATAACATGATGTCAGAAAGATTAATTTTCTGAAACAAGAACTGCTATGAAATTAAGTGTTAACATGAAACACTAACAGTTGCAGATGATTAGTGGTAACTCTATAAGTTTGGAAAAATCAGGAATTCCCTTTGAAAAAAAAAATTAGCAATAAAATATCGTTAGGCCTAGCCTTAAAAATTCAGCACATCTTTTGTCATAAGCTTTATCTTTCACAAGAAAAATGCTTCCTTGAAGAAACTTTCTCCTTTCCCATGTTAAGTGAATGTTTAAAACTATTTTTTTTTTACAGCATTACTTTTCAAACTCACTTGATAATCTAAATATAGAAGGTACCCCAAGTCAGCCAATGCATCTTTTTAAAGTTCTACCACCATCCAGAAACAGGGAGATCATTAAAAAAATACATCCATGATTTGAGGGATTTGTTACGCTCTTGGTGCAGGTTTGTTTGGTTTCTTAGCAGTAACAAAAAACAAAGCCAAATATTTTGAAATGAAGCAGAGGAAAAGAGTTATCAGTACTATCAATTCACCTTAGGACCAAGAAAATATGCATAAAATAACCAAGTCCATTCAAGAGAAAACTGAATGATGTTCTGTGGACGAAGGAAATTATAGAATTACTAAGGGTTTTGTTGAAAATAACTTCAAAATATTGTATTTATTCCCAAAGCCATTTTCATTTCAGTATGCCTCAGTGAGCGTGAGAGTGTGACTCTCCTCTGGAATGTTCCCACACAACAATTCAGTTGAAGAATAATTCCAGAAAAGAAAACCGAAAGTCAAGCAGCAAGTTTCAAAGAATCTAGTTTCTTCTTCCAATAATTAAAAAACTTTTCTGTTTCCTCATGCTGCCTTTAAGAATGTGATGCTGATAGTTTCATCTTCCTTTTTAAACCCCTCATTTAAATCTGTTTTCTCTCCTTATTTGTTTAAGGGCCACTTGCTAACGCAGCAGTTAAATGATGGAGAAATGTTTTTAATGAAGCAATTTTAACGTGCCTTGCAAGACCTAGTTAAATACATACTCAGCTAGTGGATTAAAAGATATAATAATAGTTACCACACCTTTGATTCAACAAGACAAACAAGCAAAGCTCATAACCAAACCTGTCTTTCTTCAGTAAGGCACCTCCCAGTAAGTGAGTACCTGTTCATCTTTAATTGCGGTAGTAGTTATTGCGATTTTTGCCTACCAAAGTGAAGCATGTGCACAGTTTTACCCCATAGATCAGTGCCCAAAACCTCTAATATCAGACCAAGAGTCACTACCCAGTAGCTACAGAAAATCAAGGGTCCATGCTGAGATGCCAATGGAAAGAGAGCCCTGTTACTCATTAGAGCAGAAAACCAGACTAATGAGAAACCAGCCCTGTCACACAAGAGATGAACAACTTAAGTATCACATTGTTTTTCAATAAACAACCTCATGCTGCTGTTTTCATTGAAAATGTTGTACAGTAATTGATTGGTTTGATGACACTTTAGAGCTCAAGAGAAAAACAAAGTTGTTGGGTGGCATGAAAGTTCTGTTTTGTATAATTTTCCTGCCAGTCGTCCCATTGAGGCAGGTTTTGCAGCTGCCGCAGACCTCCCCGTCCGGGCGCCTCAGCCCTCCGAGAGACTCACAAGAGGGGTGCTTAAAAAAAAATAAACTCTCAAAAACCAAACCCGCAGTCCTACTCAGATCTGTAGGTTTGGTGGTTTTTTATTTCCCCAGGAAGGTTATATTCAGCTCTGAGGCAGCACCGGGCCTGCTTCCCTGAGCAAACACCGGCCTTTCACCGAACTCGGCCTAAACGCGCGTCGGCCGGCCCCGCTCCCTCGCCGGCCAGCCGGCCGGCCGCCCCCCGCCGCCTCACGTCCCCAGCGGCGCCCCGGCTCACCCGTCCTTCTGCTGCAGCAGCTGCTGGAACTGCTCTGCGGAGCCCGCCGCTGCCACCTCCCCCGCCGCCATGGTCCCGCCGCCGCAGGAAGGGGGAGAGGCGCCGGGTCACGTGGGGGCGGTGCTGCGCATGCGCTGCAGCGGCCGCATGCCCCCGCGCGTGCGCCGCCCTCCTGCGCAGGCGTCATGGCGGGCCGGGACGGCGGGGGAGGTGGCGGCCATCTTGGGCTAGGTCGGGCCGCGGCAGCAGCCTCGGGGCCCGGCAGGCCGCGGTCACTGTGGCGGTGAGGGTTTTCCTGTCCAATTTTACTTCATTTAGTCGATGTTCAGCCTTCTGGAAGGAGGGTGTGCTGCAGACTGTGATTTATGGGTGCTGCTTCCCTGTCCCTTCACAGGCTGTGGTGCCACTCAGAAATTGATGAAGATAAATCCAAAGATAATATGCTTGTATACAGTAATGAAGGTGTTTTGTTAATGGGGCCGGTGTTTCCTTATCCACACATTGACGCAGGTGTTAATGGCTCTGCATGGCCCTAAATTACTACTCGTAACAGCAGCAAAACTTAGGGCTGCGTTATCGCTTATATTCTGTATTTGGCATTTCTGAAGTATATTTTTAACAAAAATCAAAAAGCTTAGCCAGTGCTCTATCTAAAGATTACTCTGATACTCATAAAAGGTCCCCGTTCATGATAACGATTACCAAACTAAGACCACTTTAATTCTGGATTAAAATATCCATAAAAGGTTTTAATGTCATCTAGAAACATCCATATCTTGAATATTTTTTTGAGTTTTCTAGAATCTACCAATTCAAACAAGACCTTGGGTTTGTCCTCACCATTCAAAAATTACTAGTTAGCGCTTGTGTTACCAAAAAACCGCACCTTTTGTTTCTAGTGAAGAAAAGGCTTAAAGATTCCAATGCAATATAAGTGTCCTGGTTTGAGTTCTTACCATTCACGTCAGGTTGCTGTTCGGGACCGACGTATTACCATTTCCCCTCATATTTGCCAGGGTAGTCTATTGAAAAGAATCAGATCCAATGTCAGCCTGAAATTAGATTTTCACTCCTTGAGCTCACGGCCCATAAATATGCAGCTGTTTCAATTCATGCCACTGGAACCAGGATTACCACTGGTGATGGGGAACCGTATTGTGAAGGGATGGAACAGTATAAGAAGAGTGAATATTTTATTTTGTTTTGTCTAATAATACTTATGTCCTTTTGATGCGGAAAGAGAAAAGAATTTAATCCAAAATACTGTCTTACCTCTGTGCTGTTAAAAAGATGATCATAAAGGATCCTGAAGAACGTTTACTGTTCTTACAAATTTAATGTAAAATTTTAACACGTTAATCATCAACAATATCTGAAATCTCAAAAAGCACAACAGAAATTAATCCAAAATAAAATATTAACTCCATTGAGTTAATCTCAGTTCTCAAAGAATATTTCTAAGAAAACAAAAATATGTAAATACTTCTGAAGAAAACAAAAAGTAAGATGTAAAAGTATGTGCTTTCTATTAAATAAATTCTAATTGACATAAAGTTCATTGCTGCCACGCTGCACAAACAGCCACTCCAGGGAAAGACCTACGGTCAGTGTGTGACTCCAGAGCGGAGTCACAGGCCAACTAAAAGTAGATTCAACTTCAAGATTGTTCCCAGACCACCCTAAATCTTCATTGTTCAACAATACAGTTGTTTTCTAATTACTTTAGAAAAGCAGCAAGTGGAGGATGTATCTGAAACTTTTGATAAAGTCATCTTGACTGTTTTATCTGTTCAGTGCTTATCGATCGACTACATCACCAGAGAGGGGGAGAAAAATAAAAGTTCAGAAACAAACTTTTGGAATAAATTACAAGTATCTTAACATTCTAAACAAAGGGTATGGATCATGAAGCGAGATCACCACAATTTGTTCATCTTAACAGTTACATGTTTGTCTTAGCTGGTGTCATGATAAAAGCAGCCATTCAAAAAGATTTCAGGGGCACGATACGAAGTACGGGAACTTCAGCTCTGTTTACTGAATGGTACATCTCTCAGGTGATTTGGGATAAGTGGAGGGAAGGAAGTCTAATTTTATATATTTTCTCTGACATTTTAACCTGACAGAACATCAGTGGCACAATCAGAAATTTATAAGAATAGAAAATGTTTGGGGAAAGCCTATTTGCAATTTTGTAACATATTTTGCTGAGTTTCAAAGCTTTTAAAAATTACTGCTCCTTTCAGTCACAAAACAGGGAAGAAAGAGTATTTTTTTCCCTATAAACTATTTGTTTCAAAGAAAATAAATTTTCTTACATTGCAAACTCTTGTGTTAGATAAATAAGTCCCACGGATTTCCCAATATTATTTTAGATTTCAGATCACAAAAAAAAAATCCCGTATTAAATAATCTAGAACATCGAGCAAATCGCATGTGACCTCCTCCTGCAGCTCTTCCATGGCTGTGTAGAGTGGCATAGGACCCAGCGCTGCGCCTTTAATGAGACTAAAATATATAATTCCACAAACAAATCTATTTCCTAGTGGTAATTTTATTTTTTTGCCCTGTAAGTTCCCTGTTACCACACAAAATGTGCATTCTCATTCTGTTCTGAGCTAAGCATTTCTGCTGTATTAAAGACGGGGTTATATTGTTGGAAAAGACTGTAATTTTTGCAGTAAGAAAACACGCTGTTATAATCCGTTTGATCATTTATTGTCCATATTTTTGGTCCCATTTTCAGGGAATGGAGCTACTTTTCCACCAGGAAGGAGTTCTGGAGAAGACGGGACCGGAGCTTGGGGACACGGTCCCGCTTTGGGAATGACTTGCCCTCCTTCAGCTGGAGGACAGATGGAACTTGGGGAAATAAATGTCTTCCTCTGTAGCCTATGTCAACTCTACAGCTATGTCACATAATTTAAAACCTCATTCTTCAATAAGGTTCACAAGACCTTTTCAAGGTTCATTTGGAAGGTAAAAACAAGGATTGCTGTTAAAAATGTATAGGCCCATTGAGACGCAGGGGAACTAAATCTCCCTAACATTAGGCTATATTTCTGGGCATCCCATATGGAGTAGTTGGCAGCACGGTCCCAGGGAAACCCCGGGCTTCAATGACTCCAGATTGGAGAACAGGCAGCGGGCCAAATGACTCTGGCAAGGCTCCCGTAGTGCCCGGAGAGCCGCTGCTCACCTAAGGTCTTGATAGCAGAGGCGAGCCCCAAACCGGGGTGAAAGGAGACCCGAAGACGCAGCTTGCCCTCGGGTGCCGCTCCTGTTTTCCAGCCCTGAGTGAACAAGTCGGTTTACGAAAGGATGGTGTCTTAGCTTTACATTTGCTAATTACCACATTGTAGTGCCCTGTCGAAGTACTGACATGGATATTCCTCACAGACACGCGTTTTATTCTGTTATATTCAAGCTGGGAATTCCCCGTAAAATACTGATGTGTTTTAACATAATTCTCGTTCTAGCCAGTCCCTGAACCCACGACTTTTATGTGTGGCGGAAAAGTTACGGGTGCTTAATACTCTTTTCCTGAGCTGTGCTTAGACAAAGACATATAACAGTAGAGAGACACTGTAATTCCATTTTGAAGAAATTAATGTAGCTGGAAGTTGCTAGCTATTCAGGATATATGTTTTGATGCACTATGTTTTGATGCAGAAATAGTATTTATTAGTACACGTGCAGTGTAAAATAAAAACACCTTTAGAACATGCCTAAGCAACACCTTTTCTTCTTTTACCTGGTTACATCCTTTCTCTATTCTGATATATCGTCAACTATACTTTTGGGAATTTAGTCTGTCCTTTGCTACAAAAGACTTCTTATTATGCACTAATTCAGCATCTTATTTATACAAAGTGATTAAGAATAGCACATTCAGTTGATTCTTGCAAAAACAGCTTCTTGGGGGTCTGAACTGGTGCGATGTACTAGACTGTACAAATTCAGATTGATCCTAGAAAAAAACTCTGGTTAAAGGAAATGGTTGCATTCAAAGTCAAATTAAAATGTGTATCAAAACAGATTTATTGATAAATTCTTTTATTTTTGAGTATTGTTTTTTGCCTAGGGGCCTTGACTGTGACTACTGATGATACGATTAACACATAAGGTGCTCTCCCTCCTTAAAAAATCATTGTAAATTGAGGCAGAATTGTTTGCCGGGTAGCAAGGGATATCCAAGGGTGACAACCTGCTTTCGCTGAAGCAAAGATGAGATTCACTACCTGTGTTCAACCATGTGTTCGCACTGTTCTTGTTGGTTTGCGGAAGGATTCTATTGTCCCCTTTTATTCTAGGGGGTTCAGAGAGCCTCGAACATGAAGAGAAAAGAGCTTGGATGTGATAAGAATGTGTGATATGATTACAAAGGGTGAAAATGACAGATTCAGAAGATGAGCACAGAAAACTTAAAATAAATAAGGGGGTAGGAACCAGGAAGAGGACACCGACAATGGAAAAAATGCATAATAGAGTTCTGAAAAAAAACCCTTTTGTGATAAGCAAACATGGTCCAGCATTATATTTTGAGTTTTGGATGCATGACAAGATAAAATGAAAAACACTTTGGTCTGGAAGAATGTATAGTTTTGGGAAGTGAAGAGATTGTGTGGTATGAACACTGCAAAACAAAGAGCAAATATTGTGAAACGAGAGGAATTCACTTTAAGACATGCCAGGTCTTGGTGTAATAGCAGTGGGAAAAGGCTATGACAGGTCACTAGTTTTCTTGATTAAATGTCAGTAAGAGTTGTATACACAGAATAAAACACAATGGGGGGGAATTTAACAGGGAATCAAATACAGCAAACATGGAAATACTGACATTTTCATCTAGGAAAACAGTAAAATTAAGGTCCCAGTTGAAGACCTAAAGATACCAGTTAGCTTTGGACCAAGGATGTGAAAAAGGATGAACATGTCTGTAATTGCAGAGTTCCCACAGTTGTGAGTCTGTCTTTAACAGCACTCAACAAGGTGTGCACAGAAACAGGTTGGGAGGTGTGACAGGTTTGTGACCGCTAAATCGATTTACTAAGGGTAGCCATGAACACAAGAAAACTGGTTTTTGACTGAGGGCGGCCAAGCTCTGGAGCTGCTCAGAGAGGCTGGAGATACTCAAAACCCACCAGGCACAGTCCTGGCAGCCTGCTCCAGGGACCCTGCTTCAGCAGGGACTCGGACTAGGTCATCTCAAGAGGTCCCTTCCAACTCAAACGGTTCTGTGAAATTATTCTCCTTTTAAGTTACCCGGTACTCCATGAAATGATGCAGTTCACAGCAGAGGAAGCCTGGGGAAGCAGTTGGGCAAACGAGCTCAATGGAGGAAAGGGAAAAAAATGAGCAAATGGAGAGATGAATGAGAAGTCACTTGTGAGTCCTCGGTTTCTCAGGATAGAAGAACACGACAATGGGATTTTGGCGTGGTACAAAGTAATTTCTCTGAAAAAAAAAAAAAAAAAGGGCAAATTACTAGTTCTGGTTTAACTTCAGCCAGCAACTAAGCACCACCCAGCCGCTCACTCACCCCCCAGCGGGATGGGGGAGAGAATTGGAAGGGTAAAAGTGAAAAAAACTGGTGAGTTGAGATAAAGACTTAAACATAAGAAAAGCAAAACGTGTGCAAGCAAGCGAAGCAGAACAAGGAATTCATTCCCGCCTTCCCATCGGAATGGGGCTTCAGCCATCCCCAGGAAAGCCAGGCTCCGTCACACATAACGGTGACTTGGGAAGACAAATGCCATCACTCTGAACGTCCCCCTTCCTCCTTCTTCCCCAGCTTTATACACCGAGTGCTTAGCGACAACTGAAATATGTGTGTTATCAACATTATTCTCATCTGAAATCGACAACACAGCACTATACCAGTAAAAAAATAAACTCTATCCTAGACGAAACCATGACATTCTCCACCCCTATTCCATACCATTTATGTCTCGCTTGGGTCCCGCACTATCCAGTACATCCTCATGAACCACCACCCCCCTTCCCATCCTTTGATAGAATGCACAGATACCATTCCCCTAGTCTATGGACCACCCCTGGTCCCTCTGGGACAGGTTATGGGGTTTAACCTTGCAGTGAACCCCTCCCCTTGCTCCTGCCCCACTAGCAACGAAGGCCTCCTGCTGTAGTAATTCCCATAGCACGCAACCCAAATCCCAGCTTTAACTTTACTCCCAATTTCTCTACCTGCCCCCAGCCCTCAGTCTATGGGCCATCCCACTAAAATGTCCCGTGCATGATGTGTAGAGGGGACCCTCCCTTTCTCAAAAACTTCTGCTACTTCACTGCTTCAGATAAGTCAGAGAAGTCCCAAGAAGTAAAGGTCTATGAATTTAGCAACTTGCAAACATAGTTGATAGGCTGTAGATGGCAACAAGCCACCTCTGATGACCAAAATAAACCTCCATTCCTGTGCTGGAGGGTGGGGTTTTCAGTCGGGTCTCACCTGCAGAAGACAAGGTGCATTCCTCACGGAAAACATGAGCCACTGCATTTGGAGGTGTATTCATGTAAACATCAGCATGTCTTTTGTTTCTGGCCTCTTCGTTCCCAAGAGGTCTTGAAAAGGTTTGTAAATTATATATCCTCTACTTCTGTCACTGAACTCTTAAAACCTGGTGATGTTTCTGCGTTTTTACTTTGGCTGTGCAGCCTTCACAGCATAAGCGATTAATCACTTCACAAGATCACCCTTTGGATTTGCACGGCTGTTCTTTGCGACTTCCTGGTGTGAGCTTTCATGCTTTTTCCAAAGCTAAGCTTTTTCTTGTTCAGAAAAACATCCATGGAGGGAGAGAACCGATACTCATCCTGTGCACACAGGTACCACTTAACCCCGCGCTCCATATGTCAAATCAGACTTTTCTAACAGAACCACCGTTTCCAAACCTTGCACCTGCGGAAGAGGATCCCCTGCCGTATGCTGGCACATTTAGATGTATGTGTCACAAAACGCGTGGTTTTCATAGTGCATCCCATCATTCTAAGCGCGTGAATATAAAAGGGAAGCCAGTCCACAGTGCTAGCTATACCGGCAGGACACAGAAACAGGCTCTGGGTGTGGAATTGGAAGGTGGCTTTGAAATAATTAAATAAATCTGATTTGATGTGAATGGATTTGGGTTTGGTTCAGACTCAGAGATGACTTATGCTTCAGATGTGCTGCAAACTGGATTACCCAGATTTAGGGTTATTTTTCTATCATCAGGCATGTGAAATGCTAAATCTAAAAAAAAAAAAAATCCATGGATTAATTTTTTTGTTATATGCCCTCAGGCTTAAAGAATGTGACAGAGCATATACTGTAACACAACTGGATCCCTAGTGAAGAATAAGCTCTAGAAGGAATGAATGCCAGGGAGAGCTTGGCAATACGTGTTCTCTCCTGCAAAACAGCTTGATTTCACAGAGCAGAAAAGCCAAGCGGCATATTACACCCTCCCGACTGAGGATACTGTCCTGTGCTGGCCTCGAGACCCGCCAAAAGTAAACTGAAGGACTCTGATTTTATCTGGGATGTACAGCGCCAGGGAGTCATCTCCTCCCTTCCATTTTGTTTTCCCCTTTTTGGTAGGAGATGGAGGGTGCAGAAGACACCTCAGCAGGGAGTCATCCTCTAGAAAAGAATCTTCTATCGATCTTTTCCAAATGAATCTGAAAGGAGTCCCTGCCCGTTCTGGATTGCCGTGCAGTTTGTGCAAGCAGCTGTCGGGTCCAAGCCTGTGTCAATGACTTCTGCTGTCATGGCTGTGAATCTGCAGGTGATCCTTGGAAGCTTCTGAATGAGCCTGTCTGGAAATTGGATTGAAACCCAGGTAGTGTCCTGTGACTTAAGCTGAAATACTGATGGGCAGCTCATCGCCTGTCATCCCACCAGGAGGGTGACTCGCACTAGGCACTAGAAAGACACCGTGCAGCAGCCTGGGCAGGACGCCGCCAGGGCAGAGCAAGCCCCTGTGATGCTCAGTCCCTTACATGTAGACTGAGGAACCTGCTCTGAGGTCCCCAAACCTAAAAATCAAGATCGTTACACTCAGTGCTGCTCAAATTTGCAGCTGCTCCATCATACAGAGCTCTTTGGTGCACCATCACATGGCATTAGATGTTTCTTTTGGAGAAGGACAATTTCTGCAGAAGCAGGATCCCAGACAGGGTGTTCTTGTCTGTGCGGCTTCAGTCCTCGCTCCCCGCGCCATGGGGCGGGTTTGAGAAGGGAACTCCTCGCTCCCTGGCTCTGGTAATGCACACTGTGCTGGCCACGTCTGCTCTGCCACTTGTCATTTCCACGCAGCTTCTCACCATCCCTGGGACTCTAAAGGAGGTTTAGTTCTCTGGGAGTGATCTAATTACAAAATAAGCTGAAATCACTGATGGCAACAGCCTCGATCATGCTGTTACCTAAAGCGATGAAGAGTTAGTGCTGTTCATAAGGTCACTGAACAAGTTAAATCAAACCTGGGTTACACGGTGTTTTTTCTGAGACAGAACAAGCCTTTTAACTCTTCCCCAGCAAGTATCTTTTTTTTTTTCCCCATTTACCGTGCCAGCTTTAAAACTATCTCCAGCCCCACACACTGGTGCAGCCTCAGTTGTACTTTCACGTGGGTTTTGTTCTTCGGTGTCTCGGCATCCCTGCAGCCCGGGGGCACAAAAATTACACTGTAAATTACGGGAAGTCACACACACAACGCTCCCGGATAGTATTTTCTTGTCTTTAGTGCCACTAAAACCCAAAGAAACTCAAAGCGAAAAATAAAGCCTGCCCTGCATTCATTCAGGATTTAGAGAGGATTTAGGGTACGTAAGGTTACCGGGTATTTGACGACCGCTTGAAAATGCTGCCCGGCTTCTGATTCTTTCATGACCAGTTTAATAAACACGAATAAACCGTAAAAGTGCCGGTGCTGACCGCGCACCCCCGCCGACGCCGGCTGGTCCCTGGGCGCTAAGCTCGCCTCGGAGCCGCGGGGGATGGCGGGGCCAACCAGGGGCGCCGGCCCGCCCGGCGGCACCGCGCTGCCGGCTAATCCCCCGCGCAATCCCAAACCCCGCGCTCGGGCGCGCTGTCCCGCCTTCCGCCTCGCCCGCTGCCCGCCCCGGCCCCGCCCCGGCGGGCGGCAGCGGCGGAGCTGTCAGGCAGCGGAG
>VWZL01000532.1:2744039-2795668 GCA_013396915.1 Stercorarius parasiticus | reverse complement strand
GGGACCGTGAGGCGGCCGCTGGCTCCGGGGCCATGAAGGGGGCGTTGGCCCCGCGGCTGTGAGGGGACCGTGAGGCAACCGCTGGTCCGGGGCCGNGGCCCGCTGTGAACGGGGCTGCGAGCGGACCGCCCGCGGGGGGACCGGTGCCGCTGCTGGGGGTTAGTGCTGTCTCAGTGGTTCTGCTCTGCCTGCAGGCAGAGGGGTGCATGCGCACCGCCGTAATCATAATTTTAAGTGGAATTTCACTAAACAACTATTTTTTTTTTTTTGGTTGATACCCTTTTTACCAGGTGGCATTATCAATGCTCTCTGTTCTGCTGTCCTGGCTTCAGGATCTGCCTCACAAGAACGGGGTGTTTAGCATTCGTGTCTCGGGCTTCTGGAATAGTTTTCCATTTCAGCTAGGCATGTGCCTGTGTATTTCCCCAACAGGATTCATTTCGATGAGGTGTCTCATCCACCACCTTGTAAGCATCTTTCATCCTTTTAAGTGCCGAGCTGTTAACTTTGCAAAAGTTAACAGGAGTTCCAACAAAAACTTACCACAAAATCACAGAATGGTTTACATTGGAAGGGACCTTTAAAGGCCATCTAGGCCTTAAAGGCCTTGAGCAGGGACATCTCCCACTAGACCAGGTTGCTCAGAGCCCCGTCCAACCTGACCTGGAATGTTTCCAGGGATGGGGCATCTCCCACCTCTCTGGGTAACGTGGGCCAGTGTCTCACCACCCTCTGAGTGAAACATTCCTTGTATCTAGTCTATAAATCTTCCCTGTTTTAGTTTAAAGCCATTCCCCCGTGTCCTATCGCAGCAGGCCCTGCTAAAACGTTTGTCCACGTCTTTCTTAACCTGGTGTTCACACTCTCTACCACTGTTACTCGATCATCCTGTTCATGTGTGACTTGAGCAAAAACTTGGGTAGTTAGGGGCTAACCTCATTTATCAGAGAAACACCATTTGCAGAGAAGAGGAAGAACATCTGCTCAGTGAACTTTCTGACTGTGACTGACAAGGTTACATAGGAAAGAAGGAATTTCTCTTTCTCCTGTTTTTGAGGTTAGGGAGACAAATAACAGCTTTCTTCTCGTTCATGAATTGCGGTTTGTCCACTAACAAAATCCTTAATGAGCCAGCTGCCCGGAGACCGGATAAAATTCACAAACTTTTATGACAGCAACTCAGAATTGCCGTCGCCGCCTCTGTGGACAGCAGAATATATCAGTCAAGCTCTGCAAGCTAGTTTTAAAAAGAGAACATTTCTTATTACAGTTCAGAACATTTTCTGTGTAGAGTAGCCTAGACAAGACATTAGAGGCTGGGTTTTTTTCTACCACAGCAGTTGTTATGGTCCAGATTACAACTGAGTCATCATGGCTTAATGCGTTTAAGTGAACAGTTGAGCTGCTGCTGTCATGTGCTGGATCACAGACCCGAGGTGAAACACCTGCGCTTAACCTTTCTGACTGCTGAAGGGGATGTATACTAACTAAATTGTGCTCTCCATCCTCTGGTACCTGCTCACTGTGGTGCAGGGATTTCTTAGCTAAATAATTGACATTTTCGATTTTGGCTAACAGCACGAGCCCAAGTGGCAATGCAGACAAGGTGCTTTACCTTGTAACTCATACAGCTGTGATGCTACACAGAATTTTGCATATTTTAGGTCTAATATCAGAACTTCTTGGGATTCTCTCCTTTTTGGGTTATAAGCCGTTGCCAGTACTGGGGCTTGAAGTCATTACAAATGCTATATCTGGCCTTTGCAGAGATGTTATCGCTGAATGAGCCGCTCGGGGAGGGGAGCTCCAAACTCAGCCCTACTAAATGAAGACTCATCCCTGGGTTTGAGGAGACAACTGTTTTGAAGCCTTTATCATCCTCTTACTTGATGCTGCATATGCAGTGTCCTGTACTAGTGGCTGTGGTAACTGGGGAAGATTTCCCACGTTCCCTACAGTTTTTTTCTTGCTCTCCCTCAGGTTTTACTGTATGTTATATATATATGTACATATTATTTCGTTTTGTACCTTGATGTAGCTATTTGCATGTACTTCAGAAACTTGCTTTAGGATGGAGTTCATTGATGTTGCACTGGTTTTAAGGCATTTGGACTTAGAGGCCAGTAAAGGATAACAGATTTTCCAGACCAGAGCTATTCACGTGGCCTGTTCTGGTTTGGAGTGGACTGCAAGCAAAGTTTCCCAGTTTCCCAAAGTTTCTGCTCTCCCAAACTGAGCCATCTGCACCTCTTTCTGTAGGGAGCCGAGCCCTAATAACGGGGAGCACCTACACACGGCTATCATTGTCCTTCCATAAAGCCATCCCATGGAACCAAACTAAGTGAAGCTGGGCTGGACGGAGACCTGTTTTATTCCTGTAGGACAGCTGTTTATGAAACACAAAACAGAAGCTAGCTTGGCTTTTAAAAAGATGGTAAACAAAACAGAAATTGCATGTGATGAACATATTAAATTTATAGGAGATTTTTCAAATCTTACAGCTAAACTAAAAAAAAGAAAAAAGTAGTAGCTTTTCTTAAAACTATTTTCCATTGCATTTAGGTTAGTTGTTTCGATGTAGCTAGTTTTTGCACCAATTTATTTTCACTGTTTATGAAAACCAGCATCTGTGAGGCCTTTATCCTTTCAGCATCAGTGAAAATGCATGTGTTTTTCCAGGACTTTCCAGCTGGAAAAGAAAGTTACAGAATGTCTTCTCTGCAGAGAACACCTGTTTTCTGCCGGTTGTAGGACAGTACGTGATTTGCTGTTGGCTTGTCTTAAACTACATTTCCAAGCTGGATGTAGCCTGATCATTCCCTAACAAAAGTAGTCATTTTGGTGAAATCCTTGCTTGCCTTTTGAATAGCGAGCTCATTGATCCTTATTAATCACAGGCGCTTTGAATCCTGCACTATGTGTGTTCTGTGCGCAGGCAGGATTGATGTATTGATTGTTTCTTTCCTAAGGGAGAGAATTCCAGAGAGTGAAGTCTTCCCTGAAGCCAGCCTCTGCTAGAAACTTCCACAAATTGTCTTGGCAGTTGTATGATAAGTTTGTCAGCCATCTACTCTGTATGCTGAGTTCCTGTCACTGATGCTAAGTATCTTAACCCCCCCAAAAAACAATACCTTGAATTTATTTTTAATAAGCCAAATTTCTTCTGAAGTATGGCAGTAAGTCATTTTTTCCCTTTTCTCCTTCATCTCTTGCTAGTTACGCTGCTGTACCACTATGCTGTACCTTTTAATAAAGGACGAGTTCTGCAGCAACAAAGGGAAGAGAATGTTTTCCCAATGGAAGTCGGTCTATCTTTAGAGGGCTTTCTCAGACTTTTTGTTATTATATTATTCACTTTCTTAGTACAATACATATTTCACTTTTTGATTTACTTCCCATCCAAATATCCTATATTCCGTGATAGTGTTCTTGTTTCAACTGTTTTCCGCTGAGGTTCCTGTTGTATTGATCCATTTTATTTTTGCATAACACGTTCAAATTTTAAATGTAGTTTCCGTGCTTCAATAGTCTGTTAGTTCTGTGGCAACACATCTTCTGCCTGTGAAATTATATGCTTGTGAAAGAGATCGAATATTGTTATTCCTTAAACAAAGTTTGTTCAGAAAGGCGTAGAAAAAAATTTCAGAAGCATGCGTATCTCTGCAATTCAGAGTCAGACCCTGAAACGTCTGTGTCAGTTTTTAAATTTCCCGTTATTCTGTTAATTTGTTGTTAGGATTTCAAGGATCCCCTGGGATTTAGGTAGTCCTCCCATTGCATGGGATAGCAGTCCCAGGCCAAGGATATTCTTCTTAAGGTTTCCAGTCGTTGTCTTCCACAGACTCGCATCTTAACCATACCAGTTCCTAACCTGGTTCTCACAGAGCAGTAAAGCAGTATTTCTGGGGTCCGCTGATCTTGCGTGGGACTGCTGAGCACTGTGAGAAAGACATCCCTGCTTAGGCCGGCCCTTTCTCCGGAGCTGGACGCCTTTGATTCGCAGGACCCCCAAGTGTCATTCAGTACTAGATAACAGCTCAGGTTAGAGCTTCAAAAGTGGAAAGTTAATTGGCGATAGAGCAATGGAAAGCTGTAAAAAGGTGACAGCATTGAGAGAAAGATACAAAAATCATTACAAAATATGTCTTCATGGCTGTCTGACTTGGCTTCAGGGTTTTCCTTCCGTTTCCTTGATGTAATTAGTCATTTCACACAACTTCCCCTGATCCGTTCCTTTGATAAACGCTATCCTAAATTATACACTAATGGAGAGTGAAGTATGCTCTTTTCCCAGGGGCATTTTATCCCCAGTTTATGAAACTGAGACACAGAGACATTTAGCGAGATCTGCAAATTCCCCTGCTCTTCCAGCATGACATGCAGTGTTAACTACAAAATGTTGGTAATCTGGCCTAGTGTCTGGTAGTCTGTATGTTACTAATTTACTGTTCTTACAAATGAGCGTGAAATCCCAATCAGTCATAAACAATAAATTCCTGAAATCTTGTATTCAATGGCCTATACCTTGTGAAGACAAATAAATACTGCTTTTGATTCTTTCAGAAGCGAGCATGCAAGCCATCAGAAACCATTCCAAATGAGGCTGATGCTCACCTCAGTGATTGTGCCATGGAGCTGGATTCTAAACAGAAAATCTCTGCTGACTGTTGTCCCTGGGCTACAAAGACAAAGCAAAATTCAGTGGTATGTTTATACTGTCAACACCACCTATTTTTCAGAAGAACGCTTTTAAAATACATTTTATAATAAAATTGCAAATAATTGCCCTTTTTTTTCCTTTCTGATAGCATTGTATATGCTTTTGTTCATTAGATTTTTGAAAACCATGTAAGCAGAGGTGCTGCCCAGCCTTGCCCAAGATGTATTGCTGGAGAATCTGTAAGTATATTAACCTTCTTTCTGCGACATAAAAGATAGACTTGTTCTTAAGTATTAGATCCATAAAACATAAAGTTAATAAAAACCGCAATTACATTTCTCAGGAAAAAAGCATGTAAATAAAAGAAAGCAGATTGATTTAGCATTTCTGAGGTACGCCGGCAGAGCACAAACTAATATGTTTCCAGCAGCAGTTGGAAAATATGGAGACTGCAAACACATTTTTCAAATTCACTCTAAAAAGCAGAGTTTAGGAAGTAACTGAAGCAAAGAGCCACATACAACTTCCTCTATCCCTTTTTTATATCTTCCGTGATTTACTGGATCATAATAAAATATTCAGGAATCCCATTCTATCTCCTATTTTTTCCTCTAATTGGATACTTCCTTTACAAAGAGGAGACATAACCTAAGAATACTACACTGTAGACATACCAGAGCTGGTCTTAAATGAGCGAGCGAAAGGGCCAGTAGCAATCAGAGCTCAGCACAAGTTGACTTTTCTGAAAAACAGTGCAAGTATTTGGACAGCTGAATAGTGCTGACTGCTGAGCTGATTCATATCAGCTTCTCGTGGCATCCAAAGTCAGCTGTTTAAAACCTGTATTTTTTTATTTATGTGGGCCGTAGTCACAGCTGTGATTTTGCACCATGTAATATGCCGTAATACTGCAGCAGTAGCACTAGAATCTCCCACTAACAGATGGCAGTGATCTTAACCACCTTCTTTTTTCCCCTGGGTAGAAAGCCAGATCCCTGGGTAGAAAGCCAGATCCCTCAAGAGAGAATGGCTGGTAATAGTGAAAGGGGTTATGGTATTTCTGCAGTTTCATTTTTTCATGCAAATTGTCTAACCAAAGTTTAGGAAGTTTCATAAATGTATGGGAGCTACCCTTGACTTCTGTTTGGATGCTTTGCATCCTTTTGAACCATCGCACAGAATTCCTTAGAGAGCAGAAAATAGGAGAGGTGCGAGGGAATGCCATGCGTTTCTTCAGAAAGGCTAAATGCTCATAGCAAAAACTTTGATTTGATGGAATTAATGGCAAAGTTTCCATTGAATGCTGTGAGACTGAGGTTGCTGTTATAAGTCAGGAGCTGTGACTGAAAAGACATTTACTGTGTTAACTTATTTCCGCTCACCTTTAATAATAAAATAGAAACCAGATCCAGGGCCGACTTCAGGAATATAGAAATCTGTATGACCACCTATGTGGATTACCAAGCCTGAACTTTCCAGATGTATTACTCTCTTTGGTGACATGGAGAACATCTCAGGGATTAAAAGCCAAAAAAAGAAAATAACATTTTGGGATTAAAGCCCAAATTAGACAGTCAGTTTTGTTGTGTTCCAGAATTACAGTGATATTAGAGTTTGTAAAATTCTTCTATATCAGTGACCACTTAATTTTGGAAAATTATGAGTACAAATATCGTAATTCCAAATAACACCATTTCTATTTTAAGTCAGATTAGCTTGGCATGTTTTTTTCCTATGGCCTAATAATGAACTTGAGATAATTGCCAGGTAACTTGAGGTAACATTCACCTCTTCATTCCTTCATCACAAACTTTTATGTCTTGAAGTTTGGTTAATTATAACCAAATGGATGGGCTGTTCTATTCACTTTTAAATGCTTTTCAGCTACAGCTGTAAGAAACAAGGAAAACAACTTGCTAACTTTGCTTGGTGAGAACTGGAATCTCAAAACTAAAGAATTTTTCTACTTGACTGTCCTTCTGTGCTCTCCATATAGAAACTCAAGGTATAAAAATATGCAAGGTTATAAAAATCTGGAGCCCTTGTACAGCTATTTGATAGACTTGTTGCTATATTAGCCTCACGTTGTTGAGTTGAAATGGAAAAAGCTTTGCTCAAAGCAGGGTGATTTTAAATACGACTGATTTTAAATATGATTCTTATTTCCATGATGTACCCTGTAGTGGGGGAAAAAGTTTACCCGTGTGTGTTGCAAAATGTCAAATGTAAGTTGGAGTTTGAGGAGTAACATACAGTGGTTGGGTAA
Source organism: Stercorarius parasiticus (assembly GCA_013396915.1). NCBI lineage: Eukaryota > Metazoa > Chordata > Aves > Charadriiformes > Stercorariidae > Stercorarius > Stercorarius parasiticus. The sequence continues at coordinate 2,788,742 of VWZL01000532.1, read as the reverse complement.
TGGAATAATGAAGTTAGCATGTATATTCTGTTCTCCATTATTTGAGTCATGGGTCTGGAACAATCTGGATAAAAGAAAAATATGTCTGCTTTTGCTCTGATAGCTTGCTCTTCCAGAGAGGAGGGACTCTGCTCCCAGTTCCTATTAGGACAGTTTGCTAGTTTGGACGTAATGCCACACAAAGACGGGACTAGAGCAGCCAGAATTGTGTTCCAGTATAGCTGAATTCATGTCGTGTTGAGCTAACCTAACCTAATCACCCTGATATAAACTGGCTCGTGTGAGCGCCCTTGCATTCACAGCATGATCCATCTATAACCCCTCTACCTGTAGACGATTAACTGATCGTATAGATTTGTTAATTGTGTTCTCTTCGGGTAATCCGTTATCTGTGGCCAGTAACATAACAGATAATGCAGTTATATTTCAATAAATTGAGCAGGAATTGTATTAGTAAATTATCTTCATTCTTAAAATACTAAAAAGTTTATACTAAGAGTACAATGTCTAGTAAGCTGGTAAGAGTTCAGATAACTTTCTTCACAGTTAAAATTTCACTTCAGGGAAATCAGAAACTGTCATGGTGATTAACATGCATCATGAAGTTCTTCAGAACAGCTGCCATGAACAGAAGGGAGGAGCCTACAGATAGCAAGATAAAGAATGTTGTAATTTTTTTCATCATCATAATAATAATGTTAAAGTCCTATAAGAAGCTTTATTCTACAGATGGTAGGAAAATTCAAATAAATGAAAACATCCAAACTGGAACAAGGCAAACACAAAGCATATTGGGCTGAGATAATTTTTGCTTGTTGTGGGTACTCTTCATCAGGATTGGGTTTTGCATCAAGAAATCCTAATACTTGTTGAGCTAATTGCTCGTGTGGAACCTGACTGACATCAGCTTTCCTGAACACGTTTAGCTCTGTGTCACTACTGAAAGTGCTGTGAACTTCAGCATGTATTTAAATGCATTATCACTATTAGGTTTCCTCTCTTAATTTTTAGATGTCTTTTTCTATATTTATTGACTACCACACGTTTCATAAAGAATAATCGATGTGTATAAAACCACAATTTGAGAAAAGGGTACGACTTTAGTTGCATTTTTATAAGCTTTATTTGGACTAATGTGTTATTAACTATTTAGGCAGGGACTTAGAATAAGAGGAACAAGTGGTGTAAACTAGCAGGAAGCTAGGTAGGATTTTGGGGGGAAAACATCATTCTTGAGATTTTTCTGTGTTAGATGGTAACTAGAGGTAACACCTTTTTTTGTTCTAAAAGCGTTACTGTGAATATATTTAAACAAATACAATGCGATATAAACAAATGCACACTTGAGTTTAAAATAAAAGTTGCCAACCAGAAAGTAAATTTCTGTTCTATCCTCAAAATCTTTAAACATCTAATGGTAGAATAGAATAAGGTATGCAAGTACGATGATAAAATTGTCTGTATTCTGCATGGGTGTATTTTAACTTCATGTGCAAAACAAGTATCATATCTCAGTTGTGCTGCTTATACGGATTACACTGAACATTGCATTTACTGTCCAGACTTTTTAGTTGTCCACGAGTACCTCAGGGGAAAAAAAAGGAAATGCTTGTGAAGCTGTTAGTGGAGCTGTCAGTTTCTTTTAAAATAAAGTTTGAAAACATATACTGAGGAAGAGACTTCAGTTTTTGATGAGATAATTTTTAGTGACATAAGATTTTTGTCATTTCAGGGACACTTCAGTCATATCCTGGGCTTCTAGAAATTGAGAGACGGCAGATCGGCAGCACTGCTTTTCTTTTTAAATTCTAAAGCTGCACCTGAAACCCGTACAGCTGGATGTCTGTACCTTCGCCCACGGCGTGGACTGTGTGTGGTACTCGGCATATAGCAGTTTGCTGTATGTGTTGCTCCGTCAGTGCACAATTATGGATATCATTGGTTTTAGACTTAAAAAATGCTTCTGCTTTTAAGGTGGCTCGGTATATGTTAAAAAAAGAAAGTTGATTTAACGTTTTAGAGTAGTTAAATTGATCTGGCCTTTGTCCCAGTCTTCACCTGGGACTGGGTCAGAGGTCATGTTGATACAAGATATTTTTCTGACTCTCTTGGGCACTTTCTCTGCTGCTGTTGGAGAGCGGTCCTTGCATTTACATGGGTACAGGGCTGCAGTTTTAGCTCAGCCCTATGTATGCAGGCAGAAATGGGAGGCCAGAAATGTCTCCATTTTTAGATGGCTATTCAGCTGTGAAGGCCAGTAAAAATCCTATTGAAACTTATGTTTAAATCCAAAATATGCATCCAATTTGGCTATCTTATACGCTAAACTTCTAGTTTGTTTCAGAGTTTGTGAATGTGGCAGGCAAATATCTAATAGAAAAAGGAGTATTATTTGAACAACCCTCTGTAAAACAAAGATTAGTAGTAATTCAGCTCTGTGGAGTCCTCGGAAGTTGTTAAGATACCCTAACTCTCTTTCCAGTTACTGTGATATTAGAACGAACCTGTTTAAAAAGTCTTGAAGTTGTCATCCAACATAATTTTATTGGCTTCTCACAAATAATTTCATCTACATTTTGCCAGTATATAGGACTATATAATTTTTAAACACATTCAGATTTTTGGACTCCAGGATAGCCAAGTTGTGCTATTCGGGTGTGACACTTCAGTGGCTGCTCTGGTTTAGGCAGAGGATCTTGAAAGCTCAGAACTGAATGGTGGTGTGTAAACCCTCTGCACTGGAGGGAAATTGCTGTGACCTGCCAAAGTTCATGAGGAAAGTGATCTCTGCTGTCTGAGCTTTAGCTGTGCCCTGCTGCCACTCAGCTTTTGGGGAGAATTCAACCCAAAACAGATCTGGAAGGCATGACAGCATTTGGCCTTTCCTGTTCTGAGAGCAACCAGTAGCCAGTTTAAATGAAAATGGTAGCTCCAAAGTTGCAAAAATGTAGTGACAGGCTTTTAAAGGTTAGCTTCCTAGTGGGGTATGTAAGGCTGCAGAATCCTTAGGCAAAGGTTTGTCAGAGTCCTAGAATGCTTCCCATATTGTGTGTGGAGGAGTTGTTAGCACAGAGTTGACCGTTATTAAGGAGATATTCTTCCTAAATATATGAATATCATATAAATACTGATGAGGAATAGTAATGATCATATTACTGATGAGTAATAGATGAGGAAATAAGTCTATAAAACAGACCTGTGCTAAATTGGCATACGTAGTGTTTGGTTAGGAAAGAATAAGTTTCCTCCAAGCCAATATAAGTTTTAGTTGCATTGAAAATAAATGTTTTCAAAATGCAGAATTTCTCAGACATTCAGAATTTTCTTCAATCACAAGAACAGTACAATCCATAACAGATCAAATCTCCAAGAAACACGGCGGTTTTAGAAATTGCATTGTCCCTGCTACCTTGAAGATCTGAAACTCATCTTGGATCCTTCCGCTCCCAGTACAGGTTGATGCAAGCAATAGTATCTATCCGTGCTAGGAAGGAACATATTCTCACTTGAAACGCTAGTATGGTGAGCAAATTCCCGTATATTGATATCAGAGTTTATCAACTAGTGCAAAATAATAATGCAAAACGTTTTCTAAAGACTGAAATTACGTATTTGTTAACAAGATAACTGGAGCATATTTTGTGGGCAATTCATTTTTACATTTTCCAACCCTTGTTTTTTAAAAATCCTGGTAATAATAGCAGCCAAAAAAAGACGGCTAAGCATCAGTTTCTGTGCTGTAAAAGTTGAAATAGCTGCTTGGAGGTAAAAGGCTAAAAGGTATCTGAAAGTTCTGTCACTGCAAAATGACCCAAAACCTGTATGTTTCATCAAGTAAAATGTATGACAAGTAATGATTAGTAGAACAGTGTATGGTCAAAATTTAGGGTATCCAAAGAGGAGAATATCAAAAGTAGACTTGGACTCCATGATGGAACAATTTTCTGGTACAATATATTAAAGCAAAGGAGTATGCCATCGTGTTTAAAAGACGAGGGATATGTCTATGGCTTATCAAACCAAACGGGTGCTTTTCATTTAAGTAACTCAGATTTTATCATGTTGAGAATTCACAGATATATTTCTTCTGCTTGCTTTAAACTTAACTCATACAGAACATGATAGAAACAAGAACCAGCTGGTTTCCTTATGGTCCTTGTAGGTCTTGTGCCATGTTCTTTTTAATTCTTCTCCCCTTAGAGTAACCGTTACTTGTTTTTTGTAAAATCTTATCGTACATAAATCACAGGACTGGTCATAGTTCGTGGCTGCATTACAGAGGCTGATGAACTCATACTAGTGTTCGATTTTAATGTAATTTTTTGTATCAGTCTTCCCATTGTTACTGTACACTGTGCAGGTATTTTATTACACTCTCCACCCTGACTCTCAAGACTGTCCTTGGAGATTGCTGCATCTAGACAGCTGAACAAAATAGGAGAGCTTTAGCCTATTTTTCACTCAGTAACCTGTGGTGTGACCATGGGCCTGTTGTACTTCCTTTGCACAGTTAAAAATGTGATGGTGCCGTTTACATCAAGTCTAACTGATGAGTAGTTACGTTGTTCACGTGTACATTTGGAACATCTAAATGCTATGCTATAGGAAGTAAACTTAAGTAAAATGGTAGGGGTTTTTTTGTTTTTAACTATAGCCTCTTGAATTCCCCAGGAACACAATATAGGATGCAAGTCAGATCAATTCTATAATAATATTTAAATAAAAAACCCCTCTGTTTCCCTACCAATTTCATCTGCTTTGAGAATGAACTCCAAAAAGGGGTGTAGAAATAGATTAGCGAGTGGAAAGTTAACTCTCCTCTTTGTCAGCATACCCCAGTTACCACTATCACGTAGTTCTACTGAGTCTTGTCAATAAAATACATTAGTATAGAAAAGCAATGAAAAACACTTGGCAGTTACCACCTCCGCTGCTTCATAACACGATTGGTAACGAAAGAGTGAGTATTAAAAACCAAGGTTTTGATACAGAACTGTGATGCCTTTCTTCCTTAGCAAAGATTCCTATGAAAACTCATCTGTATCTTTCTGTTCCTTCAGAGTTGATCAAGTGTTTTAATTTTTGCGTTCCTAACGTTTCAATTTCCGGGATAATTGTCCCTAGTTATTTAACTCCAATAGCACCAGACTGGGTCGATGGGGAACGCCTAGTCCAATACCCTGTATGCTCCAGTGACTAGCAGCAGGCAGATGCATGGGAAGAGTCCAAGAAACAGGGCACGTGTTGAAGGGAAAGACGTTTTACAAATAGAAAACCGCTATTTAGATCAGGTTTTGTTGCGGGCATCCTTTCTTGCCTCATAGCTAAGCCTTGAACATGAGATATCATCAGAATTATGAAAACGTCGATAGTTTCCAACAGTATTTTTTTCTTCATTATTGTTTATTGATACAAGAAATGTATTGGCTATCAGGAGAATGTTGAACTTGCCTTTCCTCTTTTTATTAAGTACTGGTATCTTCAGCATTTAAGAAGTAGTTCCTGTATGACTCGAGTTCAAGTGCGTGTGTATACTCACCCTTAATTTGCGCAGTGTAAGGATACTCTCCCTAGTGTATGTCAAAAATAGCAGCTCCCTCCTTTCTGTTTTTCTTGAGTTGGCTTATAATATTTAAAATTAAAAAAATAAAAAAGAGGAAGAAACCTTTGGGAGTTGCAATTCGAGGCAGAAGGGTAACTGCGCTGTACCTTTTTCTTAGTCTTCTACATTCTTAATTGTTGCAGGAGGCTGTAAGTCCTAACAAAAACTTGAACAGATTTCACTGACATTTCTGGGAATGCTACTGCTGATAAATAAAGTGTTCTGGATAGATGTACGAATAATCATGGTATTTTAAATAGATGTTCTTTTTTTGTAATTTGTATCAGGATTTGTCAATCATAAAGCCTTTGTGATAGGTACAGGTGAATGCCGTAGAGGTTGGGACAGGTGAATATTGTTTTAAAGTAGATTTGTGTCAAATCTGTAGGAGAACCACAAAATTATTTTTGTAAGACTTTTCTTCACATTGTATAACTATAAAATTTTGTTTTATTGATGAAAAATTATATGCTCTTTATATTTCCTAATACTGTGGTTTGTACACAAAATAACCCGAGTGATCCTTTATTTACATGTATATAGTAAAATAGGCATATGGTCTGTTTTTAATTCAGGTTAAAATGATATAATCTAATATTTTTAACTTTGTATTTTGTAAATTGTTACTTACAAAAGCAGAAGCATTAAACACCGCTTTGGCTACAGTATGGAATTGGCTGGGTTTGTTATTCCGTTAATAACTGAATTGCATTCTGCAGACACCGAGGCATAAAGGTAAATAAAAGCTGTTAGTAGTTTGTATCACAGGCGGTTTGGTTTCTGCGGGGTAGCCCACACAGTGGTTCCCCCTCCTGGGCCTGATGTATGAATGATATGCAGAATCAATATTTTGAAACAAAGTAATTCCTCTACAGGTTTGGTTTAATAGAGGGTTAAACATTAATATTTCTCAACTCATGCTCTCCATCTGTCTCCAGATTCTGTTTTTCCTCACCTAGTTGGAACACCTGGGATCAGACCTAAGTTCCTGTGGATTTCGGGAGAGATGTGGGTGTCGATACCTTCATGAATCCAAGCTGAGATCTCCTTAGGCTATCGCTTTACTTAGATTATCATTTTGCTGCAGAGCACCGTGGTTTTGAGGCAAACCCTCTGCCCGTTGCCGCTCGCTGTGCAGTGCTGCAGCTGGTGGCATGGTTTCAGTGCACATGCTCTGGCTGCCCATCGCCTTCTCCCAGCGCCGCACCCTTGGGCAGCTCCCCCTCAGCACAAACCCTCCAACCTCTGCATGATGTCAGCGCCTTGACCTGCTGGACCCGCTGCTGTTCGCCCGGTCCCAGCAGGACCCATCGCCTGGTGGCCAAGGCTGGCTGAGGGGGAGCCCGGGGACAGGGCCACAGTCCGCATGAAGCCTTCCTGAGGAGCTGCCGGGCTACCACATACAGGGGGCACAATGCCCTTCAAAGCACTTGCCCTACCTTGCCATTTCCGCAAAAACCTTCAAAAACCAATACAACTTGTTGGATAAGTAAGTACACATGAACTTGCTTGCATTTATTCCTTTCCAGAGAAAATAGGTTTTAACTGTCTGCCTTGGAAAAGTCTAGCCTTGGCCACGCAGGACAGTCCTGGAAAAGGAGCAGTTGTCCCCGGGAACAGCAATACTGAACCCATGGGAGGGAGGAGGAAGGCAGAATTTTTTGCTTATGTTTTTTTTTCCTTCTTTTGTCACCTATTACGTGCATTGAGGGTAAAATAACTCTGTCTGTTACAGATGCACAGGATTTTGGCTGGTGAGCGTTGTACATACATTTTGTATAAAGGTAAGCAGATGAAGCACAAGACGAGACTTAATCCTGGTTTGATGTCTGAAGCAGCAAGAAGAGCAAGAGCGGATGTGAAAAGGGTAGGACAAATGTAATATTGATGAAAATAATAAATATATTATCTATGTTATGTAAAATTTTTGTTGTAGGTTTAGTTGCTATAGACTATGGTACTAGCATTCGCTTAACTGTTCCTTTGATGATAATTACACTCTGACTTGTCATCTTGACTGCCAAAAAAAGATGTAAAACCAAATTTTGGGGTATAGTACATGGGGTTTAAAGGCAGTCTGTATATGACTAGCCATGAAGACAATAAATTTATACAACAGATATGTTGAAACGAATATGTTAAAAATTAATGGTGTTTATGTCTAAATTATTTGGGAAGACTATGTAAACATTAAAACCTCAGCGTCTCTCCTGAGAACCCTGTACAGTGGTTCCTGAGAACACAATGTGATACCCTGTATTAGCAGGTTAATAATCGCACATTAATAATGCTATTTTTGCCTCGATTACTGGCAGTAATTATAAAATGAAGAGTTCCACCTTGACATTTTATCACTCCCATTCACAATAACTTCATATAAACGCTGTGGATGCAAAAACGTACGTATGGCTTTGACAAGCACCAAGAGCTTCTGTTGTTGGGGGCAGGTGTTTTACTAAAGTGTCTGTTACTAAAAACTAAAATCCCCAGGTACAGCAGGAAATGTCCCACGTCAAGGGGCATCGAGACCCAGTCGCTGCTCTGACTTCCCGAGTTGTTCCCAGCTCTATCTCAAGTAAATAAGAAAAACATCGGCTGGCTTGTTTTCTTTTTAAATACACACAAGAAGAAGAAAAAAAAAATTGCAGGGAGATCGAACAGGCATTCATTGACCTGAACCTCATCCTCTGTCGAATACCAGGTCCTCGCCACCTTGAAAACACCCATTTGCCGTTCCCCGACAATGTCTGTGTCAGGTCTCTGAACTCTGACAGCCGGATTTGCGCTCTGTTCTGGGCTGGAATGTCCCAACCTTGCGCTGCTGAATCCGAGTTTTCAAACGATGCCTTTCAGAAACCTAAACAACAACTTGCCCGGAGTTTGGCTGCCCCGGGGGACGTGGGCCCTGCCAATGTTAATGTGCACATGGTCAATCTGCTCTTGTTTAGCACGAGATATATATTGTATTAGCTTCGGAAGTCCACCCGATTTAACGCCATTTGCTTTGCCGAATCAGGTGTAGTGATATTTGTGTATGATTATAGTGTTGTTACTGAAACAATATAGAAATCACTGCATGATATTTGCTTGCAACACAGGGTGTCATTCATGAGTTATACATAAATGGCAGCTTTACATATTTAAAAGGAACATGGACTGCTTCATATCTGAAGTATGTTTCCCAGGAGATAACACCACCATTTGATCTATTTTTGATTAAAATGTAAAAATTAAAAATTAAATCAAATGGTAGTATAATTCCTTTGGGAAAACATACTTCAGTTATGAAGTATTCCCCATAGTAACCTTGAGAATCTTACAGCTGTATTGTCTCATCTGTAGGTGGTCTTTTTATGTCTCACATAATTAAAATGAATTGCTGTTAGAGAACCCATACTACTGCATACAGATTTATGAACCTTGAGGCACCTCCATTCACAGACAAACAGGGATATCAAACGCTAACCGTGCCGATACACTGCGCCGAGGCGGGTACTGGTAACCGCGGTGTTTACTGGGGAGCGTTACTCACCTCCGCCTGGAAAGGGTCAACAAGGAGCGTACCGTAAAACGCTACTGCATTTCCCATCAAGAACAGTGGCTGAAGATCGCGTACATACAGCGCGACTGCATATTATGCTAGGCGGTGGTGTAGAACACGGTAGTTAAAATATTCAAAGGACATTTTATATACTAAGGAATGGCTAATATGTCACCAGAAAAAAAGATTGTGAAATTGGATTTACTAGGAAAATGTGCTCCACGAAATCTAATGCAACTTGTTTATGGCAAGCTGCTTTATCAGACCGACTCGGAGTATGGCAATGTATATTTGATAAGATTAGAGAATAGTGGGGATCAGAAAAAATAAGACTATAGAATTTGCATTCACATTTTCACATATCTGAAGGACAAAAATGTCATTTATTTTTTGTTTGGTTTTGATTCTTTTAGTCCTGTTAATGCTACCCATAACAATGACTTGTGACTGTGCATTCCGTTCAGGCTGTAATTAAAACTTCTGTAACATATATTGAGTAAAAAAAAAAATAATGGGTGGAAGTGAAATGCTCGGATTTAACGTGTAAATAGAGAAAAGAAAAAAAAAATCTAACAATGAAAATATAAAAGCTAAGACTTCCATAGTGCCTTGTAGGAACATTTTGTAATAAGCAGCAGGAGTGTTCAAATTTCAATGTAATACTTAAAAGAAAATGTCTCTGATCTTTGAATTTCTTTATAGAGGGGAGTTTTTAATGTATAATCAGACTAAAATCCTCCTGTAATTGCACAGTGAGAGGCCTGTGAAGTTTCAGAAGGCTGCAGATGGATACAGACCCACAGAAGAAGGAGGTTTTTCCTCATCTGCGAGAGGAGCCCGAGGACGCCCTGCGCCTGTTGGGCAGGGGCGAGCGCTCCGCCGGCGGTGTTGCCACCTAGTGATGGCCAGTGACGGTCCGGGGGGGGGGCGACTGGACGTCAAGAGCGATGACAGTGACAATGACATCGTCTGTTCCGGAACACGAAGACAGCAGCAGGCGCTTCACCTCGTCCTTTCCTCCCCTTCCCAGTTGTTCACGCTCCGCAAGCCTGTCTGTGCTGGAGCCTGCCCAGCTCCTTCCCCTCCAGACCGAACGCAGGCTATTAACGTTTACCTCTTAATTACATTAACGTAAGCATCCACATGGGGAGTCACTAAAGCTTTGCACTCTGTATAATCCCTCTCTTGTATTCTTGCATCTCACCCCTTCCTCCCACCGCTGCTGCTGGTGCCCTGAGCCCGGCGGGGTCCCCGGCTGCCGCGTGTGTCTGCGGCGCGTCCCCCCGCCCCTGACACCCCGCTGCCCCCTCTGCGGTCAAGCACAAAGGGAGGCAGGGAGGAAGAACAAGTCTACAGAATCTTCCATGTTTCCAAATGAAAACAGCAGCGTTCACTCTGCAGGACAGCAGCGAATAAAATCTAAGAAAATCAGGAAGCAGATGGAAAGTTTGAGAGCGAGCTCAGAGCAGAGAAACGAAAGCTGCAGGACCGACTTTCAGATTTCCGCACCTGCGAAGGATAAAACGCCAGCGGAACCCTCTCAACTGAACCTATTATAAAAAGATCACCCAAAATGTTAATAGTTAAGACCTTGATTGTGCAAGTTACACCCCAAGCGTGAGATCTGGCCCACACACACTGTTATGAATTAGGACTTAATTAATAAAGAGACGTCAACACCATCTCTCCCTTTCTCACTCGTGTCCCAAGCCAGGCTTGTCCATGCTCTGGGACAAACAAGACACAAGTTTGGTGGAAAGTGGGAATGACACGCCATTCCACACCGCTGGCAGCGGCAGAGCCCAGCTCAAACCCTCCCTCTGCCTTCGCCCCACCACCCTCATCCTCACCCGCAAGGAGAGGGGTCAGGACTCATCCTCGGCGCTCGCTGCCTCCAGCACCCCGCCGGACGCTGCTTCGCTCAAGGCTTGAGCAGAGGTATTTTTTTATCAACGTCATAAGAAGCCTTTAAACGAAAGTTCTCTGAACTCGACACTTCTCTCTGGAAAATGCCCAGGAAGTGAAAGGTGTTTTGAGTCCATCATTCAGAAGGTCGCAAAGGAAAGCGTCTGTGAAGCTTTTAAAGCACCAACTTCTGAGCAAAAGCCACCAAGGAAAAGAATTCAGAAGAGTGATTTTAAAAAGGGTTTGTAAGAAACGTGAAATAGCTATTTTGAGTTATTTAGTAAGAGATGCTATTCCATTGAAGATTAGATAATTTAGAATAGTTAGTAAATAACATTGAGACTTTTCTGTCTGCTTTTACTTGCCAGGGCTACATCCATTCAACAGCTTTGCTGACGATCCCGTTGAAGCCATTCCAACCCTCTTAAAAGCTGAGTCACAAAATCCTGCTCTTCAGAAACTGACACTCGCTCAGCCTTTATGTGCGGCAGATCACCGCGCCAGATCAGAGCCTGCGACGGCTAGTTTAGGAAAGGAGCTAAAAGTTTTTCTCTCCCATTTCTTGACAAAAACGCTGCTAGCTATGTCAAAAAGCAGTGATTTGGGGTGATTCGGTTTTAATGCTGGCCGTTATGAGGACGAATTTGGGGTTGTCATCGTCCCTGCTTTGGGCGCAGCAGCCGAGGGGTGCTCCTGAAGAGCCTGTGGGCTGAAGCCCTGATTTACTGCCCACGCAGACACGCTGAGCCGCGCTGCATGAGACACGAGCGTGAGGAAAATACCTCCTCAGCGTCGTAGGAGTGGGAAAACTGCCTGGGAATGAGCAACTAGCTTTAAATGAAACTCTGGTGTCTGAGAGATGCTTATTTCAAAGTGAGCAAAACTGAGTTCACCTGATAGCGACCGTTCAGGGCACTGCCGCAAATACGGTACTAGTGGAAAGGGATCGATATTTTCCATGGTTTTATGCTGAAAATAGCAAACGTCTATTTGTGCCGTCACTAAGTCTTCAGAAATTCAGGCGTAGCACGTGTCTAAACCTGCAGGGAAAGCCAAAGAGCAGAAATGCTGCAGAATTTCAGAGTAACTATGTCCGAGCAGAGTGATGTGCTTGGAGTTCACCTCTGGTTGTAGTTTGGGCTGACTCAAACGCGGAGCTTCGTCTGACTCTCGTGGAATAGCGTCGGCAGGTAAAGCCAGCTCTGTGCCTTTACAGGGTTTGAAGAGCAGATGATTCAACAGCAGCATGAATAAATAATGAAAGAAACTGAGATTTATAAATGGTACTTCCTTATTTGAAAGGACTTGTCTCCCGGTTCATGATTATAAATGCGTTACAAACTCGGGGTCATTTACAAAATAATAGAGCACTTTAAGATCACCCTTAGCTCTATGTAAATGTAATTTTAATATTCTATCTTCATTAATTACCTAATCTTGGGAGCAAATAAACTACTGACACAATTCCGTAGCTATTTTGCCAGCAGGATTTCCTTTGAAGTCGGTGGCGGTTGTAAGAGGAAGTGGATGACAGGACTGAGCCTCGCCATCACTTCTAGAAGAAGAGAAACTTAAAAACAGTAGCTGAAAAGCCAGCCTTCGCGTCGGCGCAGAGCTCCTTCTGCGCTGCGAGGTATTCCTGAGCGTGAGGAAATAGGTGCCGTTCAGGTCCCCACTGGGGGGCTGCCGACGCAGGGGCGCGGGAGGGGTTTGCTCCGCTTCGGGGGCCACATTCCGACCTGGTGCATGGCTGTAGCAGTGTATATACGTCAATTAATTTTGTTAATTTTGTTTGTTAGGTCTGACTGGGCTCAGCAGACCGCAGGCCGATGTAACCCCTGGCCGGACCGCGGGTGTCACGGGGACAGCCCGCACCTGCGGCCGATGCTGTCGAGGCTCCCGCTCTGTCTCCCGTGCTCGGCTTCCCCGTGCCGCTCCTATGCTAACACAGGCAAATCAGCCCTGGATGTTTTCCACCTTAGTTTGAATTTTACCCAGCTGTATGCATATAAATGCTTATGTTAAAAGGAATTCATTAATAACTCATACTTGGTGCAAAAGGAGCAAAATCAGTACATCAGATAGAAAGAGTCGAGTTCAAAATTACCGTCCCCAGCCCAATCAGCAGTAGGTCGCTAATTCTCCCCTCAGAGCTCATCAGCTGAGACAACAGATTTCAAAGTATGAATTCTGGCGTTGCACAACCCCAGGGCTATTCATTACATTATACGGTTTCCCGTCTGTTTTATGAAAGGTAGAGATGTATATTACAGTAGTTTGCAGGCTATAATTTTCATTAATAATCCGATCCATGTCTTTAGATTATTTTAGTAATTACTTCACATAAAAAGACTACTGAGTATGATTACAAATATGTCTTTGTTTTGATTGTCTGCTTTTGCGGTGAATACCAGATGTCTGAAGTTCTTGACTTTGTTTAACAATATAAATAATGTTCACTGAGGTTTCCAAATGCCTGGCTCTGACCCCAGGAGTATACAACTTAATAATACAACACTCTAATAAACTCATCTGAAAACTGTTCAAAGTTCAGAAATTAAACCTTATTTGCATACAAAAAAAAAAATACATCAAAAGAGCATTAAGGGCCAAATCCCGTTCTTTTGAAGATTTGCGTGTGCAACTCGCAAATTGCTGCCGCTTGCCATGCGGCGAGAGGAGCGGGCAGGACCCGGGGCTCTGCCTTGGTCACCGGCTGCGGTGGCCTGGGGCCGGTTGGGGTCCCCCCGGACCCCTCACTGTGGCCGGTGCCGCTTTGTCTTCCCCTTGCTCCGTCTGTACATACCCGGTACAGACTATTTGACCATTCCCGCTTGGGAAAACACTTGTGGCTGCAGTAATAAAATAGCATTATAGAAGGAACACGCCGTGAGTGACCATACAGCCGGCCAAGCGCTTCGCCACAACGCAACCGCTCGGTGCTACCGGGCAACTCAGCTCCTGTTAGCCCAGGTAGCCCCCCGGGGATGCGCTCCGGGAGGCTGCTCTGCCCCTCTCCCCGACAGCCGCTGCCACCCGGGGCCACCGCTGGGGCCGGAGGAGCTGGAGGGACGGTCCCCAGGGCAGCCGCTTCCTGGCCGCACCACCTCCTCCCGCTGTGGCACACAACCCGTAACTCGCCATCGCCACCACAGGAAGGAGCTCCAGCACCGCTGGTGGAGCATCGCGCTGCGCTGCCGCTACCTGGGCTCTCCCCCGCACCTCCGGCTCGGTCGCCCCAACCCTCCTCATTCTCTCTGCAGCCCAAAGCCTGCCCGCAGCCGGGGTCCCCGCGGTCCCCGCCGAGCTCCGTCCTCTCCCCGCCGGCGACGGGAGGGACCTCGGTGTGTGCCGGGCTCCCTTCTGCTGGAAACCGGCCCTGCAGCCCCTCTCGCGGCGCCTCCCTCCCAGGGGCGGGCGATTTGCAGTTCTGAGGAGAGTTCGAAAGAAGACATTATGTTGTGTTTTATCTAGCGGGAAAGTGCAAAGCGTAACCTTTGCCGGGCGCCGTCAGTTGGCAACAAAAGACAGGCTCAGGTATTGATCAGCCCTTCGCAGGGCCGGCGAGCAGCTGCCGAACGCCGGCCGCCTCCGACACCCGGCGAAACGCGGCGCGGCCGGGTGCTCGGCAGGCAGCGGGGGGGCTGGGGAAGGCACCGCACCCCCAGTTGGAGCTGAAGGAGCCCCGACCCCTCGCGGTTAGCTGTAGCCCTTTGGCCGTGCCAATAACTCGGCCACCCGCTCAGCAAGCGCGAATATTCAAAGGCAAACGTCCACATCCCCCCTCCCCCGGCAGCCCCAGGGCTCCGTCCCCACAACCCCCTGCCCCGGTGGGGCAGAGCCAAAGCCGGTGCCAGGTGAGGTGACCCACCCTTTGGATCCTTGCCCCCAAAACCGTGATGCGACCCAAACCCATCCCGGCACCAGCTTTCTCAGACGCACAGGTGTCCCGATGGAAAACCACAGCAGTAAAACACTTGGGGGGATAATGAACAATCTCTGGGTGCTACAAAGGCATCACAGACTGGCAGGGGCTGGAAGGGACCTCTGGAGCTCCTCCAGTCCAACCCCTGCCAGAGCCGGGTCACCCAGAGCAGTTGCACAGGAACGCCTCCCGGCANCCTTTCCTCAGCAGAGATGCTCCAGGCCCTCAGCATCTCCGCAGCCTCTGCTGCACCCTCTCCAGCAGTTCCCTGTCCTTCTGAACTGGGGAGCCCAGAACTGGACCCAGTGCTCCAGCTGTGGCCTCACCAGGATGACCTCCCTCCACCTGCTGGCCACGCTCTTTTGAATGCCCCCCAGGAGACCACTGGCCTTCTTGGCCACAAGGGCACATTGCTGGCTCGTGGGCAACTTGTTGTCCACCAGGACTCACAGGTCCCTCTCTGCAGAGCTGCTCTCCAACAGGTCATCCCCCAACCTCTACCAGTGCATGGGGTTATTCCTCCCCAGGTGCAGCACCCTACACTTGCCCTTGTTGAACTCCGTGAGGTTCCTCTGCTCCCAACTCTCCAGCCTGTCCAGGTCTCTCTGTATGGTGGCACAGCCTTCTGGTGTGTCAGCCACCCCCCCCAGCTTTGTGTCATCAGTCCCCCTGTGCTTCCCCTCCCCGTCGCCCACAGTTTCACATTTTGCCCTCTTTTGGGGGCCTAAACCCTGCAGAGAGGAGGAGGACGGGTTGCTAAGGGGGTTCCCAGCAAGGGTGGGCACCAATGGAGGGACTCTGCTCCTCCCGGGCAGGGGAGTGGCTGCCAGGCTGGGGCAGCATCTCTGCTACTCTGGTCCCCTAAATTCAGACCTTTGAACAGACAGGTATGGGCCACTGGGAAAAGCATCCTCAAGGAGTGCCATGCTCCCAGTTCCGTGTCCTGGGGAGATCCCAGCGCTGCAGCCGCCCCAGTTACCCTTTCTGTTCCAAGAGCTGATGTTTCTCAATACAAGAATCCAGTAAGCCAGTGAGGAGGCAGCAAATGCACATAAATTTGCTGTCGGTGCATCATTAGCAGGAATGAATAAATCCCAGGCCAGCGGCACTGCACCCCTCCCGGATACGCAATTACGTGGGAGACGAGCACCTGAAGTAGAAAAACAAGCAGAAAGCGGCCCGAGTGGATAATTTATGAACGGAGAGAGCGTTTTGTGGGGAAGCTCTCCCGCTTCCCCAGCAGCATAACCTCTGTCTTCCCTGGATTTTCTTTCCGCCTGCGTTTCCTCAATTTGATGCTGGGTTCCTCAGCCCGGCAGCTCACTGATTGCGAGTCGGGAACGACAGCGCACGTCTATCCTTGCCAGGAATTAAGTCCGTAGAGTTTCAACTTTTTTTTTTATTTTTTTCTCCAACGAGCTGCATATAAATATTCAGCAGAACAAGAACACGCGAGGGAATACAATCCGTAGCGTTCCCCTCGCGGTGGGTCTGGTGGCAGAGGTGGAGCTGAGCATCGCTGCTCTCCTGCCCGGTAAGGAAAGGGTTCCCAGCCCCTCGCGCCAGCTCACCGCCGGTACCCGAACCGGCCTCTCACCGTTTACATAATGCATTTATACTCGGGTTGTATTCCTTCTCCAAGGCTGATAAGAAATAGATTTAGAAAGTGTACATTACATACATCTCAGGCTGGCCAGGATCCCTTGAAAGTACAAATACCTGGGTAAGGCTTAAACCCCCTGTAACCTATTAAAGCTATTAACCTGTACAAACCTATCAAATCAAGAAATAAAAGTACTATGACCTACCAAGGAAACTCGGGCGCTCAAAGCTAAAGGAGGCTCCGGGGGGTCCCGTGCCCAGCTCTGGGGCCACGTTGGCATCGCTGTGTGTCCCAGCTGGCTCTGGAGCACCGTGTCCTTCCCAGGCTCCGGGCACAGCCAACACCGGGAGTTACACGTGCTCAAACCCACTCGCTCCTCTCCACCGAGCGGGAAAGGTTCTACGCTAATTACTTGTGATTTTGGACCCCCTGGACGTGCGAAAAAGTTTTTCTTTAGCTTCACTAGCCCCCCTGAAATTGAGACAAAAATTGGAGTTTAAAAGCAATGCTTCTTTCCTTTGCTCAGAAAAAGTATATACGTGAGAGAGAACAATATCTACTAATTCCGCACGGCAAAGGGTGATGGGGGGGGTGTGTCTGCATGGACCCCCCCAGCCCTGTACAAATACCCATCGCCGGGTGCATGTGAGCACCCCCAAAAGGCTTCCCCAGACCTGACTGCGACCAGTTCGGCCTCACGTCCCACCGCCAGATATATATTAGCATCTTGTCTCAGGTACACACCCAACAAAACCCACCATCTACAAGAAAAAGCGCTGCTCCGTCCCCGTGCTGTGTTCCCGTCACCTCTCCTGCTGCAGCTTGATGCAATGAAGTGAAAAAACGCATGCAGCAAAAAAAGGGAATAAAAATAAAGCAGAGAAATGGGTTTTATGCAAAAATAAAATTTGAATAAAAGTATTTTCATGAAATACATAAGCAGATACTGTGCATTCTTCAGCAAAAAAATAATATAAATCACCCAATTTGTTACAATTTCAGTTCCAGTGCATCACCAAAGGGGACAGACCTTTATTTAGGAAACTGAAAAAGTACAAATGCAAAGCAAATTAAAAAAATCAATTACTTAAACCAAGGTTTCTCACTTTTTGATTTCAATCATGATTAAAAGCGGTTACTTGACTCACTGATTTAAATCAATCTGCACCATCTCTCTCAGACGATCTCAAGCAGTTAAATAAGAAAAAAGAGAATGTCATCAATAACCCATCTGTGTCACAGATGAGGAAGCGGCCCCGCGGGACTGCTGTTCCCCATTTTTCATGTGGTGATCCCTGGATTTCCGAGGAGTGGCACAAGCCCAGAGGAAGCCACAAAGACGCGAGAGTTGGTACCTGCAGGTCCGTTACGGGAGAGAGGAGCGGCGAGGGCTCACGCAGCCAGGACGCGGAAAGACTATACGTTTACACCCCCCTAAAGAGCTTCTAAAGCATCCTTAAGCGCCCCGGGCACCAATTATGTATTTCACAAAAAATTATTTTTTTCTGCTGATACTGCCCCCGCGCTGGAAAAATTTGCACATGGAAAAGGGACGGGGATGGGACCGACGCTCCCGAAAATGGTGAAAACCATCAGAAATTCCCCACCGGAGCGTCTCCGCCCCGCTCAAACCTGCATCTGCTCCATCGGCACCGGGGAGCCCCCAGCCAGGGCAAACAGCCTTCTTTATAGAGGTGATAAATGGGACTGGGGGGAAAAAACCTTCATCGTAGGGAGCAGGAAAGGCAGAAAAGCCGCGGGGGGACGGTTGGGTGCTGCGGTGGCCGCTGTCGCAGGGCTGTTTGCCGTGTTCAGGCATATTCCCTCCAGGCTGCGGTTCCCAAGTTGTCTAATTGTCCTTGATGTATCTTCTCTCCCCCAGGAACGCCATCCAGACCTAGCAGCTCCAGATGTCTGAATATTATGCAGGAAGCCGGTAAACAAATTCCTCCTATTTTTCCTGCTAGCAATTAGGAACGTAGGAAGAACACGTTGCTTAACAGGCAAGGAATCCACCAAAGATATTTCACATGCGTTTATAGCTGCTTAATGACTCTGAAATAGGTGATAAACACTGAATGTTGTAAGTCTCTTAGATTACCCCTTGTTGCTACAAAATCAGGCTTCGGGAAAAAGTAAAAATAAGGAGGAAAAAAAAAAACCAGCAAGAGTTGAAATAGAAGTTAAAGTTGGGACAAACTGGTGATTACAGCTGCTTCCAGAACAACCATCAAACACTAAGATAAGAGCAGTGCTGCCACCTCCCCTTAAAACGCTGTTTCAACTCGTCTCAACTTTTTCACCCAACTTTAGCTTCCGAGTGTGTCCCTGCCTAGTTCCCGCGCCTTCCCTCCCCATTAATTTCTTTGCATGCTTGAGCAATCCTGCCCTAGCAGGAGGGACGGCTTAGGTGGCTTCAGGAGTCTTTTCCAGCATTAATTGTTATGATTTTAGAGCCCCGTGGGATGAAGACTTTGAAAAGGAGAATTTGTTCCGAAGGTTGGGAGGAAAATGAAAAAAAATCCAGCGCCGCAGCCGTGCACAGCGCCTGCAGAAAACCGGGAAAGAGAATTAAATCGTTCCAGCTCACGGACTGAAGGTACGGAGCGCACGGAAAGCACAAGCCACGCGTCCACATGCTTGAAGTCTACAAGTTGCAGAAGTTCGGGAGCAACTTAATAACCCAAATTTCACAGGTGATCTGCAGAAGAACCTCCTCTGGCTCGGTGTTCGCTGTGAAAAAGAGCTTTATTGGGCCCAACCCGGCTACCCTGGAGTTACCAGTGCCATGGCACTTTCTGGAAGAATTATATTCATCTCTGTTTCAAACCAAGGACTGAGCTGAGATTTCTTTTCAATGGTTAAAAAAAACAAACAACAAGAAAGCCACAAACAAAAACTGTAGAGTTTTCATAAATAAACAGCTGTCCCAGGGCTGATTTACAATCTTTTTAGGCTGTTTTTTGGTCTTACAACAGCCATGAGAAATGCATTGCCCTGAAGTAGTGGGAAAACTTCGAATGAGACGGAGGTGGCTCCTCCGTTCCACCTTCGGGGTGTTTGGCACGTGGCACCTCAATGGCCATCTGGTATCCCCGCACCTCTCTGAGCATCCCCCCCTCCACAGCCACCGGCTCTTGGATCACTTGGCTCTTTCCCTGTTGTCCCCTGTCCCATCATGGTACCTCAGTGAGTGCTGGCCAACCCCCCTTTGCTCAAGCCCCGATGACCTGGTGTCCATCCCCTGCCACGGGTGCACCCATACAGGTACCACACACCCCCGCCTGCACGAGCACCCCAGCACCCTGACCCTGCCCACCCCTCACTCCCCGAGCTGCGGGTGCTGCGTGACCCTTGCTGGCCACCCCTGCCAAGCCCCACAGGGGTGGTGGCCATCACCCTCATCACCCCAGTCCAGCTTGGGGTCTGGCAACATCAACCCCAAAGTGAATCCGAAATTCACACTAAGTTACATTGTGTCCCATTTTTGTACACCGCTCCAAAATGCGGTTGGGGTAACTGTGAAGACGTTCTCCTTCTTGGCATCACCCTTGGCAGGGACCCGGCCTTGCCCTGCCCAAGCCACGAGCTGACGCCACTACTGCAGACCACACGCAAAAACCAAGGCAAGCAGGAACCAATGCTACAGTTTAATACTTCAGCGGTTTCCATTACATCTTTACTGATCTCTCTGTGACAGTTTCACGACCTCCTACGGACATCCCAGGCTGCATTACGGAAAGCCGAAGCTCTGGGCTGCGGCCCCCTTACTGCAGTGCAAAGGCGAGCACTGCATTTTGCACAGTCTTTTCATCCAATTATTACTCCCCCCCCTAAACAACCATGTTGCTGAGGTCGCCCAGAGCATCCCTGACCGCCCCTGTGTCCCTCTGCCAGTGCTGCAAACGGGCAGAACGCATTGGGTGCTACCACCGCGTCGGGAAAGGGTGCAGGAAACCCAACACGAGATCCTCACATCTTTTTCAGGGTTTCTCAAACAAAGGTTGAAAATAGAAGCAGTGACACAATGGTTGCGTTGTCAGTGACCGCAGCAGCTTAACTAGTTGTCTCAAAGCAAGAACCGAGAGGAACGTGAGCATGAAGTTGTTGTGCAAAGTGATGTCTTCATCAGGCAGCGTTCACGGGTGAGACACAACCACCCGCCTGCCCAGTGACCCCTAACACCAGCCCTACAAAGGGTATTGAAAGATCCTTTCCAAACTCATTATTCTTAAGCAGAAATAAGCCGTGAACATGCAAAATAAGTGCGCCTGTTCGCTATTTTCATCGTCTCTTCCACCGTGCTTCATCTGGCTCAGGTGTGTGTCAAGTATATACCTGTTGGAGGACTAAGATCATTCCTGCTTCTTACTGCGATGAAGGAATTAAATACAAAATCTTCTGTAGGAAGCAATTGTGAAGTGTGGAAGTTTCTAGTCAGGCAAATAAATTGGATTTAAGTATATTACAGTCATAATCTTTTTCTGCCTCTCTCCAGACAGCCTTTGTACATGGAGAAATGAGAATGTATTCTCAGACAAATCTTGACCTGAGGGAGAAGGCTGCGGGAATCTGGATTTTCAATAACATAAGACAATAAAGCTCAGACTTCTAACCTGCCGCAATATGGTAAAAGTATAAAGAGCTTAGCAACTAATAAAAGAAAAGGGTCTTCCAACTCATATTTGAAGATCTAGACCCCCAAAAGGACACTTCATAAAGATCATAATGGGTTAGTCAGTATCTAACAGATACCATGTACCTTGTTGACCAATTGTCTGACAGTTGTCTTCTGCAGGCCTGGATATTAATAAGCCTTGTGTTGATTTCCTTGGGGTATTTTGTCTTCGTAATTGTACATCTACTTGTTGTGACACTGCAGCTCACTATATATTTATTTAATGCGATTCCTATAGCAAAAAAAAAAAAATGTATGTATGCTATTGTTTTCCTTAGATGATATGCATACACCGCAAATTTCATCTCCCTCTAAGGTATAGCGAATCAAAGCCGTTGCAGTGTAAGGGAGAGCACGCGGTCTTGGGGCAAAGAGGAAATCCAGATGTGTTTTCCCCTTAGGTGTGAATGTGTCTTACTCCTTGCATTACACAGAATATAAAAGGATTCAATTATCACTGCATTTTTATTTCTAATAATAACAAAAACTTGTTCTAGAAGGTATTCCAGTTAAACAATATTTTGACAGATAATGCTAGTGTAAAGCAGCTGTCACTCACGCAGTGAGATCAAGGGGAAATAGATGCATAAGAAAGATCACAGGGTGGCTTATGTCGTGAAAATGAAGCCTGTTAAAAACTCCTCTTGCTAACAAAACAAAGACTGTCTGCGGCTTGATCCCGCTCTCACCATTTTCCATACAGCTACGGAATAAAATGCAAATATTTAGAGACTGCATGTTCCATACAAACTGCAGTTTTCCGCAGATTCTCGAACACAGGCGTATTTAAAGGTGCTCTATGTTCTCGCAGCTCCCTTGGCCATACCGGTCATGGCCCAACAGCCACAACACCTCAGGACAGAGCGAGGTTGGGCGGCTTTAGGTCTCTCTGCGGGTTTGTGCAGTCCTCGGCCAGGCGATGCCTCTCCCGATGCCCCGGGTCACAGCCAGGACGCCGCCACCGGCTGCGAGGGGCTGGTCATTCTGATGCGCGTCTGAAGTTACCAGATTCGCCCATACCTCATCGCCTTTATTTGTCCACCGAACCAAAACTCAACCCTATTTGTTACGTCGCCCATCTCTGCTGTCGCTCGGAGCGAGCCGTGCCCTTATTTGAGCTGAATGGGAACTTACTCCACCTTATGCACCTTTGGCTACGTTCACCTACAACAAGTTTAGCCCGTCAATAAGCATTTTGCTCCAAATTCCACATGAAATTCCACACGAATGCTTTATCGCAACCCTCTTTCTGCCGGTTACTGCCAATGCCCCATCCCCGGCCAGGCTCATCCCAGCCCGAACCCCCCACGCAGGCTGGGAGCATCCCTGGGGTGGGTCCCTGCAGTGGCTGCTCCTCCCGCAGCCTTCCCACGTGCTGCCTCGGGCGTGGGATTCAGCAGGGGTAAGTGGAACACCACACAGGAGGGGGTCCGTGCTGGAAAAGGCATAGGACTATTAAGGAGAACACTAAAAATTAAGAATATCATGATTTCCAGCAGCATCAAAAGCCGCAGTAAAGCCTGATGTATGACCCTGCTCAGAGGTCGCCCCATATCGGATCCTGGCACATCACCACAATGACAGAAACTGGGGGAAATGAGAGGAATTGCAGAGATGTGTTTAGAGGCGTTTGCTTAGAGAGTAGATTAAGTTACAGCTAATGACAATATTTAAGAATGAGTCTCCAAAGTTTCTGTACAAGTGCTGAAAGAGCTCACCGAAAACCTATTAACTATAGCCTATATTTAAAAGCTATTCAACTTTTCAAAGATACGTTTTTTTCACAGAGCTGAACTTCTGCTGGAAACTGAGCGCAAAGCTTAAATATGGGGTTAAGAAAATAGACACACACGTGTTCAGAGGAGTTGCTGCTGTTCTCTCCAGCAGCTCCCACGTCCGACATGGCAAATCCCCGCTCCTTCTCCCAAAACAGCCCCTCCGCCCGTGACAGCCGCGGGCTGCTGGGCCTGGGTGCCCGAGGAGGGATGAGGCCGTGGGGAGGACAATCCAGGTCACGGGGAACTGCAGGACACCCAGCAGACGTCTTAGCCTGCCCAGGAGGAATGTGATGATCTTCAAACAAAGTGTTTTGACCTAAAATTTTGAGCTGCTTGGTGAAATTTCATCTGGGGAGGAAAAAAAGAAGAGGGAAAAAAAAAAAACAAACTTAAAACAGTCAAAGTTTCCAGAAGGAAGAAATGAAGCAAGGAAAGTGTCTGATCCACCACCTCCATATTCCTCCAGTACCTTCCCACCAGCAAGTGATACAGGTAAAAATACAGGTATTTGCAGTAGCAGAAGAGCCCAGGAGACCAGCGGGCTTGACGCCAGGGTGCTGCGCTGCAAACCACAGGGTAAGGCAGAGGAACGATCTAGTCGGACAGTCCAACAGTAACTGCTTCAGGACTGCGCAAGAGTCAAGATAAACGAGGAATGCTTCTTTGTAAATGGGTTATTCATACACAGTGGTCTACAGCTCAAGTCATTGTCGGTGCTTGAGGTAGATCCAATAAAACTTCATTTTAAGGAATTCTGATATTGGGAAACTTTTTTTTCCCCCTTTAAGCATTCAGTATTAGTGACAGAAGCAGAGAAGGCAGAAGGACGCGCCGCCCCAGGAGCCACAGCACATGGCACTGGTCACCCGTGAGCCAGCTGTTCACCGGGCTTTTTAAATCCTCATGCAGATATACAAGATGAGGCAAGTGCAACTGAAGTTAACGAGTGCCTAATTTTACCCTTTGTTTTGCCTAGTAAAGGTTAACTTAAAGTCATGCCTGAGAGCTGCAGCTATACTTGGGAAGGAAAGAATAGAATTATTTACTACAGATTGTACCATATTTTAATAATTTTGCAGTGGCTTTAAGAAACTGCCACTGAAAAGTTGGGTTTCATTCCCCCTCTTTACCTGACGTTCTTTAACTACATTTTCATAAATTGATTTTTACAATAAATTTTCATATATAGATTTTTTAAATAAATGTTCATAAATAGATTTATCTGAACAAACAATAAATGGATTTTTACTTTCCCCCTTCCCCAAACTCATTAAAATAGTCCAAAATCCATTTAGTTCTAACACTATGGCCATCTTTGATTCCTATGAGAGATCTCATGATAACGTTAAAATAGAAGATAACAGCCACGACGGTGATATTTACTACAGAAATAAAAAAGTTCATAATGCAAATCACCCATCCAGAATTTTTTAACTTTTACTCCAAGCTTCCCTTTCCAGGGACCAGCACAAAGAGTCTAGATTTTGCACTGAAGTTTGTATTATTTCCTTGCTTTCTTGCTTACTGGCACGCTTCATGTCCGAGAAGAAACTAGAGAAGCTGGAGAACGGATTTCCTCCACCAGGACGAGGTCCCAGCCCACCCCCAACCCCTGGGCAGGTTGCTGACCCCATTTCAGACCCAGTTTGGTTCAGAAAACGCTGGGGCTGTCAAGGTGCTCATTCTGTCACTGGGGTACGTGCACATGGAGCTGCTTGTCCTCCATCCTCAGCACTGCTCATACATCCCACCAGGTCATGGGGACCTTGCTGAATGTGCCCTGTGAGACCTGGGTTGGATCTGCTCCCACCACAGTCTTAAACCCATCCTGCCTTGGAGACATCTGCAAGAAAACGCCCCATTCAGAGGATTTATTCTACAGTCTGTGTTGCGAGTTGATGTACCTTGATGTCTTATGGGCATCCCTACCACAGGCTCTGCAGGTCTGTCCCCAAAACGTGGATCTCATGCTCCTTCCTGCCAGGAGGAGACATGGGACAGTCTGAGAGCAGCCACCGCACCACGAGGAGCGGGGCTGTGCACACATGGGCTTTCAAGCAAAACTATGATGAAGCGTGAATTTTAATGCCACAGTCATGCAGAATTTTGTTCACTTCCAGCACAAGAGTTTCACCCATGGAGCGCAGGATGTGATCAAACCTCATGCGACTGAACCAGAGAGAATGTGAGGAGAATACTAAGTCTTGATCACCTCAAAACAACCATCAACTTCATCCAAAACGTAAGTGATGGAATCCGGGTGCCACGACACTGGGAGTGCTCCAGGCTGGAGCCCAGGCATGAACAAGCACATGCCGATGTCCCAGTGAACACTGTGTTTTGGGCACCACACTTCAGCAGGAGTTCTGGCACCTCCATGCTGCTCGTCATCATTTCTTACGTTGTTTCATCGATCTACAACTTTGACATGTATTTTCACGCTGATACTCAACTTTGATGAGCACAATTTGTGTTTGCTGGCTCTCTGGTGATGTGAAGCCGGATCAAGACACCGCGATGGGAAGCGGGCAGGCTTATCTCCTTTTCCTTTATTTAGCCACTAAAGGTGCAGCCACTAGCCAAATGCAAAGATTTGTGGTCCAGCAGCTAATAACACCCGGGCACTTGCTGGAGGAGACAGAGTAAAGCAGCGTAATGTGCTTTTGCCATGTGGTAATTTTCCAGATAAATGGACAGTTGCTTCAGCAGTTCCACTGTTGAAGGTCAATGATCCATATAATACGGGCAATTACAGAAGTATTTCCATCGCAGACTCTGTGACAAATTTTTAGTGCAAGACAACAGACAAACTGTGGCAGAGGTACCCAGACGAGGGTGCTGGGCTTGAAACCCGGCTCCTCTCCGGTATCTGGTGGGGGAACCAACTCTCCCTCCCCCCCCGGCTCATCCGATCAAGTGATCCGTCCCCATCGCACTGTCCCCATTCCCGCTTATTTTGACATTTCTTAACCCTCTTTTAATCCTGAGCCTAAATTACCAACTCATGGCTTTCACGCAGTCCGCTGTTTTCCTGCCTTCTAGTTCAAAGTTACACACTTGGCTATTTTATGAAGATTCTCTAGGGCTGGGGAAAAAAAAAAAGGAAAATAAGGGAAAACTCCTCAGCAATTTGAAAACTTGGGCTCCCGGCGGATACACAAACATAACCATTTCTAATTGCATTTCAAAGAAAAGGCAGAAAGCATTCTCGGGAATGTGTACTGCTGATACAAACGCTACACACAGAGCCGGGTAAAATCATGGCTTACATACTAACGGTTTATTCATTGGAAAGAAGATTCTGAGCGATACATGGATTGAAATAAATAATTGTTTTGTGTAATGAAGTGTGCATGAGGAAACAACCACTCGTGCCACAGCAGATTGTTTTAGCATTACTCGCATCCTCAAAAAGCCCAGACGCTTGCGGCGCAGTATTACAGCCTGCCACGAGAAATCAATACCAAAACCTCTGAAAATATTTAAGAACATCCCGGAGTCACTCCCCAGCAACACCACCATTTCCAGCCCTGAGCTTGTAAAAGCAAAGACGTTCTTGCAGCTTCAGCAGCTGCTTAGAAAACGTCTACATGCAACAACAAAATGTGAAATATACAGGTGCCCTCAGTCATCCAAGTGCTGTAGAAGTTTAACGATAAACACATAAGACCCTGAAAGACTTTTGTGATTTCTGATGGGAATACATTAAACCTGTACTAGTGCTTCCCTTGTGGATTGTACTTCTGTTTCAGTTTCAGTTTACTGCTGCTTTTACCCATCATGTAAGAGACAGACTGCCATTTCATTCCACCAAAATGAACGGGAAACATCAGTAAAGAGCAGCCCTAATGGTGGAGGAATTCACCAGGGACGGACTTTGGAGTTGTTCAAGAACCTATTTCAAAATTTAAGCAGATTTTGCTAAAAAGGAAAAGAGAGAAGACAGACAAGAGACTTGAAATGCTAGAATTTAACCTTCATGTAGGGAATGAAGAGAGGCGTGCAGTGATACCCCAGGCAGGAGCCGGCCCTCCCTTCCCCGCGAGCGGCACCATGAGCCCCTCAGCAGAAGCCAGGACTTAGAGAAAAGCACCACTGCTTGCGCAAATAAGTGATTTTGTACGAGATTAATTAGCAGAGGAATGCTTTTGGATACCTTGTGAGTGAGGACAGTGGCTCATTTATGAAATACATACCGATAATCCACAGCCCCGCGAGGGCCAGGTGTGTCAGACCTCGGCAGACATTGCAGACTCAGCACCAACTGGTGTTTCCGCAGGAGATGAGCAGGGATGGGGCCGGGACAGCCCAAGGGCTGAGCCCCTCATCCCTCCTGCCCACCTGCAGGAAAGAGCCCTCCATACTACAACACCCCAATTAAGAAATTAATGACTTACACAGCTGCCTTCTCAGAAGTATCGCCATGTCAGGCTCCTGAGGCTCTCCTGTAAAGTACAGTTAAATAGGTGATGTCTAACCCAGCAAAATAAGGAAGCTGGTTATTTGGCAAAGTTGTCGTTAGGAGAGTCTGTTTTGAATGGAATTAATGCCAGTGTTTGTAACACTTTAAACAAATTTTGATGTATTGTTGCTGTGCAGAGCAACTCTCCCGAGAAAGTCCCACACATTTGCTCCAAACTTTTCTGGAAGATGCATCCCGACCAATGACATAGAAAGGATAAATTTATTCTCTTTACTGTGAATCGAGGCTACTAACAGGAACTAAATACACTGCTTTTCCCTGTCCTGGACAGCAGCTCATTGGACATAATATTATTTCTGCTCGTATACAAAACAAGCTCCTCCCCTAAACCACCCCCCAACCCTGTTTTCCCTTGTAAAAAATTATGCAATTGCATGCTATTTCAGAAAATTGCATAAGAGTAGACTCTATTATGATTAATTGTCCCCACGGCTTCTTGTAAAATTTTCAAAGTTCCAGCTGGTCACACAGGGCTTAGTTTACAAAAGTGTTGCACATTATTAGATTTTCTGATAAAGCGTGCTCTTTGTGATTCAGAAAACCGCTTCTCCTCCAGACAACTGGCATCCTCTTTGTTATTCACCCCAGAGATGCGCCAGCCAAAATGGAGTGCACTCAGATGAAAAAAAGGTATTCCCAATCAGACATGCAGATTAAGCATTACTTATGCAGTGTAAACAAAACACTACCGAAGTTCCAGCTCTTCCCGCGACACATGCGGGCTGGAAGCACACGTCGGCACTTTAGTTGGGGTTTGCTGCCCTTGCTATCGCCCAGAGCATGAAGGTCAACGCTGCAGCCTTCCCGGGGCAATGCCAGGGAAGGTCCCAGCTCTGAATCCTGCTCCAGTCCTCCTGTCACTTGTCACATTCAACTTCTGACAAGTGCCAATTGAGGAAGGCAGAACAGAGGACATGCAACACTACCCTTCTGCTCTCCGCCATACACCCCAGCCTTCATGCCACCACCTTCCATCTCCCCTCCATACAACTCAACACTGGGGAGGGATGAGAAGCAGACTAAAGACACTCTCCAAGGAACACCATAGCCAGAGACCTTTCCTACCTGTGCCACATCACTGCAGCAGCATGGAAAAGCAAAAAGCAATTGCCATAGCAGCTAATACAACATCCAAGAGAAGAAACAATAGCGAGGAAGACTGGGCCAATGGGAAGACCAGAGGGTTGTGCTCATCTCCGTTCCACCAAGTGCAAGAGCCAGACTGAAAGACGTGTTGAAACACAAGTGCAAATCAGAAGGAAGCTTTGCTGGGATTGACAAGGAAGCAAACACTCGAAAGCGTGCTCTGGGGACGGCAGCTGGTTCTGCTGGTCTACCAGTATTGCAGCTCCGATTTCTCCATCGCCACCATGTGTGCGTGTCCCTCAACATGGGACAAAAAAATCCAAGCCCAGAAGTGAAGCCATGACACAAGTACCTAAAGTTTTCTGAAGGAACAATGGCACTTGCAGACAGGGATGATCCAATTGACAGAGCTTTCCCCCATCAGAAACACGCTGGGGAAGGTCCCACCCCAGCAGCTGGACAGGAGGTAAGCTCAGGTGGTGGGATGGGCGATTCCTGCATGAGTAACTGGTCAGAAGAGCCATGGATGGAGAAAGGTGGCAGATGCCAGTGGAGTCCCAGGTCCAGAACTGGCTATGCCAACATACCAAGCTGTGAAGCTAAAACCAGTTATTTCCCAATGTCAGGGTGACTGGCTGATAAAAATGGTAGTAAATGTCAAGTTATGCACAAAGAAGGGAGAGACAGTCCTAACTTTACATTTTAACCATGGTTTCTGACCTATTAACCATTTACCAAAAACTCATTGTAATTCTATGATGAATTCATCTCAGTAGCCAATGGAGTACTGAGGATTACACAGAAAGAAACTGAAATGAAAACAGAAACCATCACAATTGTGTAGATCCAGGGTGTGCCTGCCCACTGAGCACCACCTGCACCCTCCAGTCCCAAAGTTAATATAAAAAAAGCCAGAAAAAAGGTACATAAATGGTAAAAACAAAAAAGCTTTCACGGTTAGAGGGATTCACTAAGTTCAGGGGATGTTTCTTCAGGATGGAGAGTATGACAAGCACGAACAAGTTCAGGGCAAAGTAATCCATTTGGAGCTGTCACCCTCAACTTATCACTGCAAACACCTCAGGTCTCGTACAAGTACTGGGTTACTTATCCACAGCAACAGAAGAGTTTAAGGGTAAAAGCTACGTGTGAGCCACTTTCTCCACCTGCCAAGAGGTCACTGTCAAAGGCACAAGCACTTGTTGGTGTCTAAACTTACAGAGCCACAATTGTTTCTGAGAATGCTAATAAATAATCCAAGTCTCCTCATCTCCTGCTGCCCGTTTTCCCCCTCACTTTGCATTATGCAAAACAGAAAAATATTATCATCCTTATAGCATTCCTTCTTGAAAGGCATGCATTTCAAATATCATAAAGAAGTATTGTCATAATGAGGTTAATGACAATAGGGTTTCCAATATCAAAGAGCCAACATGCAGCTGCTTTATA
The DNA here is from genome assembly GCA_013396915.1 of Stercorarius parasiticus. Taxonomy (NCBI): domain Eukaryota; kingdom Metazoa; phylum Chordata; class Aves; order Charadriiformes; family Stercorariidae; genus Stercorarius; species Stercorarius parasiticus. The sequence continues at coordinate 2,758,692 of VWZL01000532.1, read as the reverse complement.
GTATGGAGTGATATAGCACAGAGCTTCATAATGAGAGTAGAGAGTTTTTGGGTTACGCATTTTAATGAGTTTGTAATAAGCAAACTACTACGGAAGCGGTAATTTGCATTTCACAGCACTATTTAGATAGAATACTTTGTTAACACTCACTACATTGAAGCAGGAAAATTAGCCCAACTTCATAAGGATTTAGAGTCTGAACATGCACAGGCCATTGCGCAGAAGATTATATGCTTTTAGAGTCAAAAGAAAAGTATTCGGCAATACGCACGGGGAGAGAAGACAGAGGAAAGGAATGCAATACCTGCACCTTTTTTTGACCTATAGAATAAATAGAAATAACCGCTGCGTGTTTCATGTTGCACATGCCTCATCTGATGTCTCAATTTGCACCTTGCAGTGGTGAAGCACATCAATGCTTCTCTCGAAAGAAAGGTCTTCAATATTGAGCGCAAACTCGCTCTGCAAGAGCTGCGCATCGGCTTGTGTAAAGGCTTGATTTGTGCCCCAAACCGGGCAGCCACCCCCGACGCTGCTCAGGTACCCGACTCATTCCCCACCTCCTGCGGCACGAATCCAGCCTAGAAGTTAAAAAAAAGATGTCTGAGGTACACGGTGTGCATATAGCACCACGCACACCATGCTCCGCGGAGCACTGCGCTGCGCTCATTACAGCTCATTCGATAAAGAGATGTACCTTAAGAACAATGCATTCATCTATTAATGTTCCTTATGGGAGACATAATCAGCTTCATTAGAAGTCATTATTATGGTAAAACCCTGGAAAAAAACATCATGTACAAGGAGGCAGCGTGATCAATTAAAAACCTAGAATATGTGACTAATATTGACAGATGTTTACAGGAATCGCCGTGGGAGGTCGGCTGCGCCTGGGGGGTGGCAGCTCCCACAGGGACAGCCCACCCTGTGCCCACAACCTTCCTGAGGACCGGCCAGACCCACCACGGACACTTGTCTTCCCTAGGAGCAAGTGGCACAAACTATGGGTGCGACCACAAGCCAGCGAACACACCCACAGATGCCCCATGGCAGCAGGAGATGCCGTGCTGTGCCCCAGGGCAGCCCCCCCTGCACGTACCCCAGCTCCCACCGCTCCAGTTCGCAGCAAACTGCACAGAAAATGTTGTCTGACACCAAAAAATGTTAGTATTGAAGTTGAAAGTTGCTAAACTCTCTGAACTGAGAATCATTATTTTGTTGTGGGGTTGGTTGGTTGTTTTTTGCTTACTCTGAAAGCTCCTATCACTAATTGACAGTGTTTTTCACTGTCCTACCAGCCTTACGTCCCACTTGTCCTATCTACTTCTTATGAAAGGCAGATTGGGGTAGATACTTCTTTTCCAGGGCACAAAGCTTCTGCCTGTAAAGCCCACAGCAGCTCTGCTGTCTGCCAGCAGATACCCAAGAGACCAAGAGCAGCAATGGGGGCAGCCCCCATATAAGCCCCCACGCAGCACCAGGGCATAGCTCAGGTTGATGCCAAGAGCCCCTTGCAGGGTGCAGGATGCCTTTGGGTTGATGCCTTTATGATTTAGAGCCGTTTGGGGGCAATGCTCCATGTCAAACATGAAGCCAAGCTCTGGTGGCACCATCGCCTTTCCCAAGACTGAGCATCCTCACCCATGAGGCCCGGGAAATTACAGCTTGTGCTTGGTGAGATGTTATTTTTAAGCCTTAACAAACACAGCCTTGATCTTCTTAAAGAGTTTGGATCTGCTCTGCCATATACATTCACAGCCCAACAGCCAACTCGGTTTTGGGTACGGATCTGGCACAGTAAAACGAGAATTGGGCTCAGGCAGAAATTCAGACCATGGTAGCCACAAAAAGCTTTTTCCATTTCATATATCAGTGTAAAAGATGAGAGCTCTTATTCAGCAGGAATAATACATCAGTTGCTGCAAATAGCATTGATTTCGGTGGGACCAGGGTTTCAGTCCATTGCAAATAGTTGTTCCAGTAAGAGCCGGGTGACAGGTACCGCTCCAGGAGCCAGTGGCTCCCGGGAAAGGCTCTCCCATGAGCAGCCCAGCAGTGCCAAAGCTACGGGAACCAGGGAGAAGGTACCCAAGTTTTGCTCATTTTTAAGCATACTCTACCTTTGACCTCTCAGGTATTTCCCCCATCAGTAATATCTAGGAAAAAAGGCATAGGAACCAGAGAGACCTCCTCAGTGCCCAGAAGTTTAACAAACGCCTACATCTGGAAGGAAGGGCCATTAAAATGCATTCGCTTGTAGCAGCTATTACTTGATAATTTATTACTCAGGCAGAAAGAAGGAAAACAAAGTACACAGTACCACGTAGCCTTCAGAAGGAAGGGAGAAGAGGAAAGAAAGTTGATGAGAGGCTCCATGGCCAAGAGGCAATGGCAGGATCAGACCCTCCCCTGCCCAGAGACCCAGCTCCGCTTCCTACCTGCAAGCCTTAATTTGAGGATAACGACCCTGCACCCACACCAACGCTCACGGTGGGCAATGCAAGCCCACCACGGGTCCTGCTCAGCCCCCGGGCCCCCAGCAGCTCTCAGCCTCCTACTCAGCAGCCGCAGTGCAGCAGAAGGCTCCAGTTGTCATTAAGCCTTCACAGAGCCGTTAGCTACGTGATCAAATAAAGAGATACGGTAATTTACAGCAGTAAGCTATAATCTCTTTTAAATAAAGAATTATTGCTTCCTCCTTCAGCAAGGACTTCAGCACGCTGGGCTGGCTCTTCCTTGAAGCACCACGATATCTCACTTGGGGCTAAGCAGAAACATGTAAAAGCAGAGGGTACGTTCAAGAAAATGCTCCAGGAGGGGACGGTGCACCTGGGCACGTTGTGCAGATGCTCACTGCAGAGCCTTAAAACTCTTTTGCTATAAATCACATCACAACCTGGTGATGATCACAACCCAACACATTCTGTGATTCTATGATCTTGGCTCTTGCAAAGCATCCACCTCTTTCAGCAAGTCCTAGTGCGGCTGCTCCTGTAAAACAGCGCAGGGAAGGCTGATGTTCCCAACCACGGGAAAAATAGTAATAAAAGTCAGAAAAGGGGGAACATCAGCCACGCTACGTGCTGAGAAATTACTGATTGCAAGTTGGAAACATAACCTTCACAGCTTTGTCTCCAGCCTTCTATGTGTGGGTATTGTCTGTCCCTGCTGCCTCTCATACGGGGGCTGGTTGTGCTGGGCAGATCTGAGGGAACGCTCACGAAGCCCACTGGCCACACAACTTTAAAAATAGTCCAAGAGAACAACTGTTCCCTGCTAGAGTCGGGGAGAGCCATGGGAGAGCAAGGCTTCCCTCCTGGTCAGCTGGAACAGCCACGATGCTCTCACGTGTGCTGTGCATTGAATTGCCCAGGTTGGAAGGGACCTTTCAGATCATCGAGTCCAACCATCAACCCAACTCTGACAAAACCCATCACTAACCCACGTCCCTCAGCACCACGTCTGCCCGGCTTTTAAATCCCTCCAGGGATGGCGACTCCACCACTGCCCTGGGCAGCCTCTTCCCATGCTTGACAACCCTTGCCAGGAAGAAATTGTTCCCAATACCCATCCTAAACCTCCCCTGGCACAACTGGAGGCCGTTTCCTCCTGTCCCATCGCCTGTTCCTTGGGAGAAGAGCCCAACCCCCCCTGGCTACCCCCTCCTTTCAGGGAGCTGTAGAGAGCGAGAAGGTCTCCCCTCAGCCTCCTTTTCTCCAGGCTGAACACCCCCAGCCCCCTCAGCCGCTCCTCACAGGACTTGTGCTCCAGACCCCTCCCCAGCTCCGTTGCCCTTCTCTGGACACGCTCCAGCCCCTTGGTGTCTGTCTTGTGGTGAGGGGCCCAAAACTGGACACCCCACCAGTGCCCAGTACAGGGGGTCGGTCACTGCCCCAGTCCTACTCACCACACATCCAATATTTCAGCTGGATGGCGCTTGAAAAGAGCCAAAATAAGGCGACCACTGGCCAATGTAGCCCTTGCTGCAGGGAGGGAGCCCTGCCCGGCGCACACACAGGCTGCAGCCCATGGGCCCAACACATCTCTAGCCCTGGAGCCAGCAGCTCAATTAAAGAAGTTTAAAACATTCCTCTGACGAGTTTTAGAGACAAGGCCCCACCGACCACCTTACAAAGAAACAGCCAGTAGATGGCAGGCCTGCAAAGCCTGATAAGATCACGCAAGTTCATTTTACTTCGGTAAGAGACAGAATGATATTTTAAAGACAAATGTTTTTATACTTTAACTACCCTAACAGGATCTATTAGTACATCTGTAGAGATATTTTAAAGAGTTATGGCTACAGGATTACAATTAGTGCACCAAACAGCCCAGATCAGGAAGATCCATTCAAGTCAAAGCTTTTTTCAAAATCAAAGTAGAGCATCTAATAAAGTGCAGATAGTTTCTCTCCAGCAATATCCACCTCATTTTAGGCATCAGCCAAGCGAATTTAGGACTATTGCCATCAACATGTTTGTTAGATACTAAAGACGTATAGAAGCACAAGCACGTACCAGTGCCTGCTTCCAGCCCCCACAGAAAATAAATATCCTATTCCTGCCTTTCATTATTTTGTCATTAAGATAAATCCTGCATCTTGCCCAAATCAGTCATGCACCATCTCCACGGCCACGCAGCGTGCAGCATGGGTCCCACCATGATGCTCACAATACAAAATACTATTTTTGAGCATATGAGGAATTTTTAAAATATCAGCTTACATGAGGAATAATCAGAGCTATTCCCTCTCCGTGGGGCAAACCCAGTCCTGAGCAGCACCAGGAGATGCTCCTGCACTTAAGGAAGCAGGGAGGGACGTGTGCCACATCAGCAGTGGCCTGAGGACATGCATGGACACTTCTATCCAGGATCTCTCAAATGTTTCAGGACAGGACATCCTTCCACAGGCAGCTTCGCTCAGCGTGCTTTTACACTCACCCGATTTGAATTTAATGGCATTTATAATGCTACTTCTAAGTCAATACAGTTGATTTTTGTATCAACCCATTTCATCTTAGTGCGGCGATTTATTTCGCTTTGCTATTCCTAACTTTGGAGTCAGAGCAGCTCCTTTCCTCTGCATCCCAGCACACCCGAAGGATCTGCAGGGGGGGTTTGCTTGCCAGGGCTGGCAGTGGAGGCTGCGACACCAGCCATGTCCCAGACTGCTGTCAATCAGAGCAGCTTGAGGTATCTGCACCCCTGAGTGCTGCCAGAGAACACCCATAATGGGCGGTTTGGTTTTCTTGCAATGCCCAGAGAAGATATTTCTTGACTTTGGCCTCATCACCATGAAATTATAGCCCTAAGATTACATCCCTGAGGCATTCCAGCTGTAATGAGCAGATACCAATCTGCATTTGTGGACACAGACTAGAACAAAACCATTAAGAGAACTGTCATTAGATGTCAGCTCCAAAGTGTCTGAGATGCTCTCCCCATAGCACGGCTCCAGGCACCAGGTCCTACAAACCAGCCTTGTTAAGAAACTCTTTTTCCCCTGTTTTTGCACTGAAGAGGGGAAAAAGTAGCAGCAATTCACTTTCCGATTTCCCTGTGCCACTTGCCTTTTTTTGGTGTGCATTAGCCCACATTTAACCTCTGGATTTGGGCACTCTAGCTTTCCACAATGGGAGAGAGCAATGGCAGAGGCAGGTTTTTTCCTCCCCCTTCCCAAGGGCCAGCCAGAACCAGCCACACAGAAACTCTCACTTGGTTTTCCAACAACCCCCGCCCAGCTTCACACCATCCTCAAAGTAGTAGCTTAGAGCAGTTAACAAAAACAAAGTACATTATTGTAGGCACATGGGCTATTTTCCTGAGAGCAGGCAGTGTAAGCTTACAGATGGTCTCACTGACTGATATTAATGCTGGGCAAGAGACTTTTCATGCTCTGGTACTTACTCCCAGGCACTCGCATCAAGCTGCTCACCTCGGTACTGCATGGTGCGGTGCCCACTGCTCCCAAAAGGAGGATCTCCCCCACCTCTGGGCACTGCAGATTCAAGCTGCCCCCTCTAAGCAAATGGCTGAGCTCCCACCAGCATTAGGGAGGGGATTTTACCACATGGCTGGCACACCAAAGCCATCCTGACAAATCACCACACCCCCCCACCAATAAATCAAAAATCAGACTCCCTGCATGCATGCAGCATCCAAAAGCTTAGAGATTATTGCACTTTTAAAACATCCAAGGTTGACGGTCCAACATTTCCTCAGTTTACTTACCCTGAGGAATGCAGCAGACCCCATTCATCCCACCAGAAGGAGAAAACACCTCGTGCCACCAGGACAGCATCACTTCCACACACGCAGAAGCCTCTCTCGCTGCGCATGTCCTCTTGCATGCGAGGAACACACCACCACCAAGAGCAACCCTTGGCTGGAGCAATCCCAAAAGGCCCTAGATATGCGAGAGCCACCCAATAAATCCTCGCTGGGATTATCACACGCACATGAGCAAGCCCTTCCCTTCCTGATGAATCCATCAGCATCACCTGGCATGGCAAGGGCAGCCCGGCTGCCTCTGCCTGCCCTCACCGGGGAGGAAAGGAAACCAAACCCCCACTATTTCTCACCCAATCTACCCCTCCACACCTGAGTGTCTGAATTTTGGGGGTACTCCATGAGTGCTGCCGAGCTGGGGACACATCGCCCCATCCTATGTGTGATGCTTCAACACAGTGCTCAGCACCACAGCTGGCACCGGCCACACACCAGTGGAGGTCACTGGGTCTGCAGACCAAAATCTCACCCAGTGACAAAGGAGGAACTACTTGCCCAGTTCACCTCCAAAAATCCCAAATGAAGGACGGTTCTACATACACAAAAGACCCACTCTGCACTGCTGGGGGGACACTGGTGCTGCTGGAATCGTGCTGGCCCCTGGTACAGCCGATCCACAGGCATGCAGTGATGGTTACATGCCCAGGGCTCGCAGTGGACGCGCAGCCACCACCTCACCCACCATTATAGACACGTTCACTCTCATCTGGGAAATCCCGGGAAGGAATATGGGAGTGCAATACTGGATGGCACCGCTGGAGCCACCACGTCGTGTTGCCCACAATCCCAGGCAACCACATAATTGATGTCTCATTTAGAAGGTTCCCAGGAGATCTCTGCAACGCGCTGCTGTGGACCACAGACTTGTCCCCATGCCCTCTGCAGCAGCCTCCAGCCCAGTGGGAAAGAGGTGACCCAGTGCTGTGCTCTGCTCCAGGGATTGGAGGCTGGTGGCCCCAGGCCCAGTGAAGTCTGTCTGGGCTGGTGGCTCCTGGGACAGGGGACACGGGAGGTCAGGGGTCCTGGGTCCCAGCGTTGTGCTCAGGGCACTACAGGGGTGCATGCAGGGTCATCTTAAACTCATAAATATTACCATTTAAACTTTCAGATTTGTAGAATCATAGAATGGTTGGGGTGGGAAGGGACCTTAAAGCCCAGCCAGTGCCACCCCCTGCCCTGGGCAGGGACACCTCCCACCAGCCCAGGTTGCTCCAAGCCCCGTCCAACCTGGCCTTGAACCCCTCCAGGGATGGGGCAGCCACAGCTTCTCTGGGCAACCTGGGCCAGGGGCTCACCACCCTCCGCATAAAACATTTTGTTCTTATATCTAGTCTAAATCTTCCCTCTTTTAGTTAAAACCGTTTCCCCTTGTCCTATCGCAACGGGCCCTGCTAAAATGTTTGTCCCCATCTTTCCTGCAGACCCCCTGTAAGGGAGGCAAAGACTGAATCATGGTTCCTTACAAGCTAGGACCTCATCTGTCCAAACTCAGCCTGGCATCATTGGAGTTCACAGTGAGCAGGACAGTTATTGCGCAGGGAGGCTTTGTAGGGCAGAGCTGTGGACAGAGTGGGGGTCAAACCCCCAGATTTGGTCCATCCATCAGCTGGCGCAAGTGTCGGTCACAACCACTCCCTTGTATCGTGGTTCCAGCCGCGCTCGGCCACCACCTGGGGCAGCTCCTCTGGTTTGTGCCCGGATCCAAATGCTGCGACGAATTCACTGAGCAGCAAATCCCACTGCGTGGGGCATTGGGAGTGCGAGGTCCGGGGGAGATTTGGTACATTTGTATAGAAAACGAGGAGAAAATCGCAGCGATAGGAGTAATTAGTCGCTGGGAAAAGCTTACCAAGAGTTGTTGTGCATTCTCTATTACCCACCTTATTTTCTTAATCAATATCATACGTTGTGTCCGTATCCAAAGAGGACTTCAGCGAAGCCCTGTGCGCTGTTTTATTCCAGGGATCAGGTCTGATGGGCTCAATGATTCATAGAGGACCGCTCAAGCAGCCACGAGGCCTCTGGAAATCGCAGCTCCCAGGATTTAAGCATTAAAAGGAAGTGTGCTGTTATGTGTAACAAGTGATTATATGGCACTTAAACAGGAAATCAGATGCTTCTTATACTGCAGTATGTTAGGAAAAGAAACACGGTAATGGGTGAGGTGAGAGGTGGTTAATACCATAATGTTTCCCTGTACGCTACTGGTGGAACCATTCTGGAATATTGCATACAATTCGTAGCATATACATACACGAAAATGTCTCTGAAATATATAACGCTTGCTGAAATGTTGCATGAGGGAGTAAAAGATCACTGTCTGCTACTGTCTGAAAGATGATAAATACCAAGCAAGGAGGCGGCTTTTTTCAGATGATCAAACTTGACATAATTGTGAATAGCCGGATTAGCACAAGATTCAGGACTTGGCTCAGATTTAGAGATGCCGCAACCATCTGATTACAAGAGCATCTCAGCTTGCAATTGAAATAAATATATAATTACTAGGCCTTCCTGGACATGTAGGTTAGTTTGAAAATACAAGCTTTAAAGGAGAAATACCACAGGACAGATGAAGAACATCTTGCAAGCTATATTTTTTGGTCCCTTTATTTTGAGCTTGTCAAAGAAAAGTTTTAAGATGGTAAAAACCAATTAACCTGAGAAATGTGTGCTGTGGAGCGGCGTCTCAGGGGAAGCCGTCGAACCCCATTGCCTGGATCACCTGAACAAACCACCGGGCTTCGGTCTGCCCGGGCAACCTGGCAGGGGCAAAGGCTCCCCAAGGGACAAAATAAGGGGTTTTTTTCCCCTCCCATTTCTAGTATTCTTTCGCTAATTTATCAAGTTAAGTAAAATTTAAAACCCGCACATAGCCAGATATGGGCTGTCGGTACCTTTCTCAGGGAAGCGTGGTGATGGTGATGCTGGTGGTGATGGTGATGCTGGTGGTGATGGTGATGCTGCCCCATGTCCCATCCCTGTGCTGGACCCCCTGGGGCTGACCCGAGGCACCCGGAGCAGAAATTCACGGTCTCCCCTCAAAAGCTATGTTTAATCGAAGCAGTGTGAGGGCAGCTGTAAAACCTGACAGGTTTACATCCACATTATAAAGACCGAACAGAAGAGTTCGTCGACGACGCTAATCAATTTTTCCCTTTTTTTTTTTGTGCATTAAGAGTTCTAGATAAATTGCATCGCGGTGTTTTAAATTGCTGAACAGCTTCAGGTGAACTTTACAGGTGTCAGCTGGCATCTATAAACTGTCCAAGAGTCCTATAAAAGACTGTGAAACAAGAGCAAAATTAGGAGATAAATCTATCACTTAAAAAAAAAAAAAAAAAAGCAGCTAGTGAAGCATATTTTCAGTGTTACTTTTCAGCAGAGCCCTGGAATGGAGACTTGCGGGCAGCAAAGACCTTCTGACACTGCTAATATTCAAGGTGCACTAATGAATTAATTTAATTATCTGCCAAATTCCTGCTTTCTCGGATCCGTGGTATCGTGACGGCCAGCTTCAGTTCTGTGCTGATAGACTAGAACAGGGCGTAAAGAGTTATTCTGAAAAACGTGTATTAACTGCATGTCTAAATTTCACAGCTATTACAGTGAAATAAAGCACTAAATAATAAATAAGCTCCTACCTGTATCTTTTATAATTTCTATTAATAAAAGAGCAGCTAAATATTTGTGCCTTAGAAAAACTGAGCATCTGGTTGCGAAGTAAATTCAAGCAGCAAAACACAACTTTTACTGGTAATGCAACAGAAATAAGCAGATTGTGGATATAATTCCACCCAAAACAAAGCAGACAAATAAAAACACACTAAAATCTATTATTTAGTGGGTTCAAAACATATCTCGGCAGGTCTACGAGGTGTTGACGCCTGGGACCAGTCGTTTTACCTTAAAAGAAATGAAGGCCTGCATCATTTTTTAACTCGTTTCCTGCTTTATTTGCCGCTTGTGCTCAGACAAAGTTCATTTTTCATAAAGCTGCTGGAGCAGGAATGCCAGCCGTTTTCATAATTTATGCTATAAAAACACCCGATCTGAAGGGGAACAAATCGCCATTCGGATAGTGAGATGCGCCCGGGTGCGCTGTGTGTTTGGGGATTCCGGCTGTAAATCGCGGTCCTGGATCTGACACGGGTTTGACCCTCACGGGGTCTTCTGCAGGAGGAGGCAGGAGGTGTCCGAGCCCCGGGATGCCCGAGCCCCGACCAGCCCCGTCACCGGGCTGCAGGGCACAGAGGGCGAATAGGAGCAAGGGGAAAAAAAAACGCATTTTTTTGCCGGTACCATCATTTCTAAATCAGCTTTCGGTGGGCACAGGTAGGATCTAAACTCGCCAGCTCAGGGGTCCCAAAAGCCTTCTCCGGTTTCCCTTCTTGTACCAAGAGATCACGAAGAATTCTCCCTCGCGGGCTCATCCCGCATCTTGTGTACACGATTCCTCAGAAATATTCACAGTATTTTTACCCTGTAACTTCTCTTTTGCATACGTCATGTACGACTCGGAATATGAGCCAAGTTACTCAGCTAAGATACAGGTTTGGAAAAAACTGTTTTATATTTATTATTCGCATCCTCTGCTAGGACAAGAACACAGTAAGTGCACATAATTGAAGCAGATAACTCCAACTTACTCTCCCCGCGAGTATATTGCCATGCACATACATCTTGATTAGATCATTTTCCTTTTAAAAAGGAAGTGTTTTTGTACCGTGGTGTCTAAGATAATTTCCAGCAGAGCCTGCCGGTGGAGTTCTCTGCTAGCAATATTTAAATTCAATCTTCTCCTTGCTGTTGTTTATTTTTTCATAACGCTCACGTTTTCCTCCCTCATTTTACCTGTCTCCATCAGCGGGTCGCACTGCTTTTGCACTAGCGAAGAGGCCTGGAGGCAAACATTCCCTGTCGAGGCTCTTTTTTTGTGTGAAACCCTGATGGGGAGGGAGAAGGGGCTGCCTTTCCCGCATGCCTGACAGGCCTCTCCGCCTGCCGGTGAAGTTTGCTGGGATTTGGGTTGGCGTGCTCCCCGGTGAGCCCCGCTGCCACGTTTTCCCTCAAAGTGGTGGCCACCCGACAGGTGACCTCCCGCCCCCCGACCCCGCTTCCAGGAGGTCTCTGGGCTGGGGGATTCAAGGCCGGGCAAAAAGACAGTTGCTTGAGGAAGGGGCCGTCGCTTCAGTCAATGTCCTCTCACATCCCTGACACTTCCCGCTAAAGTATTTAACCTCCAGCGCTAGAGGAGATGACACTACTTTTTTTATGGTTTGGAGAGTACGACCTTTTCTATCACCGTACTTTACTTACTTCCCTTCCTGCATGAAAAAAAAAAGTAAATAACTGGGAGAGATTTCAGCACGTAAGGCAAAATGGTTTTGTGATTACTAAAACCAGAGTCTTTATACAAGGTTGTTAAAAATAACTCACGAGCCAAAAGTAATCCCTCTTTAAAAGAACGGCTTCATGAATGCGGTGGGTCTTGTATAAAGGGCTGTGGGGTCGTATCCGAAAAGCTTTTTGATCAAGTCACTCAAAGGTGCGCTTTGCATTTGCATCCTTACGCTGGCGGCACCTCGAGTCCTTGCACGGAGGAAAAGCGGAGCGGGAGTTACTCTGAGCTGCGGGTGCCTGCGGACCAGGGCCGTGCACGGGCAACCGCGGGCACCGCGCTAAGCAGTAAGTCGCTTATTGCTGACGTAGTACGGGGGGACTTCGGTGCCCGAGTCCAGCCTCCTGCGTACAAGTGAGCTGCAGGTGTTCAATAGTGTATTTTAGACGTGTTGAGACATGGTTGCAGCGTGTCCACTTGAAAAAGAGCTGCCAACGCCTGCTGCCAGGAGGAATACCCTGATTTGGGAGCAGACAAGATGCCCCAGGCTGATGGAAGAGTGAAACCGCCAAGGTAACATGCTTATACCATGGGGAAACGTCACCGCGCGCTGCCGGAGCATCCCCGCAGAGCTGGAATCGGGAGTCTCACCGCCCCAGCGCTGAAAGGAGCCGCTCGAACACACTGAAGGCTGGAGGTAAGATTAAAGGAGGAGGAATGAAAACTGCTGATAGAGAGTGCGGTGCACTAAAAAGTGAGCCAAGAATAAAGAGATAAGGAGCACCAAGATGTTGTCACGGTTCTACTCTAATAACTTAAGTAGCTGCCGTTCGACAGCAGTCCCAAGGCACCGTAATTTAATCTAGGAGTGAAAGATGCTAAGAATACATATGGTGTCAAAATAAAAGGGACCACTGCTGGCCTGCGAGCAGCCCTCCAACTCCGGCGGGGCCACATCACATCCAGGTGGTCCAAAGCCTTTAGAAAAAAAATATGATTTTGGTGTTTTAAACACCTGATGCTTTTCACTCACCTACTAGTTTGTATGCATGCTGTTGATTTAAAAGGCTGGAGCATAATCAAGCTTTCTTTTCTGAAGAGCACAACAAGCGTGTGAAAAATATATGATCTTTTTAAATTTTAAAAAAGTGGATCAGCAATGCTCCTCGCAGCAGGAAGAGAGTGGCACAATTAATTTTCAAGCCTTATGAGCCACACACCGAAGAGTCGGCGGGCCGTGAGGCGAGGCGGTGCTTTGTACGGGGGGTTGAAGGTGAAGGTTTGGGGACAGCACACACCAGCCCCCCATCGCCTGCGAGGACAGACAGACAGACAGACAGACTGCCTTGGGACTGGTGTGGGGATGCCGAGGAACCCGCTTTATAAATATTTTGTGAGTACCTATCTGTCTTAATAAGACTAGCTCAGCCTCCGTGCAAAAAAAAAGTAGTTACTGTACAACAAAAGCAAATTCACCCCTGTTTTTCAACAGGGTGTTTCTTGGTTTATGGCAAGGTGTTGGGTTGGGCCGAATCAGGCGGGCTCAGGCCTGGAACGACCGGTGCTCCCTGTGCCTCTGCCTCCCGATTCCATCCATGCTGACTCCACAAAGCCCACAGAGTCCTTGTTTTTTCATTCCAGTCAGGAACACTTTTTAAAATGTGCATATTTTTCATAGTTTTCCAGATGTATCAATTTCCCTTGAACGAACCCCCAGAATTTTCCCAACCCATGCAATGAGTATGTCGTAAAACAATTAAGGTCCAGATCCTCCAGTTACCCCCATGGGACTTCTTAAGGCCACCATCGGGTGGCTCCTGCTAGGTCACCAGATCTCAGGTCCACCCCCCCAAGCCCCAGACATGGAGAACGTCCCACAGAGCACTAAGCCGAAGCACCTCCACTAACTGTGCACGTAGCAGGGACACATCAGGACACCAGAGAGCAGGACCAGAGTTGTGTTGGCTTTTCTAGGTCTAAACCCAACTTTGAGCACCCCCAGCACATCTGGACAGCTGTTTCCCAAGCGCTTAGGCTGGTGTAAGTTGCAGCCGAGCTCGTCCATGGGGGAACGCAGCAGAAACGACCCCGTGAGGTTCCCCCCTGCCCAGGAGAAGCTGAAAGCTCTGGGATGGACACTGCTGTGAGAGGTAGTGCTGGCCACGGCCACCATCCCCGCGCCCACCATAGCCACGGTCCAATGTCCTCCCCACACAGACAGGCTCCTGCCCAGCCGCCCGCAGCCTCTCTGCTCTCCCGACTGCTCCAAGTGATCACTCTGGGCAAACTAAAACCCCACCAGAAAGTACCTGCTGTCAGAACATACCCAAAGGCGGGCGCTACCTGAATTTATAACCAAGGTCAACACCGATAGGCTTATTTTTTATAAATGTAGATCCCATTCCCAAACTGTGGCTTCACTTCGCTGCAGGAATCTGCCTGACTTGGAAAATGCTACTTTTTCTTTTTCCTAAATACCTCCACATCTCCTAACTGCACATCACTTACAAAGATGCTGGATCACTGGAAAGCCTCGGTGGTAGCAGAGAGCTCGCTAAATACCACAGCAGTTATCCCCTCCTCGAAGATTAACCAATGCTGCCAGAGTTGTTCTGCGAAACTGCGAGAGGGAGGGGAAGAGCAAAAATAAACAAAATAAAATCTGTCCTGGCCAGCAGCGTTCTCGGTGCGCTGCGTCGCCATCCAACCACGGCCGTGCCAAAATCGAAGATCAATGTAGCCAAGAAGTTCTGGAAACCCGGTACCTGCTAACATCGCGCCCGGGATGACAAAGGAGCGCGAGCTGTGAGCATCCACTCAGGCTGCAGAGGGTAAATTAAAACAGTTAAAGAGTTTTAAAAGGCGTCACCAGCGTCTCTCCGGACACTTCTCCCCCGCGTGTGACCGAAAGTTGGGAGCGGCGAGTTCACACACGCCAAACGCCGCCGGAGCTGCAGCCCCAAAGCACAAACTGTTGCGTTTCTAAAGCGTTTTGCTCCGAAAATCCATCCCCCCCCACCTCCC
>VWZL01000532.1:2721817-2726754 GCA_013396915.1 Stercorarius parasiticus | reverse complement strand
GCGAGGGATTTTTTTTTTTTTCGTCAGCAGCGTTTCCTTTCACTTCCCGTCACAAAGGTGAGAGCCGCTGACCTTTGCTGGCAGTCCCGGCCGCTGAATTATTCATGTGATTGACTTTTTGTCAGTGCACACAGTTGTGCTCTGGGACATTTTATTCATTTACCTCATTTAAAGCGCCTTTCTGCACCTGTTCAAGTATTAATATCATGTAATTTGGGCCTAATGCCGATTTTGCTGAACACTCATTATATTTTTTATTAGCTATATTTCCAAACGATTATGTATGATTATTACCAAGCCTTACAAACAGCAATGGGTTATTCCCTAGACCTTTACATCTTCTTGTCAGGTTGTTTTCAGAAGCAAGGAGGATAAACATTTGACCAGTCCCAATGTTTTTATTCCTACTCCATATCCAACCAGAGAACTTAAAGCTTTTTCCCTTATGGCTTTGCGAAAGCATGATTAAATCCAACTCTGCAGAAGCTGTACAAATGCCAGCATTTATAAGGTCAACGCTTTTGTTAAAAATGCTATGTAAATGAGGATCTGCAAAAAGGGACATTAAATAAAATTAAATTCATTGTCTTCTTTAATGTCATTTACATTTTGGCTAAGCCCTGGCCTGTCAAGGAGGATTTTTTAAATAATTTTAATTACACATCATTTAGGGATCCAAGGTTTTCTATTCAGTAGCATTTGGATAACCTGCAAAATGGTGACTGTTTATTAACTTCTTAAATGACAACTTGTCATTTCATCTGCATAATGCCATGAAAACAGACCGGTTTGGTGTCATTTTAAAAAAAATTCTTATTTTTCTTTAAGATGTGCACCCAACTACTGGAAGAACAGACCTTAAAATAGCTCAGCCGCTCTTTCGCTGTCATTGTCCTATTGGTGCCACCAAGTTCAGAGTCTATTAAAAAATCACAACTTTCCTGGGTAACCAGTTCTTTAAAAAATTTCTATATCAGAAGCATGACATTTATTTTTTTTTTTTTTTTTTTTTTAAATTATTTACCTCCCCCCCCCTTAAGAATGTGGTATATTGTAGATTAATGGGTATGGCTGGAAGGGATATGTTTGTGGAGGGGGGCGGTCAGGTTTGAAGCGCGCAGGTAAGAACTCCTCTCTGCTATTAAAAAGCAAACCGCCGGTGCTGGGGAAGGAGAGGACGCAGCGCCGAGCGCACGCTGGGCTTTTCCAATGTACGTACGCGCAGAAAAGGAAATGGCAAATCGAAGCGATCCCTGTAATTCAGCAGCACCGAGATCGCTCCAGAAACAGGACTTTGTACCCACTGCCCCCTCTCTTTTTCCTTCTTTTCCTTGGGTCATCCCAGTCGCGGCATTGACATCGCTCCCGCTTAATCCCCACTCTTGGTCGGCGCAGGACCTGCAGTTAATGAAATCACGGCAGTACCTGGGCTGCCGGCGGAGGAACGCGCTGGCGTACGCCTCCAGGACCATTGTTCTCAAGTAAATCCGAAATGTGCTAGTCGGGGCTCCCCCACCACTTTCCCCCCCTCTCTAATACTCGATTATTTGTCTGAAGCCCGAAGCCTCGCAGGGCTGCGGTGGGAGGGAATAATAAAATCGCGTGCTTTTGTGCGGAAGGAAAAGAGGGGGAAGGGATTTGAGCAAAGCTGTCAAAAACTATACTCCAGGAGGTACCCTGATACAAACCATCCCGGGCTTCTGCTGCAGCCTTATCAGGTGAAAAGCAAAGATACTGCCAGAGCCTGTAATTTTGTTAGGATGCCTTTGATGAATTGGATTAGGTTATGGAAAAATCTTTCAAACTCCGAGTTCTGGTACGTGAGCTTCCAGGAAGTAAATAATTACTCTCAGACAGCAGATAATGAAAAAAAACAACCTGTGAAACACAAAGTGGTAGAAATAAGGCTCCTTTTGGAAGGGACGGATACTCGGGGGGCAGGAGCAGCCCTGGCGCAGGCTTGGGTTACCGGCAGGGCCGGGGGAGCGCTTTGCCGGGCTGGAGGAGGTGGAAATTCCAGGCTGGGAGGATGGATATTGTCACCGGGGATGGCAGGGGGTGATTGACACGCAGGGGACACGAGGGGACAGGGGACGCGGGAGCTCAACCTGCGCTGGGCAGCCCCCAGAAAACGCGAGCCATTCGCCGGGGTGGAGCTGGCAGCGGACAGGCTCCTCTTGTTTGTTTACCTTAACAGCAAATGTCACAAAAATGTTTGCGGTCACCACTGTATATAATACGACGCTATACTGGTGTTATTAATACCCCATTAAAATAAAGATGTAGCTGCGCTTTCAGAAAAAAAACCAACCAAACCCGAAGCTGGGGAATTTTACAGGCTGAGGGCTACTCTGGATTTTATGAGATTCAGTGATTTGACTTTTCTGTTAACTGTTTTGGTTCGTTAACGTTTTAAGCCGAAGAAAACTTGCGAGTTCCTTGGTACAGCAGCTCAGTTGAAACAGAATATGGCTGGCTGGGTTCTAGGTTTTTATTTTGTTATTGAACAAGCTCTTCTTATTTCTCAGAGATGGAAAAAATCCAGAGTGTAAATAGCATTTGTTAGGTAGCAAGGGAAAGTATATGTTCCGTGGGGTTTGGAGATCCCGGTATGTCGAGGCTGGAGGTAAATTAAAAAAAAAAATAAAAAAAAGGGGGGGGCAAAATCTGTGATACTTTCAGCAAAAGTTTCACAGCCAGAAAATTATACAGAGCCCATCATCGCGTGGCGGCGGTGCCAGAAGTGCAGAGAGTAAACTGCAGCATCTGAGCGCGGCGGTAAGGATAGTGTCGTGTTTTCCCAATAATTCACTAGGAAATGAGTTTAACATGTGTGGAAAGGAAGGGGCTTACATTTGTGTTGTTGTAAGACATGTAGCATAGGCCCAGCTAGCGGAAGGAGTCGGCTCCAGCTTGTCTCTCGTGAAAGACGAAACACGGTTACACATCTGGTGAGAAAGAGCAGTTCATTTGCCCAGACAGCTCGCTCCGCGCCGCCGCTGAAAGGAGCTATTTTGACAGAAACAAAGCCATGGGGGCTGGGGCGAGCGATTAGCGGGCTTCTGCTTGCTCAAAACTCCTTGGCCTTAATGATAAAGAAATAGTAGGAGAGGAAATAAAGAAACCTGGCCTAATCCTCCCGCGGTGTTTAAGCAGGCTTTGAGAAAGTAGGAACACAAACAAGGACTTCCGTGTAAAACTCCCACTGCACTTTGCAAAAGTTTCTGGGGGAAAAAAATAATTAAAGAATATCGGAAGAAAAAT
Organism: Stercorarius parasiticus; assembly: GCA_013396915.1. Taxonomy (NCBI): domain Eukaryota; kingdom Metazoa; phylum Chordata; class Aves; order Charadriiformes; family Stercorariidae; genus Stercorarius; species Stercorarius parasiticus. The sequence goes on along the minus strand of VWZL01000532.1, from coordinate 2,723,490 downwards.
CCATCCGAAAGCCCAAGGGTGTTACTAAAAAGCAAAAGTCCACTCTCACTTTTAGGCTAAATTCGTTTTACCGTGACACGTGCGCTGGACGGCGTTAATTTGACAGCGTGTAAGAACGGGGTGCTCCCGGTTGAAAGGTGAATTCACTGCTGAAAATCTTAAACAAGCGCTTGGTTTGCTTCCTGGAGCCGTGGCTGCGCAGAACATTCGGTTTAGTTATAAAGCAAACAACAAGACCTATCAACCCTCCCCATCCCCCCCCCCCCCAAAAAAAAAGAAAAATCACAATCCTCTCGTTTGAGTGTGGTTATTAATACACAAAGGATAGATGTGAGTGCCCTTTCTTTTGAATAACAAGCAATAAAATTGAATTGGTCTTGGTATTGTGTGGATTGTCAGGAATGCTCTTTACCAATCCAAATTTGATTAGGATTTCCTCTTTATGTTTGTGCAGTTCTTCTGCGGTTGACGAGATGCTGGTGGGCAGCAGCCCGCCGTCAGCTAATCCCAGCAGGGTTATTAAGCTCTGTACCTATCTGTCACGGGAAAGGCCAACTGAAGCTGGGCCCTGTCCCGTTGGAAGCAAATCATTCCCAAGAGGAGCTGAAGGTATAGGGAGATGTGGGGAGTGGTTTCGTAGCCGCCCTCCAGCCCCCGGCTATTCCCGGCGGGTAACGGCTGGGTGTTTGGTGGCCAGCGGCCTTCACAGGGGTGAGGGAAAGGCGATGGTGGGAAAATGCACCAACAAAACTTTGTTTCTTTGGATCGGAGGTTGACTTTAGACCTCCGAAGACATCCTGACTTGGGTACAGCCTGTTCTCTGTGAAAAATGCCATAAATAATTCTAGAGATGTGGGTTTTTTTTTTTTTTTCCTTTTTTTTTCCCCCTCTAATCCTGAATAACTGTGGTTTTGTTATGGGAGCTTCCTGCTTAAAGTACTCCCAGAAGTCCATTGGCAATTTTACCTTCTTTGATTTGTAGCTATCTCAAGTTTTTTGCCGGGTTTTGGTCGTGTGCGCTCTTCCTCTGTATATCCAGGTATTGGAACAGATCCATGTTTTCTCCAGCAACATCTCTTTAACTGTCGGAGTTTACTTCAGCACCTTCCTTTTTAGTGACTGACTGCTGTAATTTTATCTGTGTCTGTTTTCCAAACCGCATAACTTCGAAATAATGGAGATTCAGATGTAAACCAGAATGATTATAAATAATTAGAAGGGAAGGTAGATTGAGCTACAGTATAAAACGAACCTAATTGTGCTCTGTGTAGTTGTTTGGTTTTTTTTTTTTTTTCTTTTGGTTTAATAAATTAAACTACAAATTTTCTTAATTGCCAAACAAAATGTTAGGCCAGCTTTAACCAGTCCTGACAGTAAAACACAACATAAAACCTGCTGAGAGTTATATGTGGTATTTAATAAGAGACAGAGTAATGCAAGGGTTTTTATGGTTAAGTATGAATTCACACCCACAGCATTTGTTTCACATTAGAAAAGGTTTGTAAATCAGATCAATATGCTTGGATATTGCGGTCCCTTAGCGGGATCTCTTATGTCATTTCTTTCATGATATTTGGTTATTGGAAATGCTGCCAAAGTGAGCTCCCTCCATCTATTTCCATTTTCTGAATGAAGCAATTTGTCCTTTGACATAAGAAAGATTGGGTTAGGAA
>VWZL01000532.1:2714317-2716817 GCA_013396915.1 Stercorarius parasiticus | reverse complement strand
AAAGGCCATCTAGTCCAACCCCCTGCCATGAGCAGGGACATCTCCCACTAGACCAGGTTGCTCAGAGTCCCGTCCAACCTGTCCTGGAATGTTTCCAGGGATGGGGCATCTACCGCCTCTCTGGGCAACCTGGGCCAGGGTTTCACCACCCCCATTGTGAAAAATTCCTTCCTTCTATCTAGTCTGAATCTTCCCTGTTTTAGTTTAAAGCCATTCCCCCGTGTCCTATCGCAACAGGCCCTGTTAAAAAGTCTGTCCTCAACTCCGTTGCGTTGAAGTGTCCAGGACTGGCTTCCCTGGAGCAGGAGAGGGTCACTGTGGTGGCCAGCTCACCTTTCCCGTACCACGTGCCAGGCTCACTGGACATGGCTGGGGTACGGGGCAGGTCTTCAGCCTGATGGGATGTGAAGCATTTCCTGGGAGAAGGAGCTGGGGGTGCAGAGCATCTCTCTGTGCCCGTGCGGTGGGCATGGGAGGAGACCCCAGTGGGGGCAAAGCGCTGGGAGTAGCTCTGGACAGGATGGCAGGCAGTGCTGGGGTGGTCTGCCTTCGCAAGCTGGCCAGGTTGACTGTCCTCGACCAATGAGGAAGAGGAGCTTACGGACACCCATGGTGTGGGCTCCTACATGCGTGTGTACGGTCAGTCCTGTATCTGGTTATCACGTGCCCCTTCACAAATGGAGCACTAATGCAGTTTTATTTTATATTAACGTAACCCTTGGAGGCATCACTTGGGGTCTCCTCTGGTGGTGGTTGCTGAATGTTGTTGTTGGAGCTAGCTTGGGTTGCAGCTGAGCATCTGCTCTGAGAGGAGCTGTGTGTTTAGGAGGGCATGCGGAGGCCACCAGCAGACCCCAAGAGACCTGTGTGTCCCACCAGCCCTCCCCTCGCCCTCCTGTGCAGCCGAGCTGCCGGTCGCCCGCCGGCCCCCCGGGAGATGCAGGCCCTGGCGGCGAAGGTTGGATTTCCTCCACGCCAAACAGCCCGCGTAACCCCAAAGTGCTTCCCAGCGGCTCTAATGAAGGAGCGCGAGCTTAGCGTTGCTGTGGCTCTCCGAACTGGATTAGGCCCAAAGTCAGTAAAACTAAAATTACAAACATAAAATAACTACTTACTGGCACAGCATGCATGTTTTCACACATTCCCTCCTATTCCGCGAGCTTTTCTAAAGACAGTAATGTAACAGAATATGCTTGAACATATGGTAGAATTAACAATTGATCCGGCTTCTGAAGGTAATATAAAATTTTATTTTGTGTGCTAGCATGTCTATGTGGGTCATTCAATGTATGTGTTTAGTGAAACAAAGTGCAGCCATTTGGGGTTTTTTTCAATATAATTTACGCTAAGTAATATCTATGCCCAACTAACATTAAAATACCCCCGTTTTGTATAATTTAAACTTCAGAATAATTTTGACTTAGGCAATGGGAAACAACGATCGCCGCCTCATTCTCTTTCTGCCGCAGCTCTCTGCACGTTGAGCCACGAGGCTCCATTGGCTCAACTTTGCCTTTTCTGTTGCGTTTTTCTGTGATTTCAGGAGAGCTTCTAGTCAGCAAAAATAACTCTGCCTCAATTTGCCCTGTTGTGATAAACCAGCCTACTGATTACCTATGATTCCTGCAGTATAATTTTCAGATTACTTGACTCTCCTGGGTTCTGATTGTGGAAAGATGCTTCTGTTTTGGCATGACATCATTTCAGCTCCCAAATAATCGCAGCCTTAATTAACTGCAGGTATAAATTCTATGTGTTCTCCTCCTTAACATGTGTACTTGCGTATTCCTCCAGATGACAGCATGACGTACACATGTACACAAAAATGTTAACAGCCCAGTTCATATTTAAGAAAGACGAAGCAGGCGATACAAAACCAGCTGAATAGCTCTAACAGCAAGTCATGGTGTCTGTTAATTGCTGCGGTGCGAGCAGCCTTGCAGCAGCACTGCTTTTTAGTAAGGGGCTGAAACGTTTTTCCTGGCAGAAACTATCACTTCCAGAACAAAATGTTGTTGAAAAATATATATATACTGCTGGAATAGATTCTAGCAGGAAGTAGTTAGCAGAGTAAATGTGTTTGTCCAAAATAAAAGTGCTATTTAATAAATAAAAAGAGCAGCTGGACTGACATTTGCTGCGTAACAGCAAACAGTGTCACTTTTAACTTATGTTAAATACTCTAGCGGAGTTTTTCCTGGCTTCGTTTATTTCTACTGGCTGAGTGAGAAGGGTTTTAATCCTAAACAGTGTATTTTAATTACTTTCACCATCTGACTTTTTTTCAGTTTAAAAAATACCGCATTTAGAAATAATGCGCTGGATTGATTTAAGTATTATTGTCGCAGACCTTAAAGAAAGACACAAGTTGGCAACTCTTCCACAAGGCCTTTGTTGTTTCAGAGTTTAGCAGTTAAGAACAACACAAATACATTTTGTTTGTGGTGGGTCACAGGTTCAAAGAGACTTTGAAAAAATAGACTGGGGATAATTGGGTTAT